>CM040628.1:5008382-5313179 GCA_022817965.1 Solanum lycopersicoides | reverse complement strand
TCTGGTCTATGAGTGCAACTGTGCAAGTCAGTTGAACACTGTGATTGATGCACGAGGGATCGCACCCCTTGGCCTAGGATATACATCCAGATCTGGAGGCATACCTAATTAACGATAAGAGCAGAGATCTCCGCTCTCCTATGGACTCTCTACCTCTACTTTCCTTCCGCTCATAAACAACCTTCCAGCATGGAGAAAATAAGGAAGAAAATTCTCAAATTCCCACGTGATGCAATTCAAAATAATAGAACTTTAATGGCAGAGGCGAACCCTGAATTTGAAAGTTTTGAGTGCACCAATATAAACATAGCTCAAATATAAGGTTTAAGCTAAACTTAAAATAAAAACAGGCTTGAGTGAAATTCAAACCCTGGTCTAGAGGTGGTATCTCTAGCTTCTACCAATTACATAAGGGCATTTCTATTTATTTTATGAATGCACTGTTAACTATATCTTAATTTCACCCAATTTTTCAGAATAAATATACATATGATTTTTTTCGAAAGTTACCAAGTGTACGTGCACCCCCTGTTGTGTAGGTCCACCCCGTTCAATGGGAATATTAAATACCAAGTGGGAAAAAATGACATTCAGGTTTTATTCTATTTTTTAGAATTGGAGTAAATATAGTCCTCGAGAAATTATTCTTTCGAACTGCGGTAACATTGCTTCCTGTATTTACTCGTATATTAATCAACAATACTAATTTCTTGCTCATAGAGTACTATAATAGAATATTTGAAATAACTTACAAAATTATAGATAATTATCTAATGTTTACTCAAGAGACTATTAGTATCTTTAAAGCTAATTTTTAAGTCGCAATTTAATAGATTTATCAAATTAAAATATAATCATTTCACCAAAAAAAATAATCGACGAATATTCACAAGTGAAAGGGATATAAAAAGATAAAAAAGAAAAAAATATTTAATTAATTTAAATTTATGAAAAGGTCCTTAATATTTTCTTTTTAGAGGATTTAGTCACTAATGTTTTCAAGTAGTGCATGGAAAATGACGTTGTGATGGAATCCAATATTTTAAAATTGGAATGTTCGTCATATCATAGTCTAAATTAATAAGTGATTTGTAGACGTTCCACTCATAATTAATGAGTGTCACAATGAAATAATTTTTAGAAAATGGAAAATAAAAATGGACCCCCCTAGTCCTTTCGAAAAAAACAATATGATGTATAAATTATTTCATATTATTAAAATTCGGAAAAAATCGCATTTAAATTATGCGATGAGTCGATGAAGATAGTCTGTTTTAATATAAATATTAATAGCTATTTTCATGAGTTAAACTTATCACTTATAAATCACACAAAAATAACTTTACTGTTCGATCGCGATTTTTTTAAAATTTAAATCGCTATCACTTCCATTTTCTTGTGGGTCAACTTCCCTATTATTTTCAAGGTGATTTCCTCAATCATGTCAATTTGGTATGTAGACTAATTCATATATATTATATTATACTCATCTAACATTAATTAATTTAATTAAATACCGTTTACATAATTTTAATTAATTTATTCACCACTTATACATTTGGTGGGGTAATCTCCTCTTTAATATTTTATTTATAGAAGTCCCTGCCGGCAAAAATATTATTAATGGAACAAATTAATTATTAACAAGTAGGTTAATAAAATAGAATTAAGTAATTATTAAATTATAAAAGTCACATTATTCAATGATATGGACGTATACGTAATTACGTGCATTAAGGCTTTTAAGCTAAGATGGTGATCAAAATTCTATTTTAAAGGGTTAATTAATAATTGATCAAATAATACTTTTGTTAAATTAATTTATTGAGTTATAAAAGGGACATCATGATACTTTCTCTAATTAAATATTAAATAATTTCCATTAATAAGTTTATTTATAGGACGACAACAAAAAGGTAGAGTAAATTTAATTAGTAGTTAATTAAATTGATTAAATTAATAAATGTGGTTTGCCGTCCAGGTTAGGCCTGCTTTTAGTACAAGAAACTATTTTTTTTCTACATATTTAAACATAAGATTGTGTCTCTAATCACTTTTATTTCAATCATTGTTGTATTTTTCAAGGAAGTTTGTAATTTCCATAAGATTTTTTGCCTTTCATAGTTAAAATTTTAAAGAAAATATTATTAAATCGGATTCACTAATAAGGGTACTAGTTAGGTAATTAATTAGTTAATCACCTAAGTACGCATTAATTACTATTTATAAATATATATATATCAGTAAAGGTGTTGAGAAAAAAAATTTATCAATAAATGACGGCTAACTAGGGTTTGCGAGAGACATTTCTTTATATGAAAATAGTATCTTCATTAGCCATGAGGAACTGATCTCCTCTAGTGTTAATCAAAGAATGAATAGTAAAAAGGTTATAGTGCAGGATAGATAGATAGATGTAGCCCAATGACTTTAATTTTACGATCGATAACTCAAATCATAATCGAAAAGTATTTGCTTCTGCATGAAGAAATATGTAAATCTCCTAAACCAATAATTATATTGAAATACTTCATCTTCCATAGAGAATTGTGTTTATATGTCACTTATAATAAGATATATTAAAATGCAGCCTATGTTTTAAAAAAATATTGTGACGCCCATGACAGAGGACAAATCTCTGAAGAAGGGATGCGTGATATTACCCTTAAGGTAAATTTGGAATCTCAATCGAACAGAAGAAGAAAGTTATAAGCGATCTTATATGAATGAGTTCAAAATCATCTGCAGAAATATTCAAGGAATAAATCTGTACGGATTCATGTCCAAAGCAAGCAATATCTTAACAGTTGAATCATAAATGTTACGGAGGAGTTTCACTAATTTAATTAAAGAATTTAGGGATAAGAGTTTGAAAAATATCCAACTTTGGTCAAATTTGCTATCGCGATTCTAAACTTTCATGAGGCCCTATTACCTCCCTAGACTATTTCATACCATATTTTAAACATATATATTTGCCCACGTAGACATAATAAAAAATACAAAATTATAAATAGTGATGTGTCCACGTGAGCATATATATACATTTCAAATATACTATTAAATACTTGAGGAGGTAAAAATACACTATAAATAGTTGAGCGAGGTAATAGGTCCTCCTGAAAGTTAAGTATCGAAACAGTGAATTGGATCAAAATTAAAGTATTTTTCAGACTCTCATTTTAAATTAATATGAAAAATTAAAATAAAATAATACTTATGTATCTATATATCTACCAGCCTGGACTTTTAGACTTTGTGAATCCTTGCTGGCAAAATAGACAACTCATGAAGAAATCATGGCTAACAAAAATTGGATATTGAAAATAATTTACACCTCAAAGTTTTATGAAAAACGAGGTCAAAGGAAAATAATGAATTTTTTGTTTGAAATTTTTTCGTTTGCCTAATTAAATTAAATCGTGTTTCACAGAAACCTATATGAATTATACATCATATTATTATTATTATTATTACCATTTAGTCAACTCATGTGAAAATTAAAAAAAAAAAATCGTACAAAGTACAAAATTTATCAAATACTTAATTCAACAATCATTAAAAAGAAAGTTACACGTTCAAATATCCTTTTAACACATTTTGGCGACTCAAGTCAAAGATTAATTAATCTAATTCTCCAATTAGTTTTCTTTAGTTAGCCGTCCTTTTTTCATAAATAAAATAATTAACAGCTCGTTTGGATGGTTGTAATCTATTGTATTGTGTTATTAATTTAAATATGTTATTTATTGTGATTATTCTTTAAATTTTATTAAATCATATCGTCTTTTAAAAGTTTGATTAATTACACCATAAGCAATTTCAACATTCAAGTGAATAAAAGAAAGCTAGTAACTGTATAAAAATAAGTTCAGAATCAATTTTTAAGATGTTTTTTGAGTTTAACTACGAGACGATTTCGTATGGATCTAAACTCAAAGTGAATAATATCTTAACAGTTTGATCAGAATCGTTACGTAAGAAACATAATATGTGTATATATATATATATATATATATATATATATATATATATATATATAGATCCCTAAATTTGTTGGGGTTTTCCCCTCAGGTACCTTAACTATGTTATTTTTCTATTGAATCATTGAACCACTCAAATTTGTTCATTTTAAAAACCGTTGACTAATGTGAAACCAGATTTTGTGATGCGTATTGATAGATAATACATATGTTGTTTCAGAACTCATTAGTCCAATTGATAGTGAAACTGTTCGAGAATAATTGTGTTTTACTTCAAGTCATATGAACACATTAGAAAACAAATGAGATTAACACACAATTTATTTTCATTCATTCAATTGAAATCATTTCAATACAAACACAATTTCTCTTCATTCATTCAATCGAAATCATTTCAATATAAACACAATTGAAGCATTTACAATAGAAAAGTCAATCAAAATCAATCAATAATAATTAAAAGAAATAAATTATGGGTGATTCAATAATTTAATAGAAAATAACGTAATTAAAATACTTGAATGTAAAAATCTAACAAATTTAAAAATTTATTTATAAGTTCGACCATATATATTTGAACTTCATAAGATGTTACTACTATTTAAGTGTCACATTCTAGTATAAGTGAGATGAGCCATAACTTGAAGAAAGGTGAGGTGTCAAAATAATTATTCTTTTGTACTACTTTTAATAGATTCCTTTTATGTCATTTTCAAAATACGTATAAATTTATCGGTTCATATTATATGGAGTAAGTATATATTCTATTTTATAAATTTTCATTTTGATCATCATTACTCCTTCATGCTTTAGCCAGCCTGTTATTTCAAAAATGAAAAAGTTGAATTTATTTTATTTTTAAATTTTAATTAACATTCTTTTATTTTAATTTAAAAGAATTGTAATTTTCTATATTTAAAAACTTTTGTATTTTAATATCCATTTTTATCCTAAAGACATATTCTTATAAAGTCATAAATTTCATGAAATTATGTACAACCGTCGGTTCTAAAACTATATACTATACTACCTTCATGTATAGATTGAGGTCTTTTTTTGATAAATTCGTTTTTTTGTCAAATATCGTCATGTAAAATTATTAATCGTGGGAGAAAATCTCATATTACAATCAAAAAGCTACATGTTAGATATAAGAATTTTCTTAAACGAGAGATTTTTTGATAAAATTATATAATTTCGTCCGAAAAGAATTTTGACTGAATTTACCTGAACACTTATTATTTATCCAATAATGATTTATGTAAGGAATAAAACATGACAGATCAGTCTTTGGAGATGATTCAGTTGGTTTAGACCGTAGTTATCCATACAAATGACTCAGGATATGCTTTCTGAGTCGAGTTTGTCACACGAAGCAGTTTACATTCGTTGAGTACACATTGAAAAGTTTGTCTAGCGTATCCAGACTATCTCGGGATCCGAAAAATAAATGACAAACTAATGACATGTGATTTGCTTTACTATCTTTATCGTGAAAAAACTTGACTTGAAGACACAACGATATTAGAAAAAACTAGCTCTAAGCTTCGATGGACTAAGATGTTTGATCATACAGATAGAACACAAAAATCTCAATAACATACTTGTTTAACCTGATAACAACTATATGTAACTTAATTTGAGTTAAAAAGTAATATCATACTATATTAAAAATATTTTTTTATTATTAAAAAAGTTAATTTTTTTAATATTATTTTTATTTTATTTTTAGGATTATGAAATTTAGGAGAGTAACATGGGAAGGAGGGACCAGAATGAAAGGGAAAATGGGAAAATAGCAGAATCAATCACATGGCTAAATGGACCAATATAATGCTAGAAGTGTCAGTACGGCGTCGTTCCCTTACTGTATTTTTTTCAGTGGGTAGTGGGGTGTGGCTCCCACACCTTTTTTTTTCTTCTAAAAAAGATTGATATGTAGTATAGTCGTCCATCGAAATAATACTGCTTCCGCTTTTACTTTATTTGTCTGGTTTATGAATATAACAAAAATATCTTTAAACTTATGGTATTTGATATGTCGTGTAAGAAAATTGAAATTAATAAATTATTAAGAAGGAAAATAAATTATTCTCATTGAGAGTGATTGTGAGAAGAACAATTGAAACGAAATGAGTAATTGATAAATATAATTGAATGGACTAAGATCTTCATTTATGTGATATTGATTGATTTGATTAAAAATTATCATAGAATTTGTAATTTAAAAAATATTCTTTCATCGTTAAATAAGTGAAAAAAGAAATTTTATTTTTATTTTAAAATAATTGTTTTAGAAAAATATGTTACGTAAATTGAAACGAATATGTACTACTCCAATAATATACAAGTTCACCGCCCTTGTCCAAAGGCTCAGCCGCAGGCCTAGGCTTTTTTATATTTTTGTGTTCATTAATTTTCTTTTTTTCCTTCTTATATAGTATAGACTATACTATACTATGTGGCCGACGTTAATATGTAAATGAAAATATCATAAAAATTGTTTTGATGTGTTATTTCTTAAGAATTATGATATTAAAATCAGATTAACCTTAATTTATTATTAGTTTAATATTGTGGTTTCATTATCTATTGTCGATGTTAAAAATATTTAATTTTAAATATAGTGTATTCGAATTTCACATTAGAGCTTCTAAGATGAGATAATATCTTTATCTGCTTTTTTATATGTTTTCACCTAATGATATATTTTTTGTATGATGAATTTTAATAGATCTACTTTTACATGTAGCAAACATAAAAAACATATTTGTATGTTATAGTTATAGTTAACATAATTGTGCTCGATAATAAATTTCATGTCTGCTATGAAGATTTTGATTTGTATAATTCGCTACAGATATTCAATTTTACATAAATTGTTTAATTTTGTATAAATTCATTTATACATTGTAATTTGTATAATAAGATTCGTATTTATATAATTATAAGTGTATATGACGAAAATATATGCATATGTATTTGTATATACACTTTTCTCTCGCTTTATACAAAAACAAACACATTTTATGACGAACTGTATAAAATGACTGATTATATATCGAAGATAGCTAATTGTATATCGAATCATATGACAAAAAAAGGATGCTTCTTGCGAATTACAATTAAAATAAACTATTGATATAGTATTTAATTTGAATTAATAGTTTACTATAACATACAATGTTCATATTTTAATAACCGTTGTAGTTGACTATATGAATTTTCACCTCTCCAACCCCACCTCCTTCCCGGGGCAGCCGCCATTTTCCACCTTCAGATTTACACCTTAACAAAAAAACATTAAGAGAGAAGTATTTAAAACATTTCTAAATTCAATGTGAATTATTAATTTCATCTTTAAATTATTGATAACTTTAAAAGTATCCATTTTTACTTGATTAATTAAATTTAAATATACTCTTAATCTTGCAACACGAGTGATACCCACTATTAATTTCGTTAGAGGTGTTTTTTTCAATATTTTTCTCAGCTTTAATAAAAAATCTCATATTTTTATACGAATATGAATCACTTGCTATATCATGAAGTGCTGTTAAAATTGTTAATAATTTAATAATAAAACTAATAATACTCACGCTAAATCAAGTTTTACTCAATCAAAGTCATCATAATAATTTGATTATCGAACTATCCTATTTGATCAAATACCTAATGCTACAAAATCTATTGATTGTGTAGTTTGTTAAGTGGTTGTAAAAAAGGTGGTGAATTGGGGTGGGGGGTGGGGGGCAACAAACATAAAAAGTAGTAGGAAAATAGGCGTGGCAACACTAGAAATAAGCTTAAAAAAGGAGTTCACAGCCCACAAATAGGTGCATGTACTTAACACAATACACACATCAAAGACACAACTCATGGGTTCACTATTACTATTGTCTTAAATACCACACAATTTGTGGCCCCCTATATTACCTCATCTAACATATATTTTTTCAAATTCGATATTCATATTAAAATTAGATTATATTTAAAGATAATAAGTTATTTCATATTTAGTTATGAGAATCAAATTTAATATGGAAATATATAATTTTCGTTAGTTCATTGTTTTATGCTTGTTTTTTGAAATTTTTTGTTTGGTATAGGATATTTAAGTTAGAGTTAAATTAAATTTAAATTTGTATCAAAAAGAATAAAATAATTTTATATTTAGTAGGGCTAGTAAAAGTGTTGGTGTTCAATTGTAAAAGATAGATTTTTTTTCTTTATGTTAAAGTGGATAAATGAGTGAGAAGTTTATTTTAACTTAACGGGCAAGTTTAAGTAAATGAAGGGAATATTGTCTTAATTACATAAAAATCTACTCATCTTAAATAGAGAAAAAATTGCAAGAGAATAATAATTAATATTTTTTTTGACTATGTGAAGTGCTTATTCATTTAAATAGAGATAAATTTGTAAGAGAATGATTATTATTATTTTTTTTTGACTATGTGAAGTATCACTTACTCATTTATAATAGAGATAAATTAGAAAGAAAATAATTAATATTTTCTTGACTCACATATAATTATTTAAAATTATTAAAACAAAAATAAAATAATTATTATTGAATTAAATTGGGAGAGAAATTGTAAGATTGAATAAAGATATTTGTAAAAGTTTGTTCTTCAACTTTTTGAACCAAACTCCATTGAGACATTTGAGTGGGAAAACTGTTAAAAAGCTTTTTATAAAAATTCTTTTTTTTTCTTTGAAAAAAAATCCATCACTTTATTATATAATTCTTTCATAAAATAATACATCAAGAGTAGTATATAGTATAATTAGTACTATATTTACCGACTTAGATTGTAATGGCATAATTACAATTCCTCTAATTTTAATAACAAATTTTATATTCAAGTTTTGAAAATGATTTATTTTTGGTTAGAAGGGTCGCTTTCATAAATAGGTATTTTAAATAACTGAATTCTAAATCAAACATCAAATATTGGTTGAGAAATTAAAAAATACTTTATGATTCATATTAAGTGAATTATTAAAAAGAAAATCATTATTCAAAAATAAGAGAAAAATTGTTGCATTTTTTTATATTTACATTTATAATTATTTTATTTTTAAAACCATTAATTAGAATATAATAAAAAAGATAATAGTAAAAAGTAGTCTTCGATTTGCACTATACCCAATCAATTCACTTAAGTAGTTTACAACTATCATTTCAACTGTATTTATTCTATTTAATCTATTTCAAAAAATATAAAATTTACTTTTTGACAATTATTTACTCCCTATATCTCTAATTATTTATCTATTTTTAAATTGATATCTATATTACAAAAATAATTATTGACATAATAAGTTTATTATTTATTCCTACTGATTATGAAGTGAATGAATAAAAACTTAAAATTTTGAATAAGTTCTACCTTTTTTAAAGTAATTAATTGAGGATATAATAAGTAAAAAAAGAATTTGTCCTTAATTTATCAAACTGAACAAGTAATTAGAGACAACTATAAAAAAAAAAAGAACAAATAATTAAAAAACAGATTGACGGAGTAATTTAAACTTTTCAGATGACACATTTAAAACAATAAGATTAAAAGACATTTTGATATTTCATAACCACAAAACTTAAAAAAAAATATTCATTACTTTCTTAAATTCTGTGTCACATGTAACATATACATAATGTGACCTCAAGACAAATAAATTGAAACATAATCAAAAAATTAAAAGACATTTCGATATATTCTGCGATATCGTCAATTCATAACTATAAAATTCTTAAGACTGATATATTACGTGTCACGTTAAAATAAGACAAATAAATTGAAACAAAGATAGTACGGTACTACATCTTTTACCAAAAAAAAAAAAGAAAAGTTGAATATTATTGCTGGCCTGTTTTCTCTTCCTTATCTTCTCCAGTTCCCCCTCTGTGCCTCCATTCTTGAAGCTCGCGCCCCTCTTCACGAGCACTTCTTCAATCCCCCAAAAACAGATAAAATAAAAATAAACAGTCCCTAAAAATCTGAAACCTTTGATGCAAAAAACCAAGCAAAAGTATCAGACTTTTACCTTTCAAACTCCCCCATTGATGCATAATTTTCTTGCTTCTCAAAATCCAGCACTTGTCATTCTTACCCAATAATCTTCAATCTTGAAAAAACCCCATCTCTTAAAAATGAAGAGAGATCGAGATCGAGATAGAGAAAGAGAGAAAAAATCATTCTCTAATGGTGGTGTTTGTTCAGGTAAAAGTAAGATTTGGGAAGAAGATGAAGAAGAAACACCAGATGCTGGAATGGATGAGCTTTTAGCTGTTTTGGGTTATAAAGTTAAGTCATCTGATATGGCTGATGTTGCTCAAAAACTTGAACAGCTTGAGATGGCTATGGGTACAACTATGGAAGATGGTATTACTCATCTTTCTACTGATACTGTTCATAAAAATCCATCTGATATGGCTGGTTGGGTACAAAGTATGTTATCTTCGATTTCAACAAACTTTGATATGTGTAATCAAGAAAATGATATCGTTCATTCTGGTTGTGGTTCTTCTTCTTCAATAATCGATTTCTCACAGAATCATCGAACAACTATCATTTCTGATGATGATTTAAGAGCTATACCTGGTGGTGCTGTTTTCAATTCAGATAGTAATAAAAGACACAGATCAACAACTTCAAGTTTTTCAACTACATCCTCCTCTATGGTAACAGATTCATCAGCAACTAGACCTGTTGTACTAGTTGATTCACAAGAAACTGGGGTTCGTCTTGTTCATACTTTAATGGCGTGTGCTGAAGCTGTACAACAAGAAAATTTAACTTTAGCGGATCAACTTGTTAGACATATTGGTATTCTTGCTGTTTCACAATCTGGTGCTATGAGAAAAGTTGCTACTTACTTTGCTGAAGCATTAGCAAGAAGAATCTACAAAATTTATCCACAAGATTCAATTGAATCATCATATACAGATGTTTTACAAATGCATTTCTATGAAACTTGCCCTTATCTCAAATTCGCTCATTTTACTGCTAATCAAGCCATTCTTGAAGCGTTTACAGGTTGTAACAAAGTTCATGTAATTGATTTCAGCTTAAAACAGGGTATGCAATGGCCTGCACTTATGCAAGCTTTAGCTTTACAACCCGGTGGACCTCCGGCATTTAGACTCACCGGAATTGGACCTCCACAACCGGATAACACAGATGCCTTGCAACAAGTTGGATGGAAGTTAGCTCAGTTAGCTGAAACTATTGGGGTTGAATTTGAATTCAGGGGATTTGTTGCTAATTCATTAGCAGATCTTGATGCAACTATACTTGATATAAGGCCAAGTGAAACTGAAGCAGTAGCTATAAACTCTGTTTTCGAGCTTCATCGGTTGTTATCCCGGCCGGGAGCAATTGAAAAAGTGTTGAATTCTATTAAACAGATTAACCCGAAGATTGTTACTCTTGTTGAACAAGAAGCGAATCATAACGCAGGGGTTTTCAATGATAGATTTAACGAAGCTTTGCATTATTACTCAACCATGTTTGATTCGTTAGAAAGCTCTGGGTCTTCGTCTTCAGCTTCACCAACTGGGATTCTTCCTCAACCTCCGGTGAATAATCAGGATTTGGTGATGTCGGAGGTTTATTTAGGGAGACAGATTTGTAACGTGGTGGCTTGTGAAGGTTCAGATCGAGTTGAACGACATGAAACACTGAATCAATGGAGGGTTAGGATGAACTCATCTGGGTTCGATCCGGTTCATCTGGGTTCAAATGCGTTCAAACAAGCTTCCATGCTTTTAGCTCTGTTCGCCGGCGGCGATGGTTACAGAGTGGAAGAAAACGATGGGTGTCTTATGTTGGGGTGGCATACACGGCCACTTATAGCTACCTCCGCCTGGAAGCTCTTGCCGGACTCCGGCACCGGCGCCGGAGAAGTCGAGTTGTAACGGAGTTAAAACTCCGGGTGGGTTGGGTGGGTGGGTGGAAGAGACAATGAGAGAGATGTGCCTAAAAGGGTCAAATCAATGTTTTTTACTTTTTAACCTTTTTATTTATAAGTCAGCCTCTTTATTTACTTTTTAACCACTTTTTATATTTTGTTCTAGTTTATTTTATTTTATTTTATCCTATGGTTTATTTTGTGGTTGGTTAGATTTTTTTTCCTCCACTCATTTTGTATGTCAAGGTGTATCTAGAGAGTGATTTGGTGTTTGGGGAAAAAAAAACTTTTATTTTATATTTTGGCTGATTGGGAGTTGTGAAATAAATAATTTATTTTCTAAGTTTTTTTTTAGTACAAGTGTAATTTACTTTTCTTGTTTTAATAATTTGAATATGTATCATCCATAATGGATATATTCACTATTTAAGTTTGGTAAATTAAAACACGATATTTATATTAAGATTTTGAAGAACTTGAATTTTAAATCGTTAATTAAAAATATATATTTTTTTCCATCTCACTACGATCCACGTCGATACTAACAAATATATTCACTTGACTATACAGTAACAAGAAGTTAGAAAGAAGTCAAATATATTCCAAAGTCTTTATATATAGTTTAGTTGATAATTCTACTTCATTTAATTTTACCTTTGTCAACTTAAATGTACTTATTTTCATGGAATCGTAGAAAACTTTATAACTTATCAAAATCACACAAACACACGCATGAATGATATTATTTTATTTGATTATATTATGCCTTAATTGTCAAACTTTATACAATTCTTAAAGTCTTTCATCAATCATATATAAATAGCAAGTCTTACCTTTCATCTTATTCTTTTCATTTGTTATTCGAAATTTATTAGTTAAAATAATTATAGTCTATATTACTTAGATTTATTCGAGTAGAAATATCTTTTTTCTTTTATATAAATCGTAAGCCTAAATCAAAGTCTCTAGTTAAGATTGAAGGACTCTAGTTTATTCATCGATCTATCTATTCATAATTTATTAGCTAAAATAATTATAATCTATATTACTTATATTTATTCAAGCAGAAATACTTTTTTTTGGTTTAAATTGTAAGCCTAAATTAAAGTCTCTAGTTAAGATTGAAGGATCGATCTATCTATTGATAAGTGGTAATACAAGTGTGATAATAGTGGAGTCTGAATTTTTATTTAAGTTAATAAAAAAATATGAAGAAACTACCCCTACTCTGCCTTGATAGATAGACATTCAATTTATCGGAACTCAATTTTGAACACAGAACATGATTATTTTTATTTATAAAAAATCACTAAAATTTCATGATACATAAGGTTTAAACCCATAATTTTTAATATAACAAGTTCAATACTAAATAACTTAATAATTAAATCAATAAAATTCACCTCTATGATCGCTTTTGCAGTATCTACACAAGTAAAAATATGGCACGTACGTAATGTGGTGTATAATCGAAGTCTTGAGTTTGAGTAATTGGTATAAAAAAAAAATCTTGTTAGAAAGCTTTACCCTTTGAATGAGCCTCTACACGACACAAACTCAGACTAATCAAACTTTAATGAGGATATCAAACATTGCCTTTGAATAGTAAAAAAGAATTTATAAGAAAAATATGTCTCAAATTTTTGTTTTAAAATTGAGAAAATATCATTTTGAGTTGAAAAATGAAAACCATTAAATTTGTCTGCCATTAACATCTTGTATAATTATTGACATGTGACTTGCTTAATATAGAAAAATAACCTTGAAGATAAATAAAAATTTCCATTTGTGTCATCAAGACAGAGAAATGTTCAGTATTATTATTCAAAAAATAACCATATTGGGTAATTTATTTGTGATTAACAAAAGGCACTTAAACTAATTTTAGTTCCTTTTTTTCATATTAGTACATCTGCAAATCTTGTTAAACTAAGAGCTTGATTCACTTGGTATTTCTAAAAGTAGTAAATTTGTACCTAACAAAAGTGGAATATAATCACTTTTTCTTTTAATATAAAATTATTAATTAATTAAAAAAAATTGACTTTATTTTTATAGTGTGCTAGTGCTAACATATATTCATTTTTCCTTTTCCTTTTCCTTTACTTTTGGACAAATAATATGATGAATTAAATCAAATACATAATTTGCAGAGTTATTGAATTGGTTTCAACAGTCAAATAATGCATTAACTAATCTCAAACACAAATTATATTATACAAAATTATAATCTATGAAGATGTCGAAGGCTAGTGACGTTGATATTGTGCTATAGGTCAAATAAAAAAACTTTTAAACTAACAAATTTCTGAAAAAGGGAGTATAATAGAAATATGAAATTAAAGATCTTTATAAGATATACACAACACACATTTATCTGATACACATATTTTTAGACTCAATAATATATTATCCCAAGAGAAAATTATTGTAAGATCTATTAATAAACAAAAGCAAACAATACGTATCATGTGCCTAGACAGTAACAATCATGATATTAACTTTATAGTTCTTGATAGGAAAAACTCTTTTTAGGTTTAGAGAGTTTGGTATTAATATTATCAAATTCACTTTTGCTTTGTTGCAAGATACTTTAGTCAATCCTTTCTTTCATAGTTGAGAAACAAGATAATCAACTCTGTTTCATATTACTTGATTTATATTGATCTGATGTACAATTTAAAAAAAAATATATTTTACTAAACTAACCTTATTAATAATGATTCGAAACACTAATACTTGTATTATAGGTTTACATTATTTAACCAAATGAATTTTCACAAATGAAGAAAAAGAAAAGTAATATGAAAGAGAAATAAAGTATGATAGGACCTCATTTATACTATTTAGGTGTAACATGCCCTCCCAATAGGAATCTTCAAGGGCAATGAACCATGCTCTTCCCATGTGCACTATGTTTCCTTTAAGATTATTTATTGTTGAGACATCAAAGTTGAACATAAAAGGCATTTATTTCTATTTCTTTTTTTGTAATGTGACTTTTGAGGGGCCCTTACAACAACAATAACAAGAGGTGGTGGGGTGGGAAGGGGGCACACATTTGAGTGTTAAACACTTGTAAAATAGTTATTCACTTTTTAGCTTGTTTTTGCCTTTTAAAAAATTTGGAGTATGTAATTGTTTGATTTTATGTGATATTATTTTTGAAATATTGAACATTTTGTTTTACTATTAATCGCATCTTTGTATAACGAAATATATTTCATAGCATGTTTACTAATATAATTTTTTTTAAAAATTCTATTAAATTTTAATTTTATACAAATATACTTCACATAAATTGAAACAGAGAAATAAACTTTTTTTTTCCACCATGTCATCACTTTAAAGTGGCAAGGGATGAAAGATTTATTTTAGACAAGATAAGGGGTGAAAGATCACCATCAAAATGTATAAGAGGTTTTTTGAGTCAAAACTTAGGGGAGGAGGAAAATATGTATTCTCCCATAAAGATTAATTATTAGGTATTTTTTTTCATGTTTCATATCAACTTTAAGATCGATTAATCTGATTTTGATTTAAAAAGTCTTATATTGAAAATAAAATATTTTTTATTAAAGATTTTTTTCATATTCAAACGTTAAGTAGAATCTTTGCTCAAGTATAAAAGACCATATACCACTGTATCACAATTTTCAATAAGTCTAATGTTAAAGATGAAGCGCTCTTCACTAAAGATAATTTTCTTATTTGTTAAGTTCTGAAATGAAACCTCTGATAACATATCAAGAAACACTTACCACTCCATCATAATTTTCGATAAGATCAAAAGTTAAACCTTGGAACCAATAATTTCAATTTCTTTCCATTGTATATGTGTTCCTTTTAATTTGAGGGTCCCCTTCCAACATAAAAGAAAGGGGTGGGGGGTGGGGGATGGGGAGGGGTCACACACTTGAGTGTTCACTGTTGTCCAGGCAACATTTAGCCATAGCAATAAAGAAGAATAAAAAGTTTATAATATAATGTGGAATGTGGGGCTCTATAATACTATTTTGGGTACAAAATTTGGGATATCCCCACATTAAAAAAAAATTGCACATGGTTCTTCTTGTGTGATTTTGGACATTTGGGTCCTACTAACACACTATTCAAGATCTACATGATATATTTTGTTGCCTCCAAAAAAAAGTTTACCTTGATATGATGATTTTTGCCTAGTTACAATAGGTAACAAGTCACATCTTAATTCACATAATTTGAAATTGTTCTAATACTTTGATATGATGAAATGTGAGTCATAATACATAGTTTATGTTATTTATCTCAAAATTAAGAAATGGATTGTCAAATATCACATTTAAGATTCTTATCAACTTGACCTTTTGTTGAAATTTTTAATAATTTTCTATACATATATATACCTATTTGTTTGACGGTAAAAATATTTAAATTCAGCTCAACTCATTTACATAAGCTCCATCAACCTATAGTTAGCGAGTCATTTGGTTCTTTAATTGAATGCGTGAAATTATAATGTTAAAATTAGTTCTTGTGATGTATAAGCCTATAAATCTACGAATTCAAGACATGAAATCAATTACTCACTTATGTTTACAATATTAAATAGACTGTTTATATCATACCTTCTTGAGATTTGGAGTTTATTTTTTTCTGATAAAACACAATATACTTCATATACTGAATTGTCCTTATTTTTATCATTCTTGAACATTCAAAGTAAAATTTGCATTTTGTAGTTACTATGTTGGATCTAAAGTACTTTTGACTTTTAGACCTTTCAATTGGAGGTTTTGACCAAACTAAGCAATTATATAAAGTAATTCACCAAAATAATATATTTTTCTAAAATTTTATAAAATTAGTATAAACGTATTTCACAGTAACATTTTAGGGTATATTTTATTTTATAAAGCTGACGGCGTTAAATTGATATACGTTATTCACAGTAACATTTAGGAGTAAAACGTTACTCAAAATAACGTTTTAGGAGTAAAACGTTACTTGCAGTAACATATATCAACCTAACAGTACTGTTAGTTTGTAAAAAAACGAAATATACCCTAAAACGTTACTATGAAATATGTTTATACTGGTTTTGTAAAACCTTTAAAAAATATATTATTTTGATAAATTGCTTTATATAATGACTTAGTTTGGTCATAATTCTTTCAATCGAGTTAGAAATTTTATTTGTTAGAAATTTTATTTAAAAATATCAAAATATAAAAAAGATATACATAAAAATTAAGAGGAGTCAACATATAATATATATATGAACTAAAATTTTAATTTGATTAAACAATAGAGTATAATTTTTCGACGAAGAAACCGTCAAACATAACACATAAGATGGCTTCACACTGCCTTTTTTTTTTTATATATATAAAAAACATAAATTATTTTCGATAAACTCTGAATTATTTTTACCAAACAGAATCACTAAATTCTTTTAAACTGTTGATGGCATGATAGGTAAAAGATGAATGAATGAAAGTTCACAGGAAAGTAAAAAAATTTTACTCAAAAGTAAATCTTTTTAACTTCATGAAGTGTCAAAATTTTAGTGAAGTCATTTCTTTCAAACTTAATTTTATGCCCCATCATACTCATTGACTTTTGGACTTTGGACTAAAAAGTTGGTTTAGGCCATGATTAATACTCCATCTATGTGCTAATCTTAATTTATATGATATAATTTAATTTAATATAAAATATTTATAAAAAGATATATTTTTGTTTATTTAGATATAAATTATTTTATTAAAAATAAAATATGCATATTTATTTTAAAATTAACTAAAAATAAAAATCGAGTCAAATAAATTGAGACAGATGATTACAACCCTATTAAGAGTTCACTACCCTATTAAGATGTGCATGTGTAGTTTAATTAAGTAGTTTCTTAGCATGCTAATCAAAGAACTTACAACTTTAATTATGGCCTAAGTTATCATAGGATAAGATCAATGCATCTCATCTTTATCTTATTTTATATAATAATATTCTATTTAATTAATTGTGGTCATGGAGAGTAGTCTTTTTTCTTACTTGAATAGAGTGTTGGAAAAGTTTTTTTTTTCTTTTTCAAAGTGAGATTACTTTTAAGGTTTCCAAGCTTGAAATAATTATCCCACACTCATAATCACATGTTTATTAAAAACAAATTAATTTGAATGTGTGATATTATCCGTTGCTTTATTTTCTTTGTATCTTATTATTTTATTATCGTATTTTTTTTCATAATATTGCTTAAAATATGTATGTTTTTTTGAGTTGAAGGTCTATCGAAACAGTCTCTCTATCCATCCACACTTTTAAAGATAGTAATAAAATCTGTGTACATCTTATAATCAAATTCAACATTTTTATTCAAACACGTAATAATTCATTAATAAAAGGAAAAATTACATGAATTGATACATTTTAGTAAATAATTACGGATTTTAGCAATACTTTTTATTTATTTTCATTTATAGCAATACTATGTTAAATCTGCAATATGTATTAAAAGTGAATTATGTATGCAATTTATATGAATTATAATTGTTTTTAAAAATATATTATGTTTGTTTGGTAAAAATTTGACACATTGTATTATAAATGTATTAAAATGTGTGATAAATGATTTATCTATCATTAAAATTTGTATTATATGTGAATAAAAAATTATTTTTCGTAATATGAATTAAATTTACATTATAAATAAATTAAAAGTGATCAAGTGAAAAAAAATATTATTACTATAAATGGTAAATATTTTTTTATTATAGTATATTTATGTAAGTTTTCCTTTATAAAATTGATTTTAACATTTATCAAATGGGCTCATAATGGTGGCCCCCAAAAAGCTATTGGGTAGATAAAGAGGTCAAAACATAATGGATAGATTGCCAGAGTGGACACAAAAATGAAAATGGGCCTCTTATAAAGAAGCCCAACATTATAGAAATTCATTTTGTAGTTTGATACAAATTCTTTGCACAAGCTTTTTTTTTTTCTTATTCGATATTCAATATCTGTTTTTCGATTTCAATAAACCTGAATACATGTCAATAAACATCTCTAGGTGGAATAATTAATAACCACGATGGTATATTTGTAAATATTCACAAGCAAGAAAAAATACATGCGTTACTTAACAAAAAGTTAAGTATATTTGATAGACGTTTAATCATAAATTTTAAATGTTTTTTATTTTATTTAAAATTTATAAAGTTTGATTTGATGATGTAATTGTCTTCGATTCAAATTCAATAAAAGACAATTTTTTATCGTATATCCTAATCTTGATCTTTTACTTGTTGTTCGAAGGTGGTGGATCAGAAGAAAGAGTTAATTGAAATCGTTCGACATCTACCAACATTAGTCGAGAAAGCTGATATCCATGAACCACATCAAAATTTAGATCTCAGAAGGCTTAATTGAAACCGATGAACATCCCGTGAAATTAATTGAAATGCAAGATTGTCAGGTAATATCACGTGAAATCAATCAAGATACCGTGATTATTACAGAAAGACAAAAATGCCCTTATAGAGATAAAATTGAATTCCACACCATACCATTTGCTAATTGTCACTTCATCCGTAAGCAGCAACATGTCGACCGTAAAGATAACACCATCAGCTGCTTCATTTGCGACTTCTATCAAACACCTTGCGGGCATTCAACTACTTCGACGCCAAAACACCATTTTCATCTCCAATTCCACTAAGTTCAGAGCACCCAGAAGAGATTTTACTGTATCAATGGCGGCTTCAATCGAAACCCCTCTTGAAGTTTGCGTCAAACAATCAATCACAACTCCTAACAAGCTCGGTGACTGCCCATTCACCCAGAGGGTTTTGCTTACGTTGGAGGAAAAACACCTTCCATATGACATGAAGTTTGTTGATTTGAGTAACAAGCCTGACTGGTTTTTGAAGATAAGCCCTGAAGGTAAAGTTCCTCTTATTAAGCTTGACGAGAAATGGGTGCCAGATTCAGATGTCATCACACAGGCATTGGAGGAGAAGTTCCCTGAACCTCCGCTGACAACTCCTCCTGAGAAGGCTTCCGTTGGATCAAAGATCTTCCCCAAGTTTGTTGCTTTTCTGAAAAGCAAAGACCCCAGTGATGGCACAGAGCAGGCTTTACTTGATGAGCTGACAGCTTTCAATGATTACCTTAAAGAAAATGGTCCATTTATCAATGGAAATGAGGTATCTGCTGCTGATTTGTCGCTTGGACCAAAGCTATATCATTTAGAAATAGCTTTGGGGCACTATAAGAATTGGTCTATTCCAGATTCACTTTCCTACGTGATATCATACATGAAGAGTATATTCTCCAGGGAATCATTCATCAACACGCGGGCACTAAAAGAGGATGTCATTGAGGGTTGGCGACCAAAAGTCATGGGTTAGACAAACTATATCATCTTTTGCATTTCTGAGGATTAGGTTTTTGTCGCAAGGTATAGTAAGCTAGCATTTGGAAGGCTGTAAGACGGTTCTTTGCCATGTATATTGTTATTAAAACACATACTCATCCTTGTTTGACTGAATGATAACCTGAATTATATATGTACTACATACTTCCTAAGGCTTGTGTGTATGCAAAAATTCTTATTTTTTCAGATCAGAAATGTTATAGCAGAACATTAATGTTGATCACTTGGTGTAGGATTCATGTTTAATGGTCGAACTCTAGTCATGTGATGAATATATCTGCTAGGATCTAATTAGATTAGTAGTTTCCAGTGAAAACATGTTCCTCTTTATCAATAGAGAGACTGCGAACTTGCAATCAGTTGGAACTTATTCCTTGCTGCATGCGGTTTGTTTGCCAAGGGTAGTTTTGTGCACTGCGATAATTTCTATATCGATTGGGGTGCAGCCCTTTGCATGAATGTGGGATGCTTCGTGCACCTGACTACCCTTTTATTTTTCATAACTATAGAAAAGAATTTAGAACAGATTAAGTAGTAAAAACTTCTTATGTTTTATTTATTTTAATTGTTGTAGTCATAGTTAATGTGCAATTCTATTGGGCGGAAATACTTCTGTTACAAGCTTTCGAGCTGATGATCCATGTTATTGGAATTGCATAGATGTTTGAAAAACTGGTGACTAACATATGATACAGGATGCCTACATGATCCAACTTGATGAACTTACCCTATTTATATGGCATGTTTCATATCTATACCTGTTCCCATAAGAAGAATTACGACACAAAGTTCAGTTCCATCATACTTACCTTTACTTATACAGACAATTCTCTAAGGTATATACATCGTCTTCGTCATGAACTATTCAGCCTATCAATTCTGTCGATTTGCAATATAACTAGCAATATGATAAAGAGGTGCTGCCTTTGCAGAGTCAAAGTACCTTAGCTCATTCATGGCCTTAGCCATCAGCTCACCGGCATATTGTCGAGCCTTCTCTAGCCCCATCAACTTAGGATATGTAGCCTTATCTGTTATTAGGTCTTTCCCAGCTGTCTTTCCCAACTCATCTGATGACTTGGTAACATCAAGAATATCATCTACCACTTGAAACAACAGTCCAATGCACCTAGCATAGCTCCTCATTCTCTCCACATCAACCTCATTTCCTCCCCCCATTATTGCCCCACAAACCACAGCAGCCTCCAAAAGCTTCGCCGTCTTATGGTGGTGAATGAACTCCAGTTCAGTTAGGCTAACTTGTTTTCCCTCACTCGCCAAGTCCACAATCTGCCCTGCCACGAGCCCTTCTGAGCCAACAGCTGAACCCAATTCCCCAATGGCTTGAACCACTCTTTGGGGTGCCACATTCTGAGTCTTGGTAGCCACATGTTCAAAGGCTAAAGACAAAAGTGCATCCCCTGCAAGAACTGCAGTGTTTTCTCCAAAAACCTTATGGTTCGTGGGCTTGCCACGACGTAGATCATCGTTGTCCATGCAGGGAAGATCATCATGGACGAGTGACATGGTATGAATCATCTCAACTGCGCAGGCTGCAGGTATAGCTAAGGATTCATCTCCTCCTACAACTTCACAAGAAGCCATGCAGAGGATCGGCCTGACACGTTTTCCTCCAGCTAGAAGTGAGTACCTCATGGCTTCATGAATTTTTTTAGGCTCTTGCATTGGTATTGCTTCATCTAGTGCTTTGTTTACCTTGATTGCCTTCATTACCATGTATTCTTGAAACTCAAACTTAGGCAAGATAAATTCCTCTGCCTTGGATGAAACATCTTTTTCCTTGACTTGAGAAGTCTGGAACGAGTTTGCAGCATTGCTAGCCTGGATTTTCTTGTGAAGGAAACTGTAAGATTGGATAGGTGGGAGTTTTCTACTGAAAGCAAAGTTATTGTTTAGGGTATTAGAAAGGAACAGATTGTCAAGGCCAGAAATGGTAGCTAAAAATGCCATTGTTATGAGTTTTTAGGAATTCTGAAGAAAATTATTATGGCAATGGTGCTAGTGGTGAAGGAACAAGGTCATTCTTATATAGTACTTTTATATAGGTAAATGATGCTTTTATTCCTCTTGCATAAGGTTTATAATTATTCCTTTAATTAAAGACTGGACTTTAGTGAGTTCTATGCAGAAATATGTTTCTTCCATCTGTTCTAGTCTTAGCCTTGATGTACAGAGTTACCTATTGCTGGTGGAAAATGACAGGTATTCCGTGGAATTAGTCGAGGTGCAAGAAAGCTAGTCCGGACACCACAATCATAAAAAAAAAGTTATATTTCTATGAAGTTTCAGCACAATTTACAACAAGTCCATATTCTATATTCAAAGTTTGTTAAAAAAAATTTGGTGGTTACTGCACCATTTGATATGATGGGACCAGAAAACTCAATAGTCTACTTGGATTTGTGTTTATATGTACCCAATTTTGGCAATAATCTGGTGTTATACTTGTGGCCTGTGGGTCAAAAATTTACGGCCGCTATTTGAATTGTATTCATTTTTAAAATCTTTAACGATTGCCAACTCCAGACATGTGGCGTTTGAAGTTATATACAGCTGAAGTTCAGACAAAAATGGATGAACTTCAATAAAAGAAGTCAATGCAAAAATGATTGAACTTCGATTATATATGTTTGAGTTTCAGCATAAGCATAACTTTAATTATCACATGTATGAAATTATTTCCAAGTAGATATACTTTCAATTTTTACGCATTGTGGGTATAATAACTTTAATGGTAGTCCCAAAATCGGATACTCGTAGGAAGGAGGCTGTCTGAGGAAAAATAAGAAATGTTTACACTAACTCGATGAATATATAGCATGTTTTTTAATCTCTCACATCGAATCGTTCCTTAATTATAGTTGATATTAATTTAATTTGATGTAAATATTGAATGCGTTTTTAGTATTTTTACAAGGATATCAGCAAGTAAAGAAAAAAGCAAAAATTGTTAAAAATAGAAAGGAAGCAGCAAATTCCAAAGATTCCATAGCCTGCAGAGACAAACTAAATAAACAATAGATATAAATTTACAAACTCCCAAACTACAAAGATGTCCCTTTGGAAGCATCAAATTTTAGAATCGTATAAACAAGACAACATGAAAATTAAGCTTTTTTTTATTTTATTATTAAAAATAAACCAGAAAAAAAAATGATATTGTTATAATAATATGAAGAGGTCCTTTTTCTATCATTCTCTCATATGAAGACAACTTTGTTGGTATTGGGTATGTTTTGAGGGAAATTCGAATCGTCAGCAAAACACTGTCGTCTTTCCTAAAAATATAAATCCTTTAGTAGCTTGGTGTATGCAACACGAGCACTATCTCTACAAAATTAAAGTCATTCTACCTTTTAAAGTAGGGGTAAGGTATCCGTGTATTCTACTTTTTTCAGATTTGATCACACTTATGGAATTATACTGATCGTTATTATTATTTTTTTAATTCATTCGAGTGATTATAATTCAAAGGTGTGAAATGAATCAAGTACTTTTAGCTAATTTACTTGCTTTTAATTATGAAAATTGTATTTTTCGTAGCGAAAATGAATGACTTGTATTTTTCGTAGCGAAAATGAATGAAGGACGAGATATGTGATATTTTAGATAAGTTTGGTAGACGTAGATCGATTATGTTTGCTTATATGTTTACTTGATTCATTTATAGTCTATCGGAAATTACCTCTTAAAGGTCGTGAACACGTCATTATTTTTAGATTTTATTTGTGAAATTATACTGAATATGTTATTATTGTCATTGGATATCCAAAAGAGATTGAGAAAGAATGGGGTGGGGGGACCTCAAGAACATAGGGGGGAGGAATTTGGACTTTAGAAAATATTATTCACGAGTTTGATTTGATATGAATTTGTACAAGTAAACTGCATAATATAAAGTGAGGAACACATTATATTGAAAATTCAAAACTTGAATAATATTTAATCAAACTTTATGCACTACTTGACTTTGTAACGTTGATAAAATTTGTGGACAATAATAATAATCCACAATAGTATATATGTTTGTTGAAAACTAGCATAAAACTAAAATATGAAATATAATGATATGATAGATATTTGAAATTCACTTTATCTGATTAATTTGAATTTGTTAGTGTATGATCTAGTAAAGAAAAACGCTTTCTATCAACTCTATCAAAGATAAAATCGTTCTTAACTAAAACTCTAACGCGATATACTTTAATTAAAGAAGAAGAGATATCATCTATCATACTACACGTCTACACCATTTGGTTTAGCGTTTATATTATCTCTAAGAGTTTTTTATTAATCATTGTTAGTGTATATATGAGGATGTGTTATCCAATAGATTGATCTTAAGAATATGCTTATACTTGTTTATTAAGTTCTCATTGTTTTTGTCGTAATTTAATGGTTTAACATTAAATTATTCAGATATTTTTCATATATGTTAATTTTATGTATGATCATCAAACTCTTATCTATTGCATAACTAAATAAAAATATTCTATTACATTAAAGTAATTAAACTTCATTGAAATTTCGAATAACACGTCTAAGTTCAAGTTAATTCTATTTCGACTTTTCTTTCATAAAAAGACAATCAAACAATTCTCAATCACGATTATTGCCAAAAAGAAACCTTAGATATTAAACTCTTTGAAGAAAATCTCTATCGTACCACCGATTTCATTAGATATCTTACGACTAGAAGTTTAGAACCTTGTCTTTTTATGATCCAACACCTCCACAAAACATATGCTATAGAAAAAGGGTCGCGATTCTCCAAAGATGAGTTAAGTCAATACTACTACTACTTTTGAACAATCTAAGACTAATAATCGAGTAAAGTTCAGTAATCATACGTGAAAAGTAATGGCCCAAACCAATGTGGCTATTGGCCCAAAAACACTTTAAAGCATTGGCAACTAGTAACACTTGAACAATCTGGCTTCATATGTTTCCCACAAGAGCCTTCTCTGTTCAAAACAACAACATACCCAATCAAATCCCGCAAGTGAGGTTTGGGGATAGTAGAGTGTATGATGTCTTTATCCCTACCTCGTACCGATAACTCAAGGAAATTAGACCTGGAGCAAGTGAGTTGTGTAGCACAACAATCTATACAACAGTGACAAGAATCTAAACTAGCAATATATACAATGCTGTGAACAAAAAAACACTTTCAGCAAATATTCAAACATCCTATTTATCAATAGCAAGTGCAACTTGAATCAGAAGTAGAATACAAAGAAATATAGCAAAAAGACTGCTAATCATATCAAACACATTGAAGCATACTGAGCTTCCAAAACATCTAGTGAAGAACATATTTACCTTGATTAACAAAACTAATTGACAACAGATAAACATCAGTCTGCCTTCCAACACTCAAATCACAGAGTTATCCTTGTATCAAGAATAGAATAGCTCTGCCCTCGGAGATGCCCTGGGGAAACGCATCAATTCTAAGGCAATATCAATGTCTATATCTGCAAGCTGGTTAATGCACATCTTCAAAAGAGATGGAGTGCGAGAAAGCAATAGCTTTACAAAAAGCAGTTCAGTTTTTGAACTACAAAAAGAGTTTATGGCAACGTGCTCTAGCTTGTCGAGTGGTTGTTCCAGGAAGGATGGTGTATCAAGATACTTCAAGATTGCTTCGGCATCGTCACTGGTAGCATGGACCTAATATGTACGTGAAGAAAACACCAAGCTATTTCAGATTCTCATGTTCACAAATTAAGAAATGCAAAAATGAACCAGATCGTGCATATGTTTTCTTTTCTTACCGAAATATGGAGTTCCCTCAAATTGGGGGAACTCTTAATTAACTGCAGAACATTAGAAATGTGACACATTTTGCTGAAGTCTACACCTAAATGTAGATGCCACAAGCAGTTGAGTGTAGAAGGTTGCAAATTCGGAACAATGTGTGCACTCAAAAGCTTTGAAGAAAACACAATAATTAGAATCATACAAAACTACCATCACTTTAAGATATCAAGTGAAACAAGTAGTCAATATCTTACCTCAAAAAAGAATGAATCTAAACGGAGTACCTCAAGTGCAGGAGAGCTAACAAGAAGCTTCTCCAAAGTTGATTTTTTATCATTTGTTCGATCATCAACCACTCCGTTAAATTCAAGTTTTAACAGTCTTATATTCTTGCAGTTCGTAAAGCAATCTAGCACGAGATATGAGTGACTTTCCTGAATGTACAACAACTCCAGTCCTGGTGAAGCAATGTTTAGGTATTGCGTACCACGACACGAGATCAAATCCAATTTGGCAAGAAGGGGAGCCTTGATAACACAAGATGATGTGGCTGGCACAAAGGTTGACCCTTTGAGACAAAGGGTAATAAGATTCTGAAAACCAAGAAAGAGATTGGGTGGTCTGAAGGCACAGTTGGAGAGTTTCAAATATGTCAAGGTTGAACAATTAAAAATAGAAGAAGGCAGAGTATAGGTATCATCATTTGAAATGTGAAGGGTTAGCATCTTGACTCCATTTCTGGTGACATAAAGAATCCACCTATCGATAATTGCATATGAAGAATTTGCAGTAAAAACTCCTCTAGTGTCAAGAACAAACTTCACAATGTCCCCCATATGCAGTAACAAAATACAATTTACCGCTTCTGTGAAGTTGAATCGGAGCTTTCCAATAAAATTTTGACGGAAGCCGTTATCCAGCACCAGCTCTGGAAAAGTCGCCCAAATATATCTCCAGTTTCGAGACAAAATACTAGTTCTTGCTGCATCTTCAACTGGTATGAACTCAAGGATACGATCGATGACATTTCTTGGTAAACCACTGATTCTATCTTCACTATCCCCTTCAATGACACATCTTGTTCCATCTGTTAGAAGAATATGAAGAAAAAAAAATTCCCATAAGATTAGTGGTGTCTTATCATTAACGACACTGATGTCTGAGCCACCTTGCGTGCACATATAATAATATTACACTAAATACGTCATACCTCCCACCAACACATGAATCATGTAACTCTGCGTCACTACCCACCACATCCTAGGTAGATAAATAGAAATTACCAAGCATTTTCTTAACCTCACGATTCTCCTCCTACTTCATCGACCACTAAGTCACATCCTATTATGCACAAAATGAACAAACTAAAGGTGCTTCTACAAGTGTTATCAAAAACCAAAAATCACAACAGGTTTTAAGCATTAAGTACAAATAAAGCATAGGATTTAATGAAATAAGGTGCAACGGAAGAAAAAAATACAAACACTAATAATTATAAGCACGAATGCCAAATACGAACTTCATTTTTTTTTACCATAAAGTGAAATATCAATTGTCAATTGTTTAGTGGCGCCTCTTCGAAAAAATGTGTTAGAACATTAAGCAAGGTGAAGTGCTCAACACATTTTGAGCCTCACTTCATGATTAAGCCCAAATTCTCAAAGCATGCTTTTTTCTCTCTATATTGTCTTTTGCTTCCACTACATAATAAGAGCAAAATTAAACTTTTTTGGGATCAATTGACAGATACAACTCATAAAATGAGGAATCTAAGTTACTCAATCAAATTCTTAAACTTCAAATTTCATGTATGAATAGTAAAATTTCCACTTCAGATTAGTAAATAACTGGAAGTATAGACTCAAATCCACTTTCATAATCCAAAAACAACAACAAAAGAGAGCATTTGCATACCTTGAGTCATGTTGATTGGGAAAATTAGAGAATTTTTTGCTGCAATATGTGAAATTTTAGCAAAACTGAGGAACCTTAGCTTTCAGAGAAAGAGGAAAGTTATTTATTTTTTTTACTATTTTTATTATGAAGGTAGAGGGAGCTAAGTGTCGGCTGGGCCTTAAAAATGACCCATTTGGAGGCTATAATCAAAATTGGAAAAATTACATCAATTTGTATATTTTAAAAAATAATTACTGATATTAGCAATATTTTTTATTTATTATTATTTATAGCAATATTATGTTAAATTTGTAATATATATTAAAAATAAATTATGTATGCAATATATATAAATTATATATGAATTATAATTATTTTTAAAAATATATTATGTTTGTTTAGTAAAAATTTGGCACATTGTATTATAAGTGTATTAAAATGTGTGATAAATGTGTGAATAAAAAATTGTTCTTTGTAATATGAATTAAACTTGTATTATAAATGAATTAAAAGTGATCAAGTGAAAAAGAAATATTATTGCTATAAATGATAATATTTTTTATTATAGTATATTTATGTAAGTTTCCCATCAAAATTTATGGAAAATATTGTGGAGAATAACAAACATTTAAACCATATTAAACTTTATAGCTACTGTTTAGGGAAATTGATTTGCACATATAGTTTCGCACAATCTTGAATTTTGATATTCACCTTATTTGAATAAATTCAAAATATGTATAATTTTGTTTCTGATTGTATAAGTTTAGAATTTTGTATGTACTTATCGTAGCTATTTGTATATGATTTATGAAAAAATCATAATAAATTACTATGTTGGTATATTGTCAAGAGAAATATACAACTAAAGTTTTAAAAAAGTCATAAATGTAGAAGTACAGAATTTGCATATACTTACCCTATTTGTATATTCGCAAGCGAAATATACAAACAGACAAAAATATATATTTGCAACCTCCATAGCAAAAGGAACTATAGTTATAGAACATAAGTAACTATTTAAATTTGTATAAAATTGAATAAGTATACACACATACTACTTGATATAATACACGTCGGACACCACATAGAATACAAAATTGTCATGTATGACATCACATAGAACGAATGTATGTATTTGTCCAATTTTATATAACTTTAAGCGTCTACTTGTACACACTCAAAAGTGGAGGGTATAGATACAAGTTGAAGCCAAGGTGAATGACATATTTATGTACTATCATAGGCAAACCAAGATTTGAAGATAGGGAGCACTACTAAGAGTGACTCAAAGGTAAGGCTAGAAGTGGCACAAGGATAACCGTAACATTTTCTTGGAGAAGTCATCATAGCATTTTTTTAGCATCTTTTAAAATAACATTATTCATATTCGGAGCATTTTTCAAAACCAGTCTAAAAAACCTAAAAAGAACCTTTATTTATTGAAGATTCACTTTCATCATGAACTCGAAAAGACAATCCAAATTCCAAGATGAACCTTGCCACATTAGTAGAAGCCTCTAAACGAATTTGATGCTCACTTCTTGTTTTATCATATTGCTTGTTAATAGCAACTTGAATGGATTGAGATTAATTCTCAAAATCTAGTATCTTGGTGAAACAACTATTGTGAACGTTATTTACTTCACCATAATGTAAATTGAATCGTTCCAAATTACGATTCCAAGTCTTAAAATCAGTTTTTGTAAAATCACATGCATTTCTCTTTACATTGTTTATCCATCTCAAATCACAAGAACAACATCAAATTCTTACAAAAAAAAAAGCTTAAAAAAAAGAACTTACCAATATATGTAGAGATGACAGGAGTAGACTTCAATTATATAAGGTGTGTTTGGTATGGAAGAAAATGTTTTCCATGGAAAATGTTTTCCTGGAAAACAAGTAGATTTTGGACTTATTTTCATGTTTGGTTGGTGAGTAGAAAATATTTTCCGAAAATTATTTTTAGTGTTTGATTTATGAATGAAAAATGTTTTTGAGAGACATCTTTTATTTTTACTAGAGTAAAAAATAATTTATGAAATTAAATTTTTTTTTTTAAAATCAATTATTATTTTTTGGGGTGGTGGTGGGGGGAGGGAGTAGGAGTGAAAAAAATAAAAAATTAAAGTTGATAGTATTTTTAAAAAATAAAATTAATCTTTTTGGGGGGTTGGGGGTGGGGTGGGGGACTGGCCGAGGGGGGTAGGAGTTTAATAATAAAAATTTGAAGTTGAAAATATTTTTAAAAATCAAAATTATTTTTTTGGGGAGGAAATGGGATTGGGGGGGGTGGCCGGGGGGGGGAGTCAGGGATCGGGTGAAAAAATAAAATTTTAAAATTGAAAATATTTTTTTAAAATTGATGTTTTTCCCCCAAAAAAATGTAATTTAAAATTGGAGGAGAGTTTTGGAAAATGTTTTCCTTAATTTTTGAAGGGAAGTCATTTTCCTTAATTTTGAGAAAAATGAGTTGATTTGAAAAACATTTTTCAAAACTTTTGTCCCAACCAAACATGGAAAAATTGGAAAACATTACCAAACACACTCATAGTAAAAAACACTTGTAAATTGTAGATTTTCCGCTTATATTTTGTTTAGAATTGTCAAGTGGCAAATTTTCTAGCTGTCTTATATTTTATTTAAAATTGTGTTAGGGTTTTTATTTGTTTTTAGTTAAGAAAGGGGGTGGGGCCAGATGATGTGGCAAAAGTGAGTTTTAAAAAAAGCTATTTTAAAAAGGTTTAACTTTAAAGAAAAAGATAATTTTAAAGTTTAAAAAATATTAACTTTCACGAAATCAAAATCGTGCGGTTGCGCTGTAAGTGGGCAACTTCGACCAGTTCACCTAAGTGACTTTTAGTTATATGGGTGAATAATTAAATATATCATCATTTTATCAATTATTTTTTTAAAAAGTTATCCGAAACAGGTGCTTCCTCACGGGTGCATGGGTCTGCCCCTGTGTATTATACCTTATAATAAAGTGGACAATTAATATGAGACAAGAAGAATATTCTCTTCCTTAGGGAAGGTGCACATATATCCATTTTTTATTTAAATCATAATCAAAGTTTGTTAACTCATTCAGCAAAATTGGTGATGAGTTGTTGAACTTCCTTAGTAAGGAGAATTATTTTTTAACGAAAGGATTATACTAAAGAATAACTAATTACCTTATTATTAAAGAGTGGATCTTTATAAAGTTTTGTGCATTTAAAAAATTTTAAACGCGAATATTTATTTATAAAAGGAACACAAAGATTGGTGAATTTGCAATGCGGCACTTAGGATATTTCAAAATCCTGATCATGAACTATAATTTGCTCATTTGGTAAGATTGACCAAAAAATGATTGTTTCCACAACTTATGAATATTTGTTGTTTAAAAAAAAATATTCATAAGTTGTGGAAACAAAAAATAAAACTTAAAATATTTATATTGTATGTCCAAACAACACTTTAACTTCTTATAAATCATCCATCTTACCAAGATAAGTGCGCCACAAACCAATGTGGCTATTGGCCCAAGAATGCTTTACGACATTGGCAAAATAACAACACACAGAATTAAGTTCCACAAGTAAAGTTTGGAGATGTAGAGTGTCGGCACACCTTATCCGTACCTCATGGAGGTAGAGAGATTGTCTCCGAAAGATACTCAGATGTCTTCGTTGTTCAAAAAATGGCAACAACATACTCAGTAAAATTTCACAAGTGTGATTTGGAGATGGTAAAGTGCACACATACCTTACCCTACCTCGTGAAGGTAGAAAGTCTTGTTTCCGAAGGAAACTCGGCTGCCTTCTTTGTTCAAAAACTCAAGGAAATTAGACCACTAGCACGAAATTTGTATAGCACAACAATCTGTACAACAGTGACAAGAATCTTAACTAGCAATATAGACAATGCTAAACCATCAAACATCCTATTTCTAAACAGCCAGTGCAACTTAAATCAGAAGTAGAATACAAAGGAATATAGCAAAAGACATCTAATCATATCAAACACATTGATATATACTGAGCATCAAAAACATATAGTGAAGAACATATGAATAAAGGTACCACACATTTTTTACAAAGTTTGCTAACTCATATAAACATCAGTCTGCCTTCCAACACTCAAGTCACAGAGTTATCCTTGTATCGAGAATAGAATAGCTCTGCCCTCGGAGAAGCCCTGGGGAAACGCATCAATTCTAAGGCAACATCAACGTCTATCTCTGCAAGCTGATCAATGCACATCTTTAAAAGAGATGGAGTGCGAGAAAGCAATAGCTTTACAAAAAGCAGTTCAGTTTTTGAACTACTAAAATAGTTGATATCAACATGCTCTAGCTTGTCGAGTGGTCGTTCCAGGAAGGATGGCATATCAAGATACTTCAACATTGCTTCGGCATCGTCACTGGTAGCATGGACCTAATATGTACATGAAGAAAACACCAAGCTATTTGAGATTCTCATGTTCACATATACGAAGTGCAAAAATGAACAAGATCGTGCATATATTTTCTTTTCTTACCGAAATACAGAGTTTCCTCAAATTGGGGGAACTCGTAATTAACTGCAGAACATTAGAAATGTGACACATTTTGCTGAAGTCTACACCTAAATGTAGATACCACAAGCAGTTGAGTGTAGAAGGTTGCAAATTCGGAACAATGTGTGCACTCAAAAGCTTTGAAGAAAACACAACAATTAGAATCATACAAAATTACCATCACTATAAGATATCAAAGTGAAACAAGTAGTCAATATCTTACCTCAACAAAGAATGAATCCAAATGGAACACCACAAGTGCAGGAGAGCTAACAAGAAGCTTTTCCAAAATTGATATTTTATCATTCGTTGGATTATCAACCACTCCGTTAAATTCAAGTTTTAACATTCTTATATTCGTGCAGTTCACAAAGCAATCTAGCACGAGATATGAGTGACTATCACGAAAGATCAGAAACTTCAGCCCTGGTGAAACAATGTTTAGGTATTGCGTACCACGACACCAGATCAAATCCAATCTGGCAAGAAGGGGAGCCTTGATAACACAAAAATGATGTGGCTGGCACAAAGGTTGTCCCTTCCAGACGAAGAGTAGTAAGATTCTGAAAACCAATAAAGGGATTGGGTGGTTTGAAGACGCAGTTCAAGAGTTCCAAATATGTCAAGGTTGAACAGTTAAAAATTGATAAGGGCAGAGTATAGGTATCATCATTTGAAGTGTGAAGAGTTAGCATCTTGACTCCATTTCTCGTGACATAAAGAATCCATCTATCGATAATTGGATGTGAAGAATTTGCAGTAAAAACTCCTCTAGTGTCAAGAACAAACTTCACAATGTCCCCCATATGCAGTAACAGAATACAATCTACCGCTTCTCTGTAGTTGACTCGGAGTTTTCCTATAAAATTTTGACGGAAACAGTTATCGAACACCAGCTCTGGAAACGTGGCCTAAATGTATCTCCAGTTTCGAGACAAAATACTAGTTCTTGCTGCATCTTCAACTGGTATGAACTCAAAGGATACGATTGATAACGTTTCTTGGTAAACCACTGATTCTATCTTCAATGACACATCTTGTTCCATCTGTTAGAAGAATATGGAGAAGAAAAAAATCAAACTAGTCCCTTAAGTTTAGTGGTATCTTATCTTTAACGACAGTGATGTCCGAGCCACCTTGTGTGCACATAGAATATTTGACTGAATACATACTACCTCCAGTGGCGGAGCCAGAATTTTGGTTCAAAATCTGAAAAAATAGACATACGGTGTAGCCGTAGGGGGTTCGACATCTACTATATATACCTAAAAATTATTTTAACCATGTATAAATCATTTAATTCTCCGCCACTGACTACCTCCCACCAACACATGTATCATGTAACTCTGCGACTCTGCCCACCAAATCCTACGCAGATAAATAGAAATTACGAAGCATTTTCTTAACCTCACCATTCTCCTCTAGTCCTCCTACTTCATCGACCATTAAGTCACATCCTATTGTGCAATAAACGAATAAACTAAAGGTGCTTCTGCAAGTGTGCACAACAGGCTTTACGCGTAAAGTACAAATAAAACATAGGCTCTAATGAAAAAGGCGTAAAGAAAGAAAAAATACAAACACTAATAATTATAAGCACGAATGCAAATACATAAACTGAAATTGATTTTTTTAATCATATCAATTGTTTAGTGGCGCCTCTTCTGAAAAATATGCATTTTTTAGCCTGGCTTCATGGCTTAAGCCTTTGAAACCTAATTCTCAAAGCATTTTTTTTTCTTTATTTAGTGTCCTGTTCTTCCACTACATAATAGGAGTAAAATTAATCTTTTTTGGGATCAATTGACATATCCACAATTCATAAAAAGAGGAATAAGTTACTTTATCAAATTCTAAAACTTCAAATTTCAAATCTCAAATCCACTTTCATAAACCAAAAAAATCAACAAAATAGAGAATTTGCATACCTTGAGTCATGTTTATTAGGAAAATTAGAGAATAATTTGTTGCAATGTGTTAAATTTCAGCAAAACTGAGGAACTTTTGTGGGTTTGAAGGAAAAAAAAGAGTTTTTTTTTTCTGTTTTTTTAATTACACCGGCTTACAAAAATGACTATATTTATAGGATATTAGAGTGCAATAACTATAAGTATGATATTTATAAGAAATGACTTTTATAGCTATATTATTATAGGGATAATTATATATAATAGCAAACTAATAATCTAAAATAAATAGAGTAGCTATAGTTTGATTTAATTGTGCTCCATAGCAAACGTTTACCAAAGTTTGTCAATCGCCTCTCTCCCAAAAATCTCACTCGCCACTCTCCCATTCTCGCTCGCCACTCTCCCTCTGCTCGCCTCTCTGCGCTTTATACACATAAGTGTATAAATTATATTTCTGTTTTGTATAAAGCGAGAGAAAATTGTATATACACATGCAAAAACATATATTTTCGTGCTATACACTTAATTATACAATTTACAACTATTTTACTTCGATTCAATTGTAGACAAATGCAAATTTTATACAAATATTGCAGCGAAAAAGGCCAACGAATTATACAATTGTGAATTATACAATTGCAGTAAAATACAATTTTCTCTTGCTTTATACAACAAAAGTGTATAAATTGTGTTTCTGTTTTTGTATAAAGCGAGAGAAAAACATATATCTTCTTCCTAATACACTTATATTTATATAATATACAAATATTTTACTTGAATTCAATTGTATGCAAAGCAAATTTTATACAGATATTGCAGCGAAATAGGCAACGAATTATACAATTGCGCATTATACAATTGCAGTGAAATAAGCCAGCGAATTATACAATTGCAGCGAAATAGGCCAGCGAATTATACAATTTAGGCCAGCGAATCATACAATTGTATATGTATAGCGAGGCCGGCGAATTATACAATTTAGGCCAGCAAATTATACAATTGTGTATGTATAGCAAATTATACAGTTATATGTTTGTTATAGAGCGTAATTATGCAAAATTTGTTATAGCATACAAATATGAATTTTTTGTTTGCTATATGTGAAAGTTGCCCATTATTATATGTGTTTTTTATTTTTTTATTTATACACAGATACAGTTTTAATTACAATGAACTAAATAAGGAAAATATTTAATTGTACAAGTTCAAATTGGTCTCTTTATTTATAAAATTTAAAGTATTAATATATCAAGGATATAAGAATTTGTAAAAATTTAATGTATGAATATATTAAACAAGATAAAGTATAACAATTTAGCATATAAACGCGATAATTTGAAAAATAAATACATTATTGTTAAACAAAAAATGAATATATCAATATAGTGTGTGTGTGTATATATATATATATATATATATACACACACATTGTTGTTAAGCAAAAGATGGATACATTTGACAACTCGGATACAATTTTTTTTTTTAAATAATAGAATGTGTAGGTAACAAGGTGTGTAACATTCAGTTGTATAAAAAAATTGAAAAAACCAACAAACATCAATCTCTTTTTAGTTATTATTTTTTCTACAATACTCGAGGCTTGGCGTTAACTCATGTAATTATTTAAATAAATATAGTATTAACGTATACAATTATACATATATTGCCTAATCAACCTTTCAATTTGAATAGATTACTTATATATCAAAATATACTTGTATTCACAAATCACCATTTCAACGTGTGTTAATATTACAATACAAGTACCTATATATATAAGTATTTTACTATATACAAATTTAACAATAACACAAACCTCATTCTCCTTTTGCTCATGTTCTTTTTGTACTGTTTTCTTTTTTTAAAATAACTATAGCCATTATAATGTAGAATAAATAATTCTTCAATCGAAAGCCTATAATATATATATATATATATATATATATATATATATATATATATATATATATATATATATATATATATATGATCTACATAAAAACGAGGACAAAATCAATCAAAAGATATCTAATGAATTCAAATTACAAGAATTACTCCTAGAAATCTTAAGTTGAAAGAAATCTGAAGGAAAATACAGAAAATTTGTGATACAGAAATATTGATGAAAGATGAAGTATTAATAAGGATAAACATGGGGGAATCAATCACATAAAACATACCTAGACATAATGTGTAATAGCAATTTTACTATTTAATATTTACAATTTTTTTGAATATTTATGTATAATTAAATTTGTTAGTTATTTTATAATTATTATATCATAAAAAAATTAAATTATAATTATTATTTTAAATGTATATTAATATTTGTCATATTCTTTAATTTTTCCTTTTTGACAAAGGAAGAGGAGCTAAGTGTGGGCTGGGCCATAAAAATGGCCCATTTGGAGGCTATAATCAAAATTTATAGAATTTGGAGAGTAACATACATTTAAATCATATTATTGTTTAGGAAAATTTTAATTCACAGTAATAGTTTTACACAATTTTATTATTTGTTTGATTTGTATAAATTTAGAAATTGTATAATTTGATTGTATGAATTTAAAATTTTGTATACGTTTACCCTAGCTAAATGTATACGATTTATAAAAAATTCATAATAAATTAACCTATTGGTATATTGGTTAGCGAAATATACAAATCGAATTTTGAAAAATTCATAAATGGATAAATACAAAATTTATATATACTTACCTTATTTGTATATTCGCAAGCGAAATATACAAACAGACAGAAGTATACAACCGCCGCCTCCATAACAAAAGGAATTATAGTTATGAAGCGCAATTATCGAAATTATAGGTATAGAGTCTTATTACGTTTGCTATTTATGAAATTTTCTCAAAATTAATAAACTTTAGTATGTTTAGTCGCTTCGGAATTAACTTTCAATGTACATGATTGAAATTACAAATATTTATGTTCAAAGTTTTGAAAATTTATTTGAAGCTTTGACATATTACTTGTGTAAAAAAATTTCATTTTTGCTATTCAAATGAGCGATGATTTAAATTATACACGAGCATGATTCACGTTTGAAATTTATTTGTAGATTTTATCGATACTTTCATTGATTTGATGAGGAAATAAAAATAGTAATATTTTTATATATACATTTCTTTTTCATATTATCCATCTTTTGTTCTCAATTTTCTTTTTTTACAAAAGTATTTTTGGGCAATACTATCAACCGCAAGAATATTTTTAAACCAAATCATAAATCGAAAAGTTTTTCATTATCGCACATAATTTAAAGACATTTTTTTTATCCTTTTTCGGATATTTTAATTGAAAGATTTTGACTCTAAATTCTGTTGAGGAAAAAGACGAAATAAAACAGAAGAAAAAAAAAGGTACACAAAACACTTTTGGCTAAATATATTCAGTGCCTCACTTTCTGTTACTAGGTAGCACGACCTTATTGTTAAAGTAAAAAAAGTATAGTTTCTTTTAACTAGGACTTTTTTTTCCCTTTTAAGGTCCGAAAGATACTATAATTATAATTATTGTAATTTGATAAAAACGTATTAACGGAAAAAAAAGTATTGACAAGATAAGTTAATAAGTTATTGAATATTTAATATGTTATAGATTTTTAGATAGATATCTATTTTCAAGCTGTAACATAACATTATAAATTTACTGTCACGTGTCAATCAAGACATCTAAATCGCTCGTTCACTTATTTATATTACTCATATATACATATGATAAATGATATATTAAATAGAATTTTGATCATTCAATATTTAGTTAAGTAGATTTTAATTTCAATAATTTGATTATCATATGAAACTTTTTAAATATTTATACCTACCCTATTTTTAGATTCCATTCACTAAGAAAATGTAGAATAAATCAAGAATCCAAAGGCCAAAGTGTGTTTGGACTTGATGTAATCATTACTTGTAGCTCACTTTCTCTTATAGCCTTTTACCAACTTTATTATAGATCACATCATATTGTGGATGTACTTATGAGTTTTTTTTTTTTTTCATGAAATAATTTAAGAATTTTGGTATAAACTATAAAGTAAAATTTGAGTTATCATTTGTAATATTGTTCTTTTCATGTAAAATAGATTTGTATGATAGACACATAATTTTAAATTAGCGAATTAAACGATTCATAAAATTAAATTAAAGAGAGTACAACCTACCATCTAATAATGATGCAATCAACATGAATTGTGATACAATGATATTACTCTTAATTAGAAATTTCGAATTCAACTTCTGAAAAATTTAATTTTAATCGAGATTTTGAACATCGAATAGATATTTTTTTTTAATGCAATTTGAGGAATGACCACTCTAAAATCTATGTGCCCTTTCATATGGTCCAAAATAGTATTGGCATGATTGTCACATCTACATCCAAATTCAAAAGTACACTAACAAAAGGAAAGCCACTCATATGGTTGCAAATTAAAAGTTCCATTTTATGTTCGTAATTTATATTAAAGCTTCGAGTCTCTAACTAAATTAAATCATACTAATAATTTAAATAAGATATTTCTCTATATTCAAAATTTGAACTCACATTGCACTGTATATGTAAGACAAATCTAAATACATCAAAAGCCTTTTAAATTACTAACAAATTTTATTCGAACACTCAAATTATAAAATTATATATAGTAAATTTACTTATATAGTATAGTGTTCCTTCTCAAACGTTTTTGGTCTTTGGATTCCCTTAGATCTTCTTTTTTGTAAAAGAGAACCCCGTATTGCTTAACTAATATGCATCGTATTTTTTTGTTAGGTTTTTACTAGATAGGTATTATGAATAGTCAATTATTGAGATCGTATTTGTAGTAATTTTTATATAGTTTTAATAGTAAGTTAGTATAATTTTATAAGTGAGATGAAAATAATAATATATATATATATATATAGCCTTGTCTCTTTTTTACAAAGATAAAAAAATTCTATAAGATATCGCGATTAATTTAAGTAAAATATAATTAAAAAAGTACTCAAATTATCTTATGTAGGTTTCAAATATGAAAATTTATCATTAAAAAAAAATAATTTTGACAATAATTTTTAGGAAATACCAACACGAAAGACTCCTTTGAATTCTTTTGTTTTTGCTTTAAATTTGTCCTTTTCCCAATATTAGTATACTTGACATATTTTTTTAAATATTTTTTTCCCTTTTGAAAAAAAAGAAAAAATCATTTATTAAAATTACATTAATCACCTCACCCAATTACAAACGGACACATATCATTATTTTTATTTTCCTAAATAGTTATGATGTGCATATCCACATCAAATACAATTTAAACTAATTTTCCCTTTTAGGAGTTTGTTTGACCAAATATTAATTACTCTTTTCCATTAAAATTGGTCATTTTAAAATTTCAAAATTCAAACAAAGTTTAAATTTGAAATTAGTTTATCATAATATTACAAAATTATAGTCAACTAACCATTAAATTCAAATCTATCTCCAAAGTAATTGTAGTCAACAATTTTATCCGGATAATTTAAGTAATATCAAAATATACAATTTACTAGGAAAAAAAGTTAAATAAAAGAACAACAATAATTTATTTAGACTAGTAAATATTTTGGAAAAAGGTGAATAAAATATATAAAAATAATATGATATGAAACTATTAAATAAAATAAATACGTAAATGTATATCGACTAATTACTAGTAAATTACATATAATCTCTTTCAATTTCTTTATTCTTTCCAAAATTTTCCTTTTTCTTAAAAAAGAGAAAAATCCATTGAATAAAAATTGAGAAAAAAAATTCACCTTTTTCCCTTTTTAATACAAAAGGACCACTCCCTTATTTTCCTAAACAATTATGATGTCATGTCTACATCATTAATAAAACTAATTTCTCTTTATAGAAATTTAGTCAATTTTAATATTAATTACTCTTATTATTTTCCCTTAAATAGTAGACTTTTTTTGCCATTTTTCTTACTTCAACAAAATTGCTAATATTATGAGATTTATTTGTCAAAATTACTAAAATACCCTCACCAAACAATTAATTTCAAATTTATCATTAATTACTCTTATTATTTTCCCTTAAATAGTAAAATTTTTATGCCATTTTTCTTACTTCAACAAAATTGCTAATATTATGAGATTTATTTGTGGAAATTACTAAAATACCCTCACCAAACAATTAATTTCAAATTTATCTCAAAACTACTTCCCATTACTAAGGCCCCACAAGAGATTGGAAAAAAGTCTTTGCAAGTATCGCACTTTTGATCTTCCTGTTTTGTCCTTGTAATTAAGATTTATTAACAGAAAATGCCATGGATCTTGAATTAGCCTTTGACTTTATTTTTACTAATTATTATTTATTAAAAAATTATACAGAAAGTGGAATGAAAGTGGAGATATGATATGCTATGTTGAAGTACATTGTATGGTGCATGTGGAATAACTTTTAAAATGTGAGTTTAGTCCCTAATTATTGGATTTATTAAGACTCTAATCATGTAGATAACTAGTACAACTTAGCAATTTTGCATGGCCACTTGGCTAGGAATAAAAAAAAAGAAGATAGAAATTGAGATCAAGATATACTAATCGTCATTGTTGTTGTTAAATATATTTTTAAAATTTCTTAACTATACTAGCAACTCTATTTAAATATTGTTGATATTTAGTATCGAACGAGAGATAACAGAGTGAAAGATCAAGAGGGGTTCATATTTTATCACATGAAGTGTAAGATTTTACTGGAGGAGGTATTTGATCTGAAATGATTGTACTTCAAAGAAACAATTCAAATTTATTTATTGAGGCATATGATTATAATTATCAATAAGACACTTGTTTGATTAACGATCTAACACAAGATGTAATCCATCTATTTAAGAAGCATCGAGAAACAAATGAAGATGGGAGGAGGAACATGACTGAAACACAATTGTTGAATAGAAAAAAGATAAAGATGTAACGCTAAAATAACAATTATCTCTCTCTTGCTTGGAAAGAAACTCAAAAAAAAAAAAAATCAATGAAAAAATTTGTTTACAATAAAACTTATACTCCGTCTTTAAATATAATTTAGCATAGATAAAATAGTAAAATATATTTGGGTCGGTCTCAAGGCTTCATCGATGAATCCAATATAAATAATGAAACTATAGATTATCTAATAATGACTTCGCACTAATACTTGTTACCAATTATCCGTCTTATCTAATTTATTGTATTATTGTTATCTTTTCTACTTCTTAATTGACCTTTTCAGAGAAATGATCCTAATTGACTACAAGAGTTAGGTTTTATGATATCTCAATGACTATGTGAATATTTATGTAACTTTCTTATTATGAATACATTTTATGATAGATTTTCAATTCTTTTGATTCTTTTTTGAATTAAAGTCGTAAAATGAGATCATTTTACATATTTTAACCTAATTAAAGTTTTCATATAAGAATATAATTATGATAATATATGTTGTATATTCTAAAGCGAATCAATTTTAATAATAACATTATAAGTTGAATCTGGAGAAGTTGATAGAATTTACGTAGATTTTATCTTATCTTGAGAAGTAAAAGAGATTATTTGCACTAAAAGTCAAATCATTTTGATGTTTTAAAAAATACTATATAAGTCTCATGATAAACGTGAAATAAACGATAACTCGTATTTTCTAGAATTGGAAACTCATATCATATTATTCTTATTAACATGTCAACAAATGTATCATCAAAATACATTGAAATTATCTCAAACGAATGTGGTGAAATTAGTGAGACTGCTCTGTTAATTCGAGCTCTACTATGAAAAACTCTTTTATTGAGAATGCTTCTCCCGAAATAGAGCCCTACGAGCTACGTGATATCAATACAAAATAGTTGAGCTACAATATAAGCATCGAAGATATGAAAAAAAGACATTAAACTTTTAACGGCATTGGTTAGTTGGCGATGACAGCTTATCATGAGTGTCACAGCAGCAGATCAAAACCACACTGCTAAACCCCAGCCTGACATATAACGACAATAATGTAGTTTAGCAAATAATCTAAGGGTAAAACAGGTAATGAACAAGAGGTGTCAATCGTCCACGTGTGAACTCTTTTTTCCTCACTGCCTCTTTTTAACCCGACCCGGTTCAGCACCCCCCTATATAAACACCTCCTCCTCCGATCACTCTACCTGTGATCTTTCCCCGGCCGGCGAAAATTCCGACGTCCTTTTTAGCCGTTTTCCTTTTAGAATTATCAAAGAGGAAAACGGAAAATTGATTTTCTGTTTTCCGTTTAATTTTCCGATTTTCATTCGTTTTGTGTATTTTTCACCATGGAGGAGTATGAAGCTTTTCTGATTGAACCTGAACAGGAATGGCAAACGGTGTCGTATCATAAGAAGAACAAAAAACAGTCAGGTAAGTCGAAGCAGGGAGAGGAGTTATCCGGCAACTGGAACAACGGGGAGAGCTCAGGTGATGTTTTCCGATCGATCGAACAACATGCGGAGGAGAGAAGGAAGCGTATAGTTGAGTCTCAGAAGCTTTATGAAGCTGCTTCCGGTGAAAGTTCTGCCGTCATTGATAAAAACGAGCAGGATAGCGATGGAGAAGATGCCGCTGGTGGTGCAATTGAGAATGACGGTGTTGTGGAGAAGAAGAGTAAGCCAAAGAAGGTGAAGAAACCTAAGGTTACTGTTGCTGAAGCTGCTGCGAAGATCGATAATTCTGATCTAGTTGTTTATCTCGTTGATATATCAGTGAGTTTTCAATTGGAAAAATCTGATCTGTTGTTTTTATTGGTGAATTCTGAATGTTTAATTGTGGAGTTCCTCTTTTGAAATTTGCAGACCTCGTTTCATAAGCAGGAAGATATACAGCTAATGCGATTTGCAGATTACTTTGGACGAGCATTCGCGAAAGTGAGTTCATCTCAGTTCCCATGGATGAAGATTCTTAGGGAATCTTCAGTTGAGAAGATGATTGATGTGAGTTTTTCTCTTTCTTTTTTTTTAATTTTTTTTTTATGTTCAATTAGATTTGATTGACTTGTTAGATGCTTGAATGTGTAGAAAGCCAAAATTTGAGTCTTTGTACTTGAATGTTCTGGTCACGGAATAGATGAAATAAATCAAAACAATGAATTTTTATTCGATAATGAAAATCGAGATCAATGCAGTTAAATTATGTCTCTCTTAGAAGTTGGTTAACTATCCATCAATTTATTCTGGGATTCTTCTTCTTCGAATCCTACTTGGGGAGATTTGATTGATTCCGAGTTCTTTTAATTCAGAATAAAGGGGATCTTGTACTTTTGTTTACACTATTCTATTGTTATATAAACTAGCAAGTATATAATTCTGCAAGATTCTGTTTTTCTATCCTTGAATTTTTTGAGTGAATGCCTTACATGTTATGTGAAATCTTGATTTTCAATTTGCTAGTCTGAATGCTATCACATGCAAATTTCAATTTTTGAGTAATCAGTTTATTGTCTTATTGGTAATGATGTTTCTTTTAATGAGTTAACTCTCTTGTTATTGAACAGATCCCTGTTTCTCAAATTTCTGAGGATGTTTATAAGACATCGGTTGACTGGCTGAACCAGCGATCATTTGATGCACTTGGTTCCTTTGTGTTATGGTCATTGGATAGCATTATTGCTGATCTTGTACAGCACGAAGGAGCTTCAAAGGGATCCAAAAAGGCGGTTCAGCAAGTATCTTCAAAATCCCAGGTAATACCATTCACTTTCTGTGTGCGCCTTGTCTTTTCTGCATGTTATTTTGAAAGTTTGTGGCATGTGTAGTGTAACTTCAAGGATTCATTTGCTGTTGTCTTTTTGTGGTGATAGAAGAAAGAATCAATTGAATGTGCTAAATTTTTGAAGAATCATCCACCATAAAGGAGAAAGGAAAAAGTTGACTGGGGAAGGGGGCATGGATATCTGAACCTTGCATGTGTGGTTAAAGCTTCCCTGTATATGTACATCTGGGTTCAATACAATCTTGAATTTGAATCCACAACTAGGTAGCACGTCTAATTGGAACCCATCCGTGATAAATGCGATAGTTAGTGGATTTTGTATTCTGTCCTTGTTTAACTAAATTTTTTTGTTTAGTGGTGATCCCGAATAGCTCATGTTTCTTTGTTTTAAGAGTTGCCTTATGTTGAATGGTGTAGCTGAAAACTTTGATTTGCATGTTTACATTCAACCCTTGTGATAAGTTAGTCTGGAGACCTGGTCGTTAACGTCACTTTACAAGTGCAGAAACATATATTTTTGATAGAAGTGTACTGATATAATGAGAGACCCGCCTATAATACTGTTGTCAATTAAAGAAATATTTTCATAATAAAATAGCATACAGCTGCCTGCATAAACATCGTTTCCGGGGAAGGGGGTTGGTAAAGTTCAGTTTGCCTTTAGTTCAAAAACTTTGTAGTTTGTAGTTTTTTCCCTTTCATATCTATACATTTGTGTTGTTTCATGGACTGGTTCTGCTACACCATGTGATATGATATGTTTATTTAAATGGTTTGGGGTTGTCCTGCAGCTGTAAATTTTGTCTTTTCATGTCTATCTTCTTTTTGGGCTAGAACAATAATCTGATCCATTCTTCTTAAGAAACTTGCTCAGTTATGTTAATTGCATGACATTGTGAACAGTTATTTTAAATTGTTTGTCTACATGTTTCTCCATTGCAACTTATTATCATGTTTTCAAATTTGATGTCAGCCCAAACATTTCGGAATATTTACCTTGACATTGTGTAATTCAACCTTTTCTCTGGGGAGATTCCTCAAATGTTCTTTCTGAACTCTCTAAATGAAATTTCAGTGGAGAAGAAACGTTTTTAGCTCTGTCATTGTTTAATGAATCTGAATTACTAATTTATTTATTTCCTCAGTTCTTTTTTCTAAGGATATACTAAGTGCAGTTTTACAATTGTTTTCTTTCAACATATGAATAGGAAAATATCATGCCGATATGCTATTGCTTATTAGAAGACTGGTTTAAGTATTTATTCTGGGACAGCTTTTTTTTTGTTTTTCTTTTTTTCCTTTTTACTATATATTTATCATTCAAAATCTGCCAAGAATTTATCAACTTGGAAATTAAGGATCTCAATAGCTGATACTGTGACTATATGATAGCATTGTTGATATATGTCATTGAACTGTAGGTTGCCATGTTTGTGGTTCTAGCAATGGTATTGAGACGGAAACCTGATGTTTTAATCAGTCTCTTACCAATACTGAATGAAAATGGGAAATACCGAGGACAAGATAAGCTTCCAGTCATGATTTGGGCGGTCACTCAGGTAAAAATCATCGTTCATTCTAGATGATCTTTGGGATATTGCCTTCATTTATCTTTCAATGCTCCCTCAGTTATTGTTGTCTCTTGTGCTAACTTGTCTCAATTCCTATAGGCTTGTCAAGCTGATTTAATCGTGGGATTGTTCATGTGGGTACATTTTCTCTTACCATTGTTAAGCAGTAAATTGAACAGTAACCCACAGTCGAGAGACTTAATCTTACAGTTGGCTGAGAGGTACATATATCTTCTCTTCTTAAGCTTACTTAAAAGGTGTTTGATCAGGTCGTCAAGTACTAATGTGGTTCGCTGTTTTTTCAGAATTGTATCCTCACCAAAAGCCCGTGCTATACTCATAAATGGTGCAGTAAGAAAGGGAGAACGTGTTGTGCCTCCATCAGCTCTTGAGGTTTTGATGAGAATCACCTTCCCAGCACCTTCTGCTCGAATTAAGGTGATTTTTACTGCTGTTATCATGTGTTCCATCAATATTCTTACAAGTTACTATAGAATATATACTTTCTGTATGGGAGTAGTTTTTGATGCTTGTTATGTTCAGGCCACTGAAAGGTTTGAAGCTGTCTATCCTACACTGAAAGAGGTAGCTCTTGTTGCTGCCCCTGGGAGCAAAGCAATGAAGCAGCTAACCCAGTGGATACTGCCTTTTGCTATCAAAGCTGTAGGGGAAGGTAAAGCAAAAAATTCGACCCTATGTTGACTCTGTAGCTCCTTTGTTTTTTGCGTCTGATTTGTTAGTGAATAGTAAATATTACATGTTTTATAGGTGTTCCTTATCTATCAAAGGAAGCTACTGAGCTATCTATTTGGTGTTTGACTCAGAACCCCGACTGTTACAAGCTGTGGGTAAGAAATCAAAGTTCTTGATTTTATCTTTCCAAACTCATCCTTTATTTATCTAAATTTCTAGTGACTGATCTGTTATCTTTCCATTGTGATTGTAACAGGACAATATTTATCTGGACAATGTAGAAGCAAGTCTAATAATAATTAAGAAGCTGTCCACAGAGTTCAAGGCGCATTCTGCTAAGGGACCTGAACTTGATCCATTGAAGGTGACCTTGAACAGTCTCAGACTTAAGGTATGTTAATCTTTCTGAGTTGAAAATATCACAATGATATCTATCGAACAAAAGATGAAGTCTATCAAGTTTTACAAGTTATTTGGTTACTCTTGTTATAGGCCTGTTTCAGTTGAAAAGGTAGTTATGGTTTCGTGTTCACTTTTGGGATTTTGTTTTTGGTGGGACGAGGGCATTGGCATTAGAAAAGAGTCCACAAGGCTAGACATCATTGTTCTTTTTGCCATGCTTTATAGCGATATTGTATTATTTCTGTGTTTATCCTTCAGTCACTAATTGGCATACCTTAAGAGATGTAAGGTGTCTTTGGCATGAAATATGACACATGAGATTCCTCATATTAATCTTTTCGGAATGGTCAAAATCATAAACAATGAAGGATAGTGAAGAATGGCCCTCTCAAGAAAGTAAACAAGTAGTTTAATGGACATCATATAGCTGTTGTTAATTTCAGCTGATTTTTTTTTATATCTTTATGATACTGTAGAGCGAGAAGGCATTGGCCAGTGGGGATAGTGCTGCCCATCAAGCGTCTTTGAAGGAAGTGCAGAAGTACTGCAAGATTCTACTTGGACGTTTATCCCATGGTAATGGATGCATGAAGGCTTTCTTTGTTATTAGTCTAACAATGGCTGTGGGTGTTGCTTTTGTCTCCAAGGAGTCCCCGGAGGTGAAGAAACTATTGGCTGATCGCTTCAATGACTTGCAGTCCCTGGACTTCAAGAAACTGTTGACAGATCTCTCCAACGACGTGCAGTCCCTGGATTTCAAGAAACTGTTATCAGATTTCAACCTGGCTTGAAACTTCCCCTCTCACTTTGAGGGTTGTAAGTTAAATCACCTACCTTTGTTATATGTTTAAATTATGTCCCGGCACAGAGAAGCTAGCACAGCCCAGAACAAAAATGGGTAGAGAATGAGTTGTTTTAGAAAGGAAAAAGAAAAAAAATAGGTACAGTAGATATGATGCCAAGTTTCTGGCCTCAGTTTACAGTGTTTGTGTTTGTTTAGTTTTTTTTTTTATGAAACAGAACTATTTAAGTTATCGAGTTTCGTTTGGCTGAAACTATGTTTGGTTTTTCAAACCATTTTCATCTGATTTGAAATGGTTTATAACTTTATATATATAGTATATGGAAGGAATTGTAAGATATGATTATGGCTGAATAGCTTTCCCTTGACTCTGGTCTCTAGTCTATGTTAGCTTGCAGGTTTGTTCGGAAATTACACTTATCGATCTTGGAAATGGATGATCTTGAACTTTTTACCCCTCTGCTTTCGAAGGTCAAAAGTCAAAACTTAGCAAACGTGAAGTTCTGGTCTCTAAGGCCAAAGTTGGACCATGCTAGAGAATAGTACTCTGATAATGAAGTTTTGGGTCTTTGGTCCATAGTCACATAGGAGCCTTTTAGGTCTTTTTTTTTTAGGGGTGGGGTTGGGGGGTTGGGGTAAAAAGGGAAAATCTTTTTCACTTTTCGGGTTAAATTTTAAGTATATATTATATATAATTGAGAAAATGATGAAAAGCCTCGTAATTATAATCGATTTTCAACTATACACTTTAACTTTACGAGAGTGTTATCACCCTCCTGAATTGTTTAAGGTATGAGTATTAAATGGGTGGATTGAGTCAATCAAAATGGGTAAATAAGCGAGTCAACTTACTTTGTGTTTGGATTTTAAAATATATATTTTTATCAAACCAACATGAAGAAAGTTGCATCTGTAATACTTAATGTATAACTTTTGAATATTGATCTGATATAACTTCAAAAATGAAGATATGATAATTAATTTAAGTTGGAGAAAGTAATTTCCAAGAATAGGATAATGGAAGAAAAAGAAGCAAGTCAAAAATATACTAGTAGTATTTATTAATTCTTTGTGCCAATAGATATAAATTTGTGTTTTTTCAAACAATATGTTAATTAAGCATGTTACTCAATACTATAGTTTAATTAATTAACAAGATATATGTAGACGTACTGATGGCTTTTGCTACTGAAAGTATCATATTATATACACTTTATCACAATGATTGCTAAATGATCAAGATATGATTTTACATATACTACCAAATCTTACTAAGTTTAGAGAAAAAAAATATTATCCAATATATATTACTCAAACTACGTATATAAAAAGAGTTCTACTAAATTCAGTAACTTTTAAATAGGGAAACTTACATAAATATACTATAATAAAAAAATATTTACCATTCTCTTGAATACATAAAAACCCATTTCATGATAAACGGTTATAAGTCTATAATTTAATATAAATATTGAGTACGAATAAATATTTATCGTGTTAAGATCTGCTATTATACTCAACATATGCAATAAATGCATCAACATGGGGTTTTCCCTTTTTTTCATAAGGCATGACGTCCGTACAGTGCATGTAGTTTATAATAGGTGACAATGCACGTTATATCAACTTCTACTTGTACTATAGTATAAAAGTTATGATATATTTTCAACTCTTTTGTTCATGGAATTCAGACTCAAAATTCTAATTAAATATGTAAATGTTTTATTCATCTGATCATAAAATATTATTAAGATATTAATAATAATAATTTATTTTATTTGATATTTGATATCTGCTACAAGAGGAAGACACTCCCTAACAAAAATTTCATCTTCAACATGCAAACCTGAACCTTCTAGTTGAGTGTAAAGGGCATAACTACAAAAAAACAAAGGTTTCATTTCATGATTTTCTTCATTCACTTTTACTGTATCATTTGATTTATTGACAAAATGTATGATGAAAAACAGATTTTTATTAAAATAGTGAAAAAATTTCTAATTTTTTTATATAACATTAATGCTATTTTTTTCTTTTCTCACTAATTCAATCAAAAAATTGATAGAAATAGCCACCATAGATTTTACATGAAAAAATTCAGTATAAATATAGTGATGTTTTAGTAGTGTACGTACTTTTGGATGCGTGCACACTAGATAAAGCTCTTATGCAATAGCGTCTAATCACACAAGAGATGAAAATACACTAGACAAATATGATACAATGAGCTCAACTGAAAAAACATGGGCTCATAAAAGGAGAATTAATCCATGGTCTCTCTTAAAAAATATCAACTATCAGTGACGTACCCACCTTTACCAAAAGGTGTCAAGCGATATCCTTTCGTCGAAAAATTACTACGTGTTAAGTTTTGGTATGTAAGCATTGACACCTCTTGACACAAGTTAAATATTTAGTTTGATGATTAAAGTGTTATAAAAATTTCTTAAAAGTAGTGAATTCTAATTATACTATCATTATAATTATATTTTTTACTATAACTATTAACACCCCTTAATAATAATTTTCGATCTGCTACTGCTACGGTTACCATAAAGGTCATCTATCCCATACAATTTTTGATGGTCGGTAGAAAGAAAAAATATAGGCCATGTTACCTCATGTGACCACTAGGATTTATGTTTTTAATTTTATATTGTCCATATAATCGTTGCATGTGATAAATATTTAAAGTCAATCAAATAATTTAAAACAGATCTATCCTTTTTCCAATATATAATTAACTTCTTAACACAATCATTCCAAATTTATACTTCATTTTCAAGCTTCAAATTAATTTTTATCTAACTATTTATTGACGAAGAAAATAATGAAATGATTAAAATATTTTTATTCCTAATCTAATATACGATGCAATGGAAATCATTTTTTTTAAAACTTTATAATAGGTTTTATAATCTGTTCACTGTTCAGTATAAACTTTACAAACAGAATAATTAAATCAGAAAAAAAGTTATGGAGCAATTAATTTGGACAAATATCATCAAATTTATATTTTTGGCGGTATTGAGAAAAAAGAGAAATAAAACAACAGAATAGTATTTCCTTTTTTGTCTTTAAAATTTCAAGATCCAAGAAAACTCCTCAACTAACATGCTAGATACATAAAAACAACAACAATATCGTTGTTCGAAATGACTCAGTTAATTTAAGAGTGATCATTTACGTGAATAATTCAAAATCAGTCTCCCTTTTATGTTTTTTGAATCGAGCCAACGCTAGAATATAACAAAGATTGTATAACAACAAATTTTATCATTATCTTAAAATTTAAGTCAATAAATTATTTTCGATAGACTAAACTGTTAGATATAGTTGACAATATATTTTTTAAAAAAAAATTAAAACAAAAATTATAATTCACCGCAAACACGGCGTTATCACCGCTCACTTTATTTTCATAATTATCAATCAACTAAATGGACTTCTCTTGTGCATTGGTCCCATTTTTACGCCCTAATATTCGCTCACTTGCTTTTTTGTATTTTATTTATTTTATTTTTAGTTTTATCTAACTCCAAATTAATAGAAATAATTACACTTATAGTCCTTTTTATAAATTATACTTATAGCCTTCAAGTAAATAAAAATATGTATTTAGTCACTTTGTAAGATATAATTTTGAGTTGAGGATCTATTGAAAATAATTTTTCTATTCTTTAAGTTATTGGTAAAGTTTACGTATATATTACCCGTTTCAAACCCTACTTATAGTATTACATTGCGTAATTTATTGTAGTTGTTGATCAAAAGTATGTGATATTAAGACTATTTTTAGAATTATATTATCCTCAATTATTGAGTGATATTTAACGTTAACATAGTACATCGATGATTAGATAGTTTAATGCTTATTTTCTCCATCCAATTTATATGATGATATTTTAATCGATTTTACTAATGAGATGAAGATTTTGAAATTTTTGGTTTAAAATAAATTTTTAGATTTTTTGTGGGATCAAAATTGCACGTATCAATTACTATAAGTTTAAATTTGCTTAATAAAAATCATCATGATCAAAATCAGAATTTATATATATTTGAGGGACTAAAAATGCTAATATCACAAATTAAAATTAGTGTATAAATATTCACACTTTACTCTTCTACTTCCATCAAATATTTCCATTTATCTTCTCTTCTTCTTAAATATTTTATTTTCCTTCAAACTATATAGTAATTTCATTTCCATTTTTAAGAGAAGAAAAATGGCAAAGAGTGGTTACAATGCTAGCTTCTTGTTGCTTCTCTCAATGTTCTTGATTTTGCTCACACTCTCTAATGTGGTCGAGGTAAATATTTCTGACACATTAAAAGCGTTTAAGATTTAACGTATATTTATAATTTCTGAATTATATGCACATTATTAATCTATACAATATATATAACTTTTGGATAAAAGACGTTGATCAACTGATTACTCTTCGATCTATCTGGCTACGCCATTAATCTCATTTAGTTATTAGATAAAAATATAATGTACCTTTTTTTTTTTTTGGAAAACCCTTTTAATTTTTTTTTTATCTTTTTCTTCATTTTTGTAGGGTTACAACAAGCTCCGCCCAACAGGTATATATATATATATATATATTTACTCTCATTTTCTTAATTTCATTTTTTACCTATTTTTTTTCTTTGTTTTTTAATGTATGAGAAATTTGTGTAGTTATTGTTATAGATTTTAAAAATGTTTTCATATATGACTTAGTTTAAATAGTTAATAAGTATTTTTTAAATTTATGATAAGTTTGTTTAACATTATAAGTTAAAAGTTAACTTAAAGTTTGTCCTTTTTCTTGTAAAAATACTTGTGAATTTTTATTTTTCAAAAAATAATTTTTAAGGATAACATTTTATTCATTTTAATAAATAATAATAATAAAAATTCATTACACCGGCTTATTATTAATTTTATCACTTATATAACTAAATAAATTATTTATTTCAACTTTCTACCGGAAATACTTATTAACTATTTTTTAAGTCATTAAAAAATAACAACAATCTAGTGTTTTAATCGTAGATGAAAACATACTTATCACTCTTTTATCTAGGGATGAACGATAATTCCATTTACTAAAATATTTTTTTTCTGCTAGAATTTGAACATGATTTTTTGATTTGATTTTATTTTAATATATTGTGTGTTTGATTTTCTTTATTATATAGATTGCAAGCCAAGATGTACTTATAGATGCTCAGCAACATCACACAAGAAGCCATGTATGTTCTTTTGTCAAAAATGTTGTGCAACATGTTTATGTGTTCCTAAAGGAGTTTATGGCAACAAACAATCATGCCCTTGTTACAATAATTGGAAGACTCAAGAAGGAAAACCTAAATGCCCTTAATTAATTAATTAAAATATTAATTAGGGAAATTAATCTTTTTTCCCAATAATCAATGGTAAAGATTAAGAGTACTATGGTCATGATATTGCATTAAATTGTTTGCTATTTTGGAGTACTTTTGATGTAATGTTTTAAGCATTTTGTATTTCTCTACTTATGATGTAATCGGAGTCTAAGATGTGTTGTAGTACTGGAGTGATATATGATCTATGTATTATGATTCATATAGCCGTTTTCAACTTGTTTTGGAGATGAAGTGTTATTGTAATCTTTCTTTTTTACAATGAGAATATAATAATAACTTATTTATTGAATCGAGTTTGTTTACTTCAGAGCATTTTTTATGTCTCTCCTTTGCTGTTATTTGCAATTTAAAATGCATTATAATATTGGAGCGATTTGATTAGTTAATATTTGTATAGTTGTTTATATCGAAGTATTGTTATAATATGTTTTTACCTACCATGAGCATGCAATAATTTGTTTATTGACTTTGATTTATTTCATTATAGTAAAATTTTTACTTTTATGGTATTGTTCTCCTTTTTGACCCTCGAGTTAGGCGCTTGTTTCATCTAACAAGATTTTAATTTATTACCTAAATATATTCTTTCTCCGTTCATTTTTATTTGTTATGAATTTTTTTTATAGATTCAAACGATAAAAATTTTGATTAATATTTTATAATATATTTTTTTATTGCGTTAATATGCAAAAATTATAATTTATAGTACTTATTGAACAATTTTTGAATATCTAATTTTTTGTTTAAAAATATTAAATTTATGTAATCTAATTTATTTTTAAAAATTAATTAAATTAACTTTGTAAAAACATAACATGATAATTAAAATCGTCGGAAAGAGTATATATACAAAATTTAGTTTCTAGATTAGTTGTACCCAACCATGTTTGAATTGGAGAAAAATAAAAGAGATCCAAATATATTAAGTTTCTATATTTATATAATATATACTAAAAACATTGTGTGAAAGAAAGAAAACAAAAGAGAACCAAGTTTTTCTGTTACACACTGCTTTTTCTAATATATGGTCCATATGGTAGTTTGTAGATAGACTATAAGAATATATTTAGTGTAATTTATAAGCAATATTTGATATTATGTTTTGATAATTATTCGATGATAATTTATGTATAAAACTTAAAATTTAATGTGTTTTTATACTTCACTCTCAGTCTCTCACAATAACAATTATTATTCCCAAATTCCAAGCAACATGTATCTGCTATATCGATCGTCACTTTATATAACTTTATTCGCTTCAAAATGACTAAATTTATGTTGATAGTTAAATGGATTGGTCTTTATATATATGCATTTATGAATTGAATTTATATTTAGGGCAGGGGCGGACCCACATGGTGATCGAGCACCCATTAACTTCGTTATGAAATATATATATCTATGTAGAAATTAATAGGTATTTGTATAAAATTAACATAGAGCACCTAATGAATAAATGATATAGTTGGTCCAATGGTTCTTGGATGGGTAGTTAAGACTCTTTTAGTGTTGTTATCAAGGTTCGAATCTCATTGTTAGGGGCATACATCTGTTATATGCGCGAGACATAACTTATGAAATATTATGATATAAAAACATAAATTCATATCAGAACTATTTACCTTAAAGGGTAAAACTTGAAGGTAACCACAAAATACCAAAATGACCCTTTATATGTAGGTTCTTTTCTTTTTAACTTTCGAAGTGAAATTAATTTACACACCTAATAATATACTGTTTGCAACCCATCACTCGATTATTTATGGTCACTAAAGTTTGTTGCTATTTATTTGTCTTCAATTTGTGGGTGAAGGTGCTACATCAACTAATAGATTAACGGGTAAAAAAAAAGATATGTTGGGCCAAAATAGCCTCAAAAGATTCTTACATAATGTGATATTGGGCCAAATTCACTCAAAATTTTCAAGAAAAAATTGTATATAATAACAAGGAAAAACTATTAATTCAAATTAAATGTTATGAACATAGTTTCGTTTAATCGTACCCCTTAGCAAACTGTTGCTATTTCATTTCTCTCCTAGGGAATCTCGCTCATCACTCTCGTTGGCAGTCTCCCTTCTCTCTCGCTTTTATACAAATACAAATATCTAAAATGCGTTTGTGTTTGTATAAAGCGAGAGAAAATTGTATATATGCATATATTTTTATTCCTCTCCCCTCTACCAGATCTCGTTTGCCACTCTTCTGATCTCGTCCGCCATTCTCACTCGCCTCTTTCACTTTATACAAACACAAATGTATACATTGCATATGTGTTTGTATAAAAGCGAGAGAGAAAATTATATATACAAATACAAATGCATATATTTTCGTCATATACACTTATGATATATAATATACTATCTTCCCCCTGGCCAACTTTCTTTTGTCTTTCTCTCTTTATACAAACACAAATTATATAATTGATCTTTTGTATATGTATATCAAAACAGAAACAAATTACACAACTGCTTTCTTTTGTATATGTATAGCAAAATATACATATTTATGTTTGGTATTGAACCAAATTATTTAATTATAATATAGCATATAAATATAATTTTTATATATGTTATATATGAAAGTTGGCTTCTTTTTTTTCTCCAAAATGCCTCACAGTATTAAGAGATTTGTACATTTTATATGGTATAAAAGGTATTTTTTTTTTCTTTCAACTTTTTAAAATAAAAATTAATTTGCACACCTAACAATCCAGATATATGTATCCATCATATCTCCAAGGATTTTACCTACTCTAATTCTTTCATATTTATAAAGATTGTGTTTTACATTAAGTGTTTTTGATGGGATGTTAGAATTAACATTTTATTAACGAAATTGTTTTTGCACCAAGTTTGCTTTTGATCACAGTTCGATTTATATTAACCTAATAATTTTAGAATATAAAATTCATAAATTTTAAATTTTAGATTTATCCTTACTCATGACTGATTAACACTATATAAATATATAAAATCTGAACTTTTAATTCCTATGAATGTTTACAATTTTTTTGAAATTATCAACCTTTTATTTATTTTGACTCCACTTGTAAATTTTATTGAATATATTATAATAATTATTATATTTATCTTTCTATTGTTAAATTAATCACATCTTATATTAATTATTTTCATAATTAAGAGTTGCAAAAGAACCCACCACACATGTTATAATTGATCAAAGTATAAATCTATCTAATTATTTATTATATCATGAAGATTAAAATCATATTTATAACCAAAAATGATTATTTTCAAATAAAAAACTTTGCTGCATTGGCATACATTTTTTTTCTTTAATTGACACCAATAAATCTTTTTTTTTTCTTTCTCCTCACTTGCTTTGGATTCTCCTCTCCTTTAGCCATAAAAATTGGTGAATTGAAGAATGTTGAATGTCTTTGCTATTTGATAAACAAATTTGAGTAACCTTTTGTGAATCTAACAAGGTAATTTGCTTGTCTAACCCTTTATTTTCTTCCAAATTTTCAATTTCAAATGTAAAAATCAAATCTTGGAGCTTTTTTTAATCTGGGGTTTGGAGTTAAAAATCAAATCTTGGAGCCTTTTTTCTATCTGGGGTTTTGAGATAGAAACTAGTTCCCTAAATTTGTTAGATGATATGTAAGATATGAGATTAAAGATTTGATTTTTATGAATTTTGTGATATCAGATGGCAGATTGTTATTGGATCACTTTCTTGGTAGTTTTATTTTGTCTTGTTGGAGCTTTTGATGCTAGTGCTGGAGATGCTGACCCTTTGTACAGGTAACATTTTCTGATAAATTTGTCATATGGTTAATCGAGGTAGTGGTAAAGTGTGCGTATATTCTATCCTTCCCAGACCGCACTTGTGGGATTCCATTGGATATGTTTTCATGTTATCTTATGCTTAGTATTTGTGAGGACTTTTTCATTTTCTACTTTTGATTTTAGAAGTTTAGGCCAAAAGTGTAAAGATATAATATAGGTTGATTTGAAATCACAATTTATATGTGCAGTAGTTTTTCTTGTTTTGAGAAAGGTAAATGTGAAGTATTATATAAGAAGCACTAAGAAAGTCAATGGTATGTAAAATTGAGCAAAATCAAGAACCTATGATGAATCCCATTTTAATCTTGTAGGATTGTAGGAAACTAAAGTATAACTCGACTTCGTTCATGAGTTCCTCTTTACACCAAAAAAATGAATGAAGGCGTGCTGTTGAACTTGATTTGTTGAATCGAGTTAGCTTTGTCTTTGAAGCATCTAGTATTCCTTTTCCTTCCAAATGGTTCACCAAGTGCATGTTGGAATGGTATTCCACTAGATTGTCTTCCCTTTCTTCCTTCTCGTTTTGTACTACAAGCGCAGCAAATATGTTGAGTTTTTGGGCAGCCAAGGACGGATATTGTGTGTAGCTTATCTTATCGATTGATCTGAATCCAGTAGCTTTGCTTGAACCCTGTATATGTGTTAGAAAATCTACAAGATAAGTAAAAATAGTAGATTTTGGACCCCGTAAATTAAATGGGATGGTAGAATCCGGAACTCGAATCCAAAATGTTTAAATACTGGATCCATCTCTATGGCCATCACCTCTCAAAGACTTTCACTATGTCAAGAAATAGATGTGAAAGCTGGCAGTCACCTTACAATGAATGAACAGATGGCTCACATTTTCCAATTCAATTCCGCAAGGTTAACACCTGCTGCTTAACTTGAACATCTTCTTTGAAGATGTTCCCTTGTTAGACATATGAAAATAAGCTACTTTGTAAGGAGCTTGAGTTTCCAGATCGTGAATTCTAGGATGGTTGTTTTCTGTTGCAGCTTGTGTCTAAGCTCTGTAGAGGGACTGAACCATGAAAATGCCATTACTGTGAGATTTCCATATCATTCTGACAGAATTGCTGTTGGAGTTTTGTAAAGGCTCCCGTTCCAGTGCAGTAACATTGACTTGGGGAAATCCTTTTCAGTGCTCTTTCGATACTTCTTTTTGACTTATAGTTTGTTGTGGAAAAGATTTGATCTTTTTCATACCTGAATGGCATCATTGAGGAAGGAACTGGTTAGCGACTTTAAGAATGATATACATTAGTATATTTGGGAGTTCGGGTCGAGTAGGTTCCCAGTTAGAGTGTTTTAAGGTTTCATCATATCAATCAATTAAGCATCAGTGCCAATTAGTTAGGGTCACCTGTATGAATCATATATATCTATTTCGTTCTTCAGGCCTATTTTTGTCCAATACTAACTATTGTCTTTAACCAAATGAGGGGTTCTCTAAAACTAGAAGTTCGTTAGTCTCATACTTATCTGAACATAGAAATACTAGTATCTGATTAGAATAAAATGGGTCATTACTAACAGCAGATGTAATGGAAGTGTAACATCAACTGCTACGATTTGGTATGACTTGCATAGAAGGTTTGCTACTGTTCTGTTTTGTTCTTAGTCAAGTCCCTATATATTTTGAGAGATTATAGGTCTCTTTGAGATAGTCTTACTCTAGGTAACTTTTGGTTTGTCTTAACCCTTCTACCACATTCATTCATCATAGAGTCTCATTTATGGACCGGTTGTATTGAGGTTTACATAAAATATGATAGATCTTCTCAGACAACCTTCTCTCAACTCTTATATGTTTTACTTATGCCCTCTGTTGATATGACCATTTTTAATCTTGTGTTACTTCACATCTATCTAAGCATCCATTTTTCATACAACAATCATCTTTAAAGGCCCAACAATCACAATAACAATACATTATTTGTCTCTCTATCGATCTACAGAACTTGCCTTTTACTCAACTTAGAGAAATCCCTTCTTTTTTTTTTCTTTATTAAGTTGAAATATCTACAATGACATAAGTTATAACTAGTTACAACTATGCAAACATTATCTTTCTGTAAAGAGAAGGAAAATGCACTTATTATATGCACAATTTCTTATCAGAATGCCAAAGTAGTGGTACTATCCCATTGTACCTAATCACGATTATGCTAACTCAAAAAAATTTGGGGTCTGCAGAGTTGGTTAGTTGGGGTGGGCAGATATATATAGCCTGGGAGTTTGAGGAAAATGTTAGCGATGGGAAAAGAGTAAGAAAAGCATAGACAAGAATCTGTCAAGTTCTTGGTGTGCAAGGTCGAAGGCATTAAGACACTGGATTAAGCTCTTTCCAGTTTGTGATCACGAAATTTTTGGTGTAAACTCATTTATACAGAGACTGAAAGGAAACAAAAGAAAAAAACAATGTCCCCACACAAATGCAGTTCATCACGTTGGATATTGTGAATGATTGTGAAAAACTGGTCTTTTTTGTTTCTACTTCAATTCAGAAAAGTTCTACTTCCTTTTCTCGTGCACTTAACAATCCGACATGATATTTTTGAAATATCGTTTCTATGATTTAGGGCTTGTTTTGGCCAATGTAAAGAGACCGGATGTGCTGGAGAAACATGCTTCGCGCATTGCAATACTCCTTTAAATAGTTCTTCTTCTGATGACAACTGGTACTTGAAAGAGCCTCTATACCTGTGGTTGAAACAAGCGAACTGCCTAAGTGATTGCCAGTATCACTGCATGATTCAAAGAGAAACAGAACGAGCAACTCATGGATTTGGGCCTGTGAAATATCATGGGAAATGGCCATTCAAACGCGTGTTTGGGCTTCAGGTATGTTAATTAATGGCCCCGTTATAAGTTCCAACAGCTTCAAGAAAGGTTCTCTCGCTTATGTATTCATATATATCGAGTATTAATCTGGAGTAACATCTTAATCTCTTAGGAGCCTGTTTCTGTTGCTTTCTCTGCACTTAACCTTGCAATGCATCTCCATGGATGGCTGTCCTTTATCACGCTTATTTACTGCAAGTTACGATCAAATGCCGATGAGACGACCTGCTACAGTTACACGAGTTTGTGGCACATCTACGCGTTCTTGTCTATTAATTCATGGTTATGGAGTGCTATCTTCCACGGGCGGTAAGTTTATGATTTGGCAGTCTTGATAATGCTGATTTTGATTTCCTAACTTATCAATATATAGTTTGGGCTGTTCTTTATAATTGTATGCAGTTAGAATTTGTTGGCAGTGCCTGCCTATCTGGCTTGACGTTTATCTTTTCTTGCAATATTAGTTCAGCGTACCAATTAAGTTGTTTTTTGTTTATTTATTGTAGAGACATGGATTTTACAGAAAAGCTAGACTACTCATCTGCTGTGGCGTTACTTGGATTTTCCCTGATTGTATCAGTATTAAGAAGTTTCAGTGTAAAGAATGAGGCTACGAGAGTTCTGGTTGCTGCTCCATTGCTTGCCTTCACCACCACTCATATACTGTACCTGAACAACTATCAAATGGACTACGGTAATGTCATCATCTCTCCTGTTAAATTTACGACAAAATGTGCTTCCCTTGACAATAAGATATCGAGTGTATTTATGGAAAAACAAGCACCAGATACTTAATTAACTCGAGTAAGAAAGGATAAAATACAAGACTGATTTTGGGTTGAGTTATTTGCATTTTGGTGTACAAGTTGATTATAAATTGCCGACGGTGAATCTTATAATAGCTTAGTTGGTTGGCTACCTAAACTTTCACCTTGTTGCTTTGGGTTCGATTCCGAACCTAGTAATCCCCTCTCCCATTTCCCCTTCTCCTACCCCCTTTTTTTTATTTTTTAAAAGGTCATAATTGCAGACTCTCGAAGTCAAGCAATACCAAATCAAATATGACGAGTAGTGGGGTCCTGAGCTAAGCCTTGGAAATCGTAATGCCATAATGCTTTTCAAAAAACCCTGATCATTATCATGGTCCTACTACAGTTATTCGTGCCAAGATGAATGCCTATGTTGTAGTCATTCCACCCAAACGGTCCTTATATGATCCTTACGGCTCTCGACTATTCTTGTTTGACATGATTCATGTCTCAGAAAGGGTTGAAAAGTGTAGGAAGCTATTTCTTGTAGTCATGATTTTCTGGTGTTTATAACTGATGTTAATTACTGCGATAAATTCTCAGGATGGAACATGAAAGTTTGTGTTGTGATAGCTGTTTCTCAACTTCTAATTTGGTCAATCTGGGCTGGAATAAGCCATCATCCTTCGCGGTGGAAGTTATGGACGGTGGTTGTTGGAGGTGGCCTCGCTATGCTCCTAGAGATCTACGACTTCCCTCCATATCAAGGACTCGTAGATGCTCATGCACTTTGGCATGCCACCACAATCCCTCTTACCTATATCTGGTGGAGTTTCATCAAGGATGACGCGAAGTTTGGAACTTCCAACTCGAGTAAAAAAGACGAGTAGTGTTTTTGACAGGGTTTTAAAGTTTTATATTGCTTGATCAGTTTTGACATAGAGAGCTATAGCAAGTACTCAAATAGTAACTCCTTTTATGTTCCTTCTTGCAAGTAGAGGATGCTTGTTTGTGCTAGAAAAACTAGAAATCGTATGTTCCTTCTTGCAAGTAGAGGATGCTTGTTTGTGCTAGAAAAACTAGAAATCGAGGTTTTTCAGCCTATAGAAGAGTGTCATATTGCTCAGAGGCAGATTCAAGATTTTAATATAACGGTTTCAACCTTTAGATTAGATTGTAATGTTAACATTACACATTTCATGACATGATTTGCACCATTTTCTTGCTTTTGGTCTTAGCCATCTCTTCATTCGGGTTACCCATCCGGTGTCTTTTTTTTTTTTGGGGTGGGGTGTCTGAAGCCTACATTGGAGCTCTGACTAAATTCGATCACGCACTGCAAGGGTGGTTTAAGGGCGAAACACTTTCACTAGTGCAACACAATTCATGTTGGTGGTCTTAGCCATCTCTATTATTGTGTAGGCAAGTAAAATAAAATACCAGAAATTGTATGAAATAGTAAACTATTAAGGGATAATGCACAAGTACCCCTCTCAACCTATGCTCGAAATCTCAGAGACACACTTATACTATACTAAGGTTCTATTACCCTCATGAACTTATTTTATTAATAATTTTCTACCTCTTTTAGGATTACGTGTCACTATTTTGTGGGCCCATCTTGGTTGACTTTTTTTTTTAAAGCTAGTGTCACGTAGGCCGAAAAGGGAAAGAAAATTACTTATAAAATAAGTTCAGGGGTAATAGGACCTCAGTATAGTATAAGTGTGTCTCTGAGATTTCGGACATAGGTTAGGGGGTACTTGTACATTTTTCCAACTATTAATTCAAATTAAATGTTATAACTTAGTTTATTTTAATTGTAATTCGCAGCAAACATCTCCTTTTTTGCCATTTGATTTGGTATATAATTAGCCATTTTCGGCATACATTTATAAATACATATATATTCGTCCTATATACTTATAATTATACAAATACAAATCTTATTATGCAAATTACAATGTAAAAAATAAATTTATACAAAACTAATTGTGAAAAAATAAATGTTTGTAGCGAATTATACAAATCAAAAGTTCCATAGCAAACATAAATTTGCTACGGAAAGCAATTATGCAAACTATAATATACAAATATGATTTTTATATTTGTTATATATGAAAGTTATTCCTCATTATATAACAATAAATTCAACACAAAAAAAGACAAAATACATAAATAAACACTTAAATTTTATTTGTTTATGAAGTTAAATTAAGAAAACAAATATACCCCTTCAAAAGACACTAGAAAAAACAAAATACAATACACATTCTCATATACCCCACTCAAGTTGCTAATAATCTTAAACTATAGACTATAACTAAAATTTAATTAGACGGATAATTCAAGATGATGCAATTGAAAGCTATGAACTTTTCCCTAAACTTTTAATTATTCAAAGGTCACTTTCCCATATACACAAAGAAAATTAAAAGAAACAAATAGCCTAAAGTTGACCAATTAAAATTTATAACACAACAAAATGTATCATACCTTTCAATTTCCAATTCCAACATTGATATTCCAACAACCCCTAAACTTCAAACACGTTAATATAAGGTATTCGATTGATCGAACAGAGACGAAAGTTAACCATAGTAATTCAGAAGTGAGTTTGGTGTGGAAGGATTCTCGCTCAACGAAGAAATGACAACTTTCACATTCTCATTGTGTTTTCTACTATTCCTCTTTGTCTTAGTTCATCCTTCTTCGTCTTCGTCTTCGCCTTCGCTTTATCTATATCCATCAACATTTTCCATGAATTACAATAAGATGCTTATGAATTTCAAAATTTTCATATATCCAACTACTCAACGGATTACTTTTTTTAATCCGTCAGCTTCTAATTTTGACGAATCTCTCATTAACAGTGCGTTTATCACTCAGGAGCCTGAAGAAGCTGATCTGTTCTTCGTGGTTTTCTCTCCTGAGATATCTAGTCGTTCTCAGGCGCGGCTTGTTCGTGAGCTGAGAACGGAGTATCCTTACTGGAACCGGACGTTAGGAGCTGATCATTTTTTCATCTCACCGGAAGGAATTGATTTTTCTTCTGATAGAAATGCACTTGAGCTGAAGAAAAATTCAGTACAGATTTCGGTTTTTCCGACTGTTTCAGGTAAGTTTATACCTCATAAGGATATCAGTTTGCCTCCGGTGAGTAAAACCTCACTCGTACTATCCCACGCGCCGGTGAATATGGATCGTTCGTGTTTAGGTTATCTGAAATGGGATGGGAAGACGGAGAGGGAGTTGGTGGAGGAGTTGAGGTTGGATTCGGAGTTCGTTGTTGAAACTGAGCCGTTGGATCAATTAAGAAGAGTGAAGAGTAGTAAGTTCTGTTTGTTCTTCTACGAAGCTGAATCGACGGCGGATTTGACGGAAGCAATGGCGGCGGGATGTGTTCCGGTAGTGATTGTTGACCGTCCGGTTCAGGATTTTCCGTTGATGGACGTATTGAGGTGGTCGGAAATGGTACTATTGATCGGAAACCGCCGTGGAGCTCAGGGATTGAAGGCGGTTCTGAGCGGTGTGCCGGAGGATAGATATGAGCGGATGAGGGGATTGTGTGTAGCGGCGGCTCACCATATGGTGTGGAACGCGGAACCTCAGGCGTATGATGCTTTTCATATGGTGATGTATCAGCTGTGGATGAGACGGCATACGATTAGATACACTCGGAGGGAAGAATTTTAGAGTTGAAAAATTCAATTGTCTTTTGCTTGTAGAATTAGTGCATGATTAATAATACTATAATCCTAATTAATGGGTCAATAAATTGTATGCTGCCTTTTTAGAAATTGATATCAGTGCTTACAAAAATATTGTTGGGGCAAATCTTGGAGTAGGACATATCAAAATCGCTCTAGGTGTAAATTAAAGACGTATATTTTTAAGGCGCAAATCTTAAAATTTGAAACGTAAGTCTCGAGAATAAAAACGAAAATTTTAGTGTAAAAACCTAAGTAACAAGTTTTTAATTTTTTTTAAAAACCTTTTTGCTTTAAATCATATTTTTTATTACTAGTGTAATGATGTTTCTCAAATAGTAATTATAATATTTTTTTCTTCATTATTGATTATAATATTTATCTCAAATAAAAATCATAAATCATTAAAAGGTTTATTTTTGCTTATTACTATAAAATTGAATATACGTAAGATTATGTCTCGTAGATCCATGAAACTTACGCTTCATCTTGTACGGTATAAAACGCCTCGGCTCACGCTCCCACCTTTTAAAACACTGGTTGACATATTCCACTTAATTGAAATGATCTTTTTAATATATAAAAAAATAAAATTATTTTGATCTTTACCTAAATCTACTTCATCTATCTCATTTTATATGAGTGAGTTTGACTTAACATGGAATTCAAGAAAGAAAAAAAGACTTCAAAAATTTATGATCTAAAATAAGAGAATAGATATTTGTGTTACTATAATTTCATTAAGGATAAAACAAATATTTCAAAATTAAATTATTACTTAGTATTGAAACGTGTCATTCTTTTTGACAAAATAAAAACAAGGCATAATACATATATTAGACCCTAAACTTGGCTTCAAATTTTAATTTTGACCTCAAACTTTCATAATGCACAAATAGGCACTTTAACTATCCTATCTTTCAATAAATAAACACGCGAATATTTCAATCAAAACCGTGTTACACACATGCTTTGACGTGGAAAAGTAAACCACTCAGTGGCTGCCAACTAATTAAAGAATTTACACGTATTTTTTTAAGCATAATACATAAATTGGACCCTTAACTTGGCTTCAAATTATAACTTTGACCTTTAACTTTGATAGTGCACAAAGAGACACTTTAACTATCCGAAATTTAAACAAAAAAACACGCGAATATTTCAATCAAAACGCGTGTTACACACATGCTCTGACGTAGAAAAGTAAACCACTCAGTTGCTGCCAACTAACTAAAATAAATACACCTAGATTTTAAAAATTATAAAAATAAATTATAATATAGAATAAGGTGAAAGTGAAAACAAATTCATTTTTTAGGTAAAAAAAAATTAGTACCTCTTTTCTTCTCTCTCTTAAAAATTCCTAATCTGAAATTCATGTTCCTTATATTCAAATCAAAGAAAAAATTGTTCAAGATATTTGCTGTAATTTAATTTTCGAGTTATCTATTTTTCTTCCTCAATTTAGTCAAGGTAACAAGATTCAACATTTTACAAACAAGAATTTGCATATTGTTGGTCAAATGTACAAACTAATATGAGAATCTCTAGAAGAAACTAATGTTTTTATTGCAAAATTATTTCAGAGCAACCCATAAATATGGAAAGACATGAGATTCAATGAACTTCTCCTTTTTTTCTTTAGTTTGAAGTATATTTGTGCTTTAAGTTGTCAAATATTTGACTGAAAAAACAGGGTGCTTTGTGTATTGTGATTGTCATAGTGAAGAGAATTGCAATTATGAATTTTGGAGGCCAACAAATGAACTTACAGTACTAAAAATTATTAAGTGAAATGGTGCACTTAAAGTATTTGATAAATTGTCTGATAGAACTTTTCACATATTTTTGTCAAGTTTGAGTAGCAGTCTGATATCTAATCAAAATGCCTTCAAAAATTGCATTCAATTTGTATAATTGTATACTCACCCCATCTTGTCAAAAAAGACTTCATTATGATTTTTTTCATAATAACAAAAAAGTAATTAAATATCACTTGCATTTTGCAATGAACAACAAATAATGCAAAAAAGAGGGGAAAATTGTTGAAAAATTAGAAAGAGAGTTTAATTGTCATTTCAGTGTTTTTTTTACTGTTGGGCACTCGATTTTTACATCTGACGTGCCTAATTTGAGTGAATTTTACGTATTTTGCCATGTAGGATCCGAGTATTTTTTTGTTTAAGTTTTGGATAGTTAAAGTGCCTATTTGTGCACAAACAAAGTTAAAGGTCAAAGTTATAATATGAAGCCAAGTTAAGGGTCCAATTTATGTACTAATTAAGGGTAGAATTGTCATTTTAGCAATTTTTTATCGTTTTGGGCCTCAAAAATTACCTCTCACTCGCGCAGAATGCGTGTATTTCACGCATTTTGCCAGGTAGGAATCGCGTGTTTATTTGTTGAAAGATAGTATAGTTAAAGTGCCTATTTGTGCATTATGAAAGTTTGAGGTCAAAGTTAAAATTTGAAGCCAAGTTTAGGGTCCAATATATGTATTATGCCTAAAAACAAAGTGAATCATATAAACCGAAAGAGCAAATTTGCTCAAAAGAAAGTGTTTAAGTTTAACTTTAGTAAAAGTATATTAACAAAATTTCATCTTCACTGCAGATAGGATCGTTTGGTAGGTGAATAGAGTTATGCAGATAGGATCGTTTGATAGCTGAATACAGTTATGCAGATAGAATCGTTTGATAGCTGAATAGAGTCATGTGGGGTATTAGTGAATTGAAAAAAACGTATTACAATAAGTGGTAAGAGAATCACTTGTTCATTGCGTAATGTAGGTGCAAGAAAATAAAAGTTTGTCTCTGATGGTGATAGTCAACTTGTCAAGGTCCTTCATTTTCGAATTCTTTTTTTTTCCAGCTCACTTTAACTCAATCAATCTCCAATTACAAGGAAATGTTGTGTTTAGTAGTGTTTTTGTTAGGTAGGTTGTCTACGTCACACCGCTGAGGGGTGACCCTTTTCCTGACCCTGCTAATATGGATGTTTTGTGCACTACGTTGTCCTTTTTAATTCCTGCGCCAAGAAACTCATTATCTTTTTAAATAGTTTTTTATTTATCGATTGTTGCGCGCCATAATCTAAATCCATTTATCATAAGAGTTAGTAACTATGACTATGTTCCAAAAAGGACTGAAGTAGTTATACATATATATCAACAAGAATGTTAAATTCAAAACTTAATCTATTTGACTCGCGAAAACTTGACTGTTTAGCATGTCTGATGTTAAAGTTTCCTCGTGATTTGTTTACAGGTTTCGAGTAACTGAGACAACTAGAAATACTTGATTTCTCATCGAGTGGTTAACTGTTGAATGGGAACACATTAGATGAGAACTTCCTCAGGAGTACTGGTGCAATGTCATCCCTTACGACAACTTCCTGCACCAAATTTCTCCGAAGATGATGCTTTTTTTTTTTAGAATTACTGTTGTTGAGTGGTTGGCTGACACCAAAGTTTTGGATATATATACTCTGGTGATTGAGATTATTTTACCCTGGGAGGTTATATTTCAAATCAAACATCGGATACTATAGGATAATAATTTCCTTAAGGGGATACTGTGAGTTCAGTGGACTTGATTTTTTTTCTGTTCAAATTTTCCCCGATTCTGGTACGTTACAGATTTCAGTTTTTCTTAATTAATTTTTGTTCATCTCTCGTACTGATTCAGTAAACTTTGGTTACTTCGTTTTCTGCAAAGTTTTGTTAGAATCAGTAATTCTGTTTTTCAAACACAAATTGGCAACATAAACAACTGAATTTGATGCTCTCGACAGGGTTATATATCGTCCTGCTTAGCTTGATCAGTTTTTACCTTTGTATGTGTACTTTTCTTCTGATGCAATTTGCAAGTAGAGGATGACTTTGTTTGGAAAAACAAAATTTATGTTTTTAGTTAGTAGAAAGTAGTACTGATAATATGTCAATTTTTGCTTCACAGAGGGTTAATTTCATGTATGATTACTGAAATAACACGTTATAATAGTCAAGTCGCAAAACTATTTTTTGCTTCACAAGATTATGTTTGTCACATTAAAGTAGCTAAACTTTGTCACTATCTAAATATGAAAATTTTAAAATCAAATTATTTCGAAATATAAAAATGTCATTATTTTTTAGAACATACGAATAGCCAAAATTCTTCAGTGCAATTAATGGTTTGAAAGATATGTATACTGCTCAATGAGCCATTTCTTCTATATGATCCACTGAAATAAGTGCTAAAGACTTTTGGTAAACTCCTACAGTAGCTGAATTTTTTTTACTTTTAACTAACAAAAAGAAAGAAGAAGAAAATGGCTAAGGAAATTAATTTTTGTTGACTAGTTAAGAACAATAATTATCAAAATTTACTCACCGTTTCAATTTGTTCGTCTTATTTTCCTTTTTCTGTTTAAAAACAAATGTCTCTTTCCTTTTTTGCAACTCTTAACTACGTGACATGTTTAAGACCACATGATTCAAACGTCTTCTTTACTATCTTAAATTCCGTGTCAAGTCAAAACCAGAAAAATAAATTGAAACGGAGGAAGTATATAGCAAGAGAAGTGTTTGCATGAAACTTCCAACACAAGTGGGAAATGTTTCCTCATGAGTAAGTGTCTCAAGTCAATGATGGTGCTAGTCAACTCAAGTTGCAAGCAATGTTTTGATGAAAATTAGAGTAAAATAAAGAAGTTGAAAAGGGACATAACAAGAAAAGTAGTTGCACAAAAATCCACTCTAGTTAGTCTACATCAATTTTTCCATAGAGGTATCTGCTACGTCTCACCAGCACAGATAACGAACAAGCTTCTTTTTCGTTCACATAGTTTGGTTATTATCTTATAGTGTTGTCAAATTGTAGGTAAAGAAGCAAACTATGACTAATAGCAAGATAGTATATTGGTGGTTGTTGATTTTGTTCATGGCAAATGGATGGTTGTGTTGTTATTGTTGTTTGAATGATGAAAAGACTGCTCTTTTGCAACTCAAGGCAAACATAAACTACAGTAAACGCGATGATTATTTGTCATCGTGGGAGGCTAATGAAACCTCGGATTGTTGTCAATGGGAGGGAATTGTTTGCAGCAACAGCACCAGAAGAGTCGTAGAGTTGTCCGTTATTGCTAAGCAAATTAGTCAAGAACAACTAGGAAATTTTACAACTAGGGATGATATATTGAGGAACTGGCTTTTTAATGCATCTCTATTTATTCCCTTCAAAAATCTCAAAGCTTTGATCATACCTGGACATTCATTGGCTGGCTGGGTGAAGAATGAAGGTATGTTCTCTCCGTTTTATATTATATGACGATGTTTGGCTAGGAACATAGGAATGATCTTGAAGCTTGTGGTTATAAACATGCTATGATAGAAAGGTGTTGTTCTTTTTTGAACGGACTAAAGAAGAAAGAATGTCACATAAAATGAAACAGAGGGAGTACGTACTACCAATAATAATTTTATCATGTTAAGTTCAAAGTACAATCTACTTGAATCTGTCACATAATTCAGCATGTCCATTTTAAGTTTCTTGTTAATTTTGTAACAGGTTTCGAGAAACTGAGACCACTGAGGAAACTAGAAAGACTTGACTTGTCGGGGAATCAATTCAACCGCAGCATCTTTCAGTCTCTTAGTCAGCTTCCATCTCTCAAGTCACTGAACCTCTCAAGTAACAACTTTGCACCACGTTCCGAGATGTGGTTCACAGACAACAAAATTGGATCAGGTTCTGAGAGATTGTCAGGGTTAGACAAGCTGGAAATCCTAGATTTGAGCCATAATAATCTAGAGGATGAAAATGTTCTCTCTGCTTTAGGTAAGTAAACTTATGAAAATGTTCTTAAAAAGCTCATCTTTTTTTATCGGTAGCTTCCTAACATAATTATATCGATTTCCTGGACAGAGTTGAATACATCTAGGCCGACATTGAAGAAGCTCGATATAAGGTACAACAGATTCCAGAGTTTTATACCAAATGAAGGTACTTAAAGTTTCTTCTTTCAGTTGATTTTATTGTTAAAAAAACCCATAGATTACACGCGAAGATATTATTCTATATGTCTCAGTATCAGTATCTTGGTTAAAACTATGCTGTTCCATCATATTAGGTGTCATTTGCTAGTTACTATTACTTCACGCGTCTACGCTGAACTTTTGTGACACCTATGGCTACATGCATGGTGATGATTCTTTTATGTTTCTTTTGCACGAAAGAGTTGGGAGCTTTAAGAAATATAGAGTACTTATTGTTGGATGGAAACACATTGGATGAGAACTTTCTGAGGAGCTGTGGTGTTATGTCATCTCTTAAAGTATTATCAGTAGCTCAATGCAACCTTAATGGAACTCTACCACATCAAGGTAATTTCAGACATAGCATCCTTTAACAGATGGTGCTACGTAGACTGATGTCACGTTAATCTTGTATTTTCTGCATAACAAAATAGAACATGTATAACAATTATATACTTGTTCATTTTATAGGGTTGTGTGATCTAAAATATCTTGAAGAACTAAGTTTCAGCAGAAACAGCTTCACTGGAAAACTCCCTACATGTCTTAGAAACTTAACGTTTCTTCGAGTAATTGATCTCACTCAAAATCAGTTTGCTGGAAACATTGCTTTATCTCCGCTTTCAAGTCTCTTGTCCCTTGAATACCTCTTGATAGCAAACAACAACTTTGAAGTACCAATTTCATTCGAGTCATTTGCTAACCATTCAAAACTTAAGTTTGTCATTGCTGACCTCAACTCGGTAATTGTACAAACTACTTCTAACAGTTGGATCCCAAAGTTTCAATTAGAAGTCTTATCTTTATTCAACTGCTCTCAAATGCCAAACTTTCTTCATTCTCAACATCACTTGAGACTTCTTCGTCTCTCGAAATGTAACATTGGTGGAGACTTCCCAAATTGGTTATTAGAAAACAATCCTAGACTTGGAGAAGTTTACTTGGATGGAAATGCATTCACTGGATCTCTTCAATTGCCTTTCCTTCCTAATCTGAAAGCTTTCGATATCTCAAACAACAAGATTCGAGGGCAACTTCCTCCTAACATTGGGTCCATTTTCCCAAATCTCGTGATATCAACAATGTCCAGCAATATGCTTGAAGGCTTGTTGCCTTCAAGTTTTGCTGACATGAAAAACCTTGAATGCTTGGATTTGTCATACAATAAGTTAAAAGGAGAGCTACCAACAAGATTGGCTCGTAAAGGATCCAAGTTATATTTATTGAGACTGTCGAATAACAGGTTGGAAGGGAAAATATTTCCAGTTTCAGCCAACATCAACAATTTCGAATACTTATACTTGGATGGGAACAACTTCTCTGGGCCAATTCCACAGACGTTATCCACTGCTCCTTTACGTACATTGGACTTAAGTTACAACAATTTGTCAGGTAACATACCGTCCTGGCTTGGTAATATCTCCTCCTTAACCTCCCTTGCATTGTCCAAAAACCATCTAAATGGTCATATTCCACCTGACTTCTGTAGACTTGAAGGACTAGAGGTGTTAGATATCTCTGAAAACAACCTTGTTGGTTTAATTCCATCATGTTTTAGTAGTTTCCGAGACTTAGAACATGTGTATTTGAGCAAAAACAAGCTACAAGGGGAATTCAACATGTTCTCAAACTCAAGATTAAGAGTGTTGGATCTCGGACATAACAACTTCAGTGGTTCCATTCCTAAATGGTTGGGAGGTTCTGGTATAACCACCGTACTTTTGAAAGGAAATAATCTTCAAGGCACCATTCCCACAGAATTGTGTCATGCTACTGAATTGAGAATTATGGATCTTTCTCACAATAATCTCTCGGGGCCTATTCCTCATTGCTTTGGGAACTTAATGCAGCGAGCCTTTTTAATGGCAATATACCCATACAGCACATCATTTGGATATCCAGCTTTCCAGACGTTTGGAGGAGATACCGCGATAGAGGTAGAATCCTCAATCACGTTATATTCAACAATCTTCTTCCTAGATAACTATGCATGGGTTGGAGCAGAATTTATGACCAAACACAATACATATTCCTATGAAGGTAACATTGTTGATTATATGTCTGGAATTGATCTTTCTTGCAACCAGTTAAGTGGTCACATACCTAAGGAGCTCAGTAATCTTACTGAAATTCGTGCGTTGAACTTGTCACATAACCACATAACTGGAACACTACTATCAGCATTCTCGAAACTCCTGAATATCGAGAGTTTGGACTTGTCATACAACAACTTGACTGGGAATATTCCCACTCAACTTCTAGATTTGACAACTCTAGCAGTGTTTAGTGTGGCACACAATAATTTAACAGGTAGGACTCCACAGCCTATTGCACAGTTTGGAACTTTTAATGAAAGCAGTTATGAAGGAAATCCTTTTCTTTGTGGTCCTCCACTGCTCATCAGTTGCACGGAGCCTAAAGAGATACCGAAATCACCTCTTGAACCAGAATGTTGTGAAGACGATACTGGTTTCTTAGATATAGAGTCATTCTATATTTCATTTCTTGTGGCATTTGCAAATGTGGTGCTCGCAACGGTTGTAGTCCTCTGGGTGAACCCCTACTGGAGAAATGTTTGGTTTTATTATGTTGAGTATTACATGTATTCTTGCTACTACTTTTTTGCTTCCAAAATGTAAACCTTACATATTAAGAGGTCACTTTCAAGTAAATCATACACATGAGTTCTGTTCCTTATACCTTCTAGTTTCTTGATACTAAGTATCTGCTTTCATTAACACATGCTCAAAATCATCAGAAACACATGATCAAAGTAACTGTTAAAGAACATTCTTCAGCAAAATTAAAGAAAAGACTAAATTTCTAACAGCTAGTTTTTCATTTGCTTGTATTTGTTTTCATAACACGTATTCGAAATCAACATAACTGATTTCACAAATCAGCAGAAAACACAAGTTTTCCTGCACCAGCACACAAACAAATGATAAATGTAACTGTTAGAAGAATATTCTTCATCATATCTAAGCAAAAGGGCAAACTTTCTAACAAATTTTCAGTGGCATAACAAATTTCTAAAGATTTTTCAGTTACTGGTATCTGTTTTTATAACATGCATTCGAAATCAACACAGCCAACTTCACAAATCTTTGTTACACCAGCGCACAAACACATGATGAATATAATTGTCAAAAGGGGTGTAGCGTAATGGTAAATGAAAAGGGTTAAGAACTATGAAGTCTCGGCCTCTCGGGTTCGAGTCTCAGCAGATACAATACTACTAAGGTGATTTCTTCTGATTTATAGTAGGTTACTTGTTACCTGTAATAAGTATAGGCAACATTGTCCATCAAAACAAAAACAGAAAAACTCACCTAGTATTTTTTATCTCTCGAGACTTCTAAAAAAGAAAAAAAAAAGAAAAATTTATGAAAAGCAAAACTACTTATTTCATTATAACACAGATATTTATAGGAGTTTACAAGTGAACCAACTCCTATGGATAAGATTGAAAACTAAGGATAAGGATAAGGATAAGATAAAATTTAACTACTAAACAGTAAATAACTATCCTAGTAAATAATTACCCTACAATACAGACAATTTGGACTGATGCAGTTGTGATGCATATTTCTAACACTCCTCCTTGCTTTAAGAGCTGCAAACTCCAAGTTTTTGCCTGAGAAGTTGAAATTTATTTCCTGATAATGGTTTGCTGAAGATATCGGCCAGCTGCTCTTCAGTTTTGCAATAGAGGAGAATCACGTCACCATTATTTTGCACTTCTTGAACTTCCCTCAAGAAGAAAAGCTTGATGTTGAAGTGTTTTGTTTTTCCATGAAATACAGGATTATGAGAAATTGCTATTGCAGATTGATTGTCCACAAATACTTCAGTTCCCTTTGTCTGATTCATGTGCAGATCACCAAAAATTTTCCAAATTTTCCTCAACCACAATGCTTGATTTACTGCTGCTGTTGCAGCCACAAATTCCGCCTCTGCAGTGGATTGAGCCACAACGTCCTGCTTCTTTGAGCACCACGAAAACATTCCTGAACCAAGACTGAAACAATATCCAGATATTTATAGGAGTTTATAAGTGAACCAACTCCTATGGATAAGATTGAAAACTAAGAATAAGGATAAGATAGAATTTAACTACTAACAGTAAATAACTATCCTAGTAAATAATTACCCTACAATACCGACAATTTGGACTGATGCAGTTCTGATGCATATTTCTAACAGTAACTATAAGTTAAGGTGAAATACATACTACTACTACTATTTACCTATAAGTAGAGGACAAAATCTATTTACAAGACAGTTATCTAGAACTTCACAAACAAATCCTCCAATTGAAAATGAGTGTTTCTCTTATTCCAACTACCAGACCCCACAGTAGTTAATTTTCTTTTGTAAGGTAGTGTTGGACAATAAGGGGCCATATGCTATGCTTGTGGCCACAAATTCTCCAATTTTGCAATGCTTACTCTTTTCTTCACCATTCACTACATCCAATTTCAGTAAGGACCCCTCTTTCCCTTTAGCCAAATATACTTCCAGCAACCCCACCCCCTTTCTCTCTCTCTCTCTACTCTACTCTGTAGCAAAGGTAAAGTCTTTTTCTTTAGTGTGCTATTTACTTGATTCCTTCATCTCTTTCTTGTTGCTAGATGAAATTATGTAGTTGCTTTGCTTTATTTAGCTTATTTTCCCATGTGGGTGTCCATCAATTCTTCCAAGATTTCATCTTTACTAACCCCACCCCACCCCCTTCTCTCTGTGCTGGGTAGCAAAGGTAAGACTTTTCCTTAATGTGCTATTGACTTACTTCATTCATCTGTCTTTCTTGTTCTAAGGTGAAATTGTTTAGTTTCTTTGCTTTGTTTTGCTTATTTTTCCATGTGGGTGTCCATAAATGCTTCCAAGATTTCATCTTTGTTGTACCCTTACTCTGTTGATAAGTTGTGCCTTTTGGTTGCTGAAACTGAGGATTTTTCTGTTTGTGTTGGCTTTAGTTTGACTGATTTCCGTTTGGGTGTCTATCAAATTCTTCCAAGATTTCATCTTTATTGTACCCTCACTCTATTCATAAGTTGTACCTTTTGGTTGCTGAAACTGAGGATTTTTCTGTTTTGCTTAGCTTTATTTTGATTGATTGCCATGTGGGTGTCCATCAAATTTAGTCAAGATTCTATCTTTATTGTGCCTCATTCTGTTCATAAGTTGTACCTCTTGGTTGCTGAAACTGAGAGGATTTTTCTGCTTGTTTAGCTTTATTTTGATTGGTTTCCTTATCGGCAACTAAGTTTACTTACCCTTCGATTGAGTCTTTGGTTAAGAAAGGGAGATTTGAGGGGACATCACTAATTGTGGTCTAATCGTTAGTACTGAACTTTTGAGGGTCTTGTGAAGGCTGGGGTGCTTTGAAGTTACTAGTTATTATGCATTCATAGGTGCTTTTTGGTGATCCTGATTGCGATTAATGATTGAGAAGTATATGATTAATCTAGAATCCAAATTTATTGTATAACAATCCGTGTATTCTGCTTAAGTATATGTATGAACTGTTGGCAACGAGGACCATGAAATGCAAAGCAGTAAAAAAAAACTTTTAATTTGAATAAAAAAAAGGCAGTTGCTAAATGCCTAAATCTGAGCACGAAGTCGAGGGAAAGCTATAGAGTACAGATGACAATACCAAAGGACGGCTAAGCGAGGCAAAGCACTCAACATGCTTTGCGCTTTGTTCAGGGCTTAAGTGCTCTTTAAGCACGCGTTTGGCAACATTACTTTGCAATAATACTTAATACTTTGGAATTTGATTATCTTTTTTAATTTGTGACACACTCTACCAATGAGGTCATTGTAGAGTAACCTTTGTCTTTATTCATGTTAGTAACCATTTTGATACTAGACAATTATTTATAATTTAAACTAAAGAATCTTATTTTGTTAGAATTTGCTTTGCCTTTCAGGTTTTCGGTTAATGCTTTGTTAAATACTTTTACGTCTCTCCGGATACAGCTGGTAATTTTGCTTTTGGCTTGTACGATCTTGTAGATAACCATGGCTACCCCAAATGGGATCATTTATTATTCTGCCAAATCACCTCAACACCCAAAGGTTCACACCCACAGTCAAGGGACTGAACATAGCAAACACAATGGATATTCTAATATGCCAAGACTGAAGTTTTCTAATAAGAGGTTCTGGGAGGCATGCGGAAAACTAAGCAACCGTGTCATCTTCAGGGGATCTCCTGTGTTATGTCTCTCAACAGAAACACGCGACACTGAGACAGAATGTGCCAGAAACAGTGATGATTGTTCCAATATATCTAGGTAAGCATTGTTCAACAACAAATGGTCGATCAATGCACACCACCAAAAATATGAAAAGAACTGTCTACAAATGAAAATTTAAGACTGTCATTATCATTAGGTTTAGTTCGAAAATACAACACTATTATAATGTTGCTTATTCGATTTCTTGTGTTGATATTATTGTAATTTTAGTTCATCTCTGGACTATATTTTTGCAGTGTACAAGAAAATGATCAAGCAACCACAGTTGGGAAAGTTATTCCTTCAAGTCAGGCAATTGCAGAAGCTTGTAAATTTGCTTACAACGATGCCAAATTTGTGAATGAAAGGGCGAAGAATGATATTGTGCTGCTTTCTCGGTACAATATATGCCTGATATTTTATGCATTATATATTCAAGTCTTGTATCAGATTAAAATAATTACTGAGGCTAAAAAACATTCCATTAAGGGTAATATGAGAAAGTTCAAAAATCTAAATTATTTCAAAATGTAGAAAGCTGTCATTCTTTGAAACAGAAATAGTGTCACGTAAAATGAAATAGAGGGATTACTTTATACACCCCAGAAAAATATTAGAGAGGTCAAAAAACTTAATTATAGTCCTCACCAGCCGTTTTGCTATTGAAAAAAGAAATAACATTTTATTTGTTGTATATTTAGCTTTGAATTGGGGTCAAGATATGAGGATATAATTTGTGAGCCTCCACTTAGGTAGAAGGAAGAGATGGCTCGTTATTAGAAATGAGATTTTGATACAGTTGACTATACTGTAGAATCAATCTGAATGTCCTGCAACTGTCTAAATGTTCTCTCTATGTCTGTACCTAGCAAATTTTAGAGACTATATAATTCGTTTAACAATCGAACACTGAGAGATAATTGGTGATCACAACACATTGAGATAGTGTTTGTTTGATATTTTGCTACCTCAAACTGTTATTCTCATCAGCTCCATCATCATATATTCCAGTATTTGTCAAATACCTCTGTACATCATCTTCGAAAACTACTTTATCAAATGAAATATGATACATTAGCTTCATGTCAAATATCTTCCTAATTTACTTTTACCCAACAGGGAAATAATGAGAATGGATGCCCGTGCGCGCCAAGATGTTGCATTTCTTGGTTCAGAGTTTCTTAAGCTTGATGGTAAAATTCTTTGCACGATTCTCATGCTTTTAGACTATGATAAAAGAATCATATTCAACTGGCTATTTGCAATTTTCATGCTGGGAACCAAAGTTCAATACTTTGATGTATGTTGCTTGGATTGTGGTATTGGTGAAGGAGATAGTTGACAATAGCATTTGGATAATAACTTTGTCATTTGATGTTGGTGATACACTCCTGAGATTCTGATTGATCCGTTTTCTTTTCTTTCTTCAATTAGCTCGGGCACGGGAAGATACTGAGAAAGTTGATCACAATGTAAAGAAAAGAGCCGAAAGAATCCAGCATGTTGCCACTGTAAGATAATTATCTACCATAAGATATTCCATCACCATATTTTCATTGGGAATGCTTATTAATTGTGCTTAGCAGATTCTTAAAAACATAGCTCAAACGAGACTGAAGAAAGCTGCTGAACGACACTGGAGCAATGGTGCCTTGGAGGTGAATTTTTTCATTTGTGCCGTATAAATTAGTGCAGTGCATCTTTTCACTTGTTCCCTAAGGTAGCTGGAGGCAAAGTGGAGAGAATCATTTTCTTGGAGAATTAAATTAAATAAGTTTGCCATGTTGTAATTTAACTTGGATAAGATGAAGTATGTTAATGGCTCCACCAAGAAGACGGCCCATTAGAGAGGTAATTGCATAATCTCAGTCTCCAGATAGATAGGGCTTCTAATTGGAGATACGAAATGCACCAAAAGGTTATACACTTTGGAGTACAGACAAATTGTAAGTTTTTAAGCATCATCTATTGGTAATATTTAATTCCAAAATGAACGTATTGAAGCTGAGGTACATGTGATCAAAGATGTAATGCGTCGAGCAGCACATGAAACGGAAGATCTAATTTATGAGTCAGGGGACCTAAACTGAGTGTGGAAGTGATGTTCGATACATTCAGACTAAACTAGCAGAACATGTTTTCACCTCAAAATGCGGCAACTTTTCCTTGTACAAGGCACATTGTGTTCAACAAGGTTATTAATGAATTAGACATGTACTGTGTTAGCATTTTCATTGATAATTCGAAAGTTCAAATCTTTATTGATCTGCTTGGCTTCTGCTACTGGTTCGGAACTTCGAGAGCAGATAGCAGCTTGTTGACGACATCACTGTCTTTGCTATAAATTTATGTTGCTTTGCACACACATAGGTTCATTAAAATTATTTGGTTGCTAATATAGATAATCTAAAAGCAGTTGTTTTTCCCCAATAATCAGGCTGATTTAAGACGTGCCGACTTTGTGGCAAAACAGCGCGCAATGGAGGATTCTCTGATGGCTCTGGAGGTATGGTTATTGCACAAAATTGAATTGATCTTCCATATTATGTGTTGTATGAAGATATGTTTAATAACTTCCTTCGTTTTATCAATGACTGCACTCACTACTCTATATTTATTTTTTCTTCGTGGTTTCCTGTTTTGTGGTTTTGCAGTTTGTCAAGAACATTCATGATAGGATGGTGAGCAAGATGTGCAAATTGTAAGTTCATTTTGCATCCTAGCAGTAATAACTAATAACGGGAATAAATAACACAATTGATCTGACTTTAAATCTTCATCTCTGCTCCGTACTGGTATCCGTCTTCTGTTCAGGAAAAGAAGTTCCATAGATACGGAGAAAACAAGGCATATTACACTTGAGAAGAATGGGAAAACTCTGGAGTTTCTTCCTGGGGAAGTTTCAGCTGATCGCCTCACTGCTATCCAGGTATCGAGCCTTGTCTACTTTCAAAGTTCTAATGAAGTAAATGAATACTTTCGTAAGTATAACTATATGTTAATACCTGCAGGAAGCATATTGGGATATAGCATCTGCACTTTCCGAAGCTGATGGAATTGACTATACTGATCCAGAAGAGGTCCCAACTTAAAAAAACTTAAATTGATAATAATGACTACGTCTGATTACCGTTGATGTATTAATTCTCTCTTCCACATCTCATTTCTTTTATAAATTTCCTGATTCGAGCAGCTCGAGTTGTTGGTAGCAACACTTATAGATCTTGATGCAATGGATGGTAAAAGTAGTGTCTCCTTGCTGGCTGAATGTTCAAGTTCTCCTGATGTGAATACAAGGTTAGCTTTTTCACCCTCTTTTGACATTTCTATGAAATGAATTAGACCCCGTTGTACTCTATTTCGCTCTATCATTTCTAATCTGTGCAATTAAACCTCACATATTTCGTACTCGAGGCTCCCAAAATAATGTTTCTGCCCCTTAAAATCAACTGCACTTCATTTTGGATGATACTGAGACATTAATTTGTTTGTCTGGTTTTGACTTGTCATGGCATTTAACAAAGCAAAGAAGACTTTTGAATCTTGTGACGTAGAATGTACCAAAGTGTCCTTTAATCTTGTGTTCTTAAGCATGCCATGTGGAACGTTTAACTCAAAGAGTTGTCAATAAAAAGGAAAGAGACATTCTTTTTTAAACGGACTGAAAAGGAAAGTAAGACAAACAAATTGAAACGGATGTAGTTTAACTGTTATTTCCAGCTTAAATTCAACCTTACCTTTTATTAGTTAAGAAATTATTGAACTTAGGAGGCTCCTAAAGATCGAATCTGTATCATCTTGAGACGAAGATGAAGGCGTTTTACTATCCTCATTTGTTTTATTTGTCTTTTACTTGTTCTGATTGATATAGTATTAGTCATTTTAGATCTGAATGACTCGAACACCTGTGAATTTCATCGTGTAGGAAAGCATTGGCAAATGCACTCTCAGCTGCACCGTCCATGTGGACTTTAGGAAACGCTGGCATGGGAGCGTTACAGGTAATTTGTACAGAGAATTGATGTCTTATCATGCCATTTCCGTGAACTACACTTTCTCTTATTGAAGCTATTCAACACTAAAGATAACAGAAGGCTTTGTTATGTGTCCATAGAGACTAGCAGAAGATGACAACCCTGCCATTGCAGCTGCTGCATCGAAAACCATTCTTGAATTGAAAAGACAATGGGAAATCGGAGAGGGAGATAGCTGGAGGTTCATGGTGGACGAAGTGTCACCAGGGGATGTAGGGAGCCAAGATGACAACAACGGAACATATTAGAAGGTGCCCGTAACTCAATACTGTAGATATCTAGATGAAGGGACTAATCGATATTCGTCCTGTGAAAAAAAAAAAAAAAAGTTCATAAGCTCTACTTACATTAGAAAAAAAATCCCAAAATGATCTTCATACTTTCATGCTATGTAACTTGTTTGTATCTTTGGATCATTGATATTTTTATGAATGTATAAAAAGTCTAAAGCAACACATTATTCTTCTTATACAAAGCTGATTTCTGATAAATTTATTGTTACTCAAGTCTTATGACAGATAAAACTCAGTTCAATGCTAAAACAAAGATTTACAACAGTTGAATTTTTGTCCAATGCATGAATCTTAAGCCTCTCATCATCTCCTTCTAAAAATTACCAACATTTTTTTTCTTCTCTATACTCCCTCGTCTCCATTTAAGTGTCTTAATTTTATTGAACACAAGGTAGAATATCACAAAGCTGGACCCACACAGTCTTAGTTGGACTATCGGTGGCCCGTCCAATCCAATAGTGTCACGTCACTCCTGAACCGGTTACCTGGACCACCCGCTCGGAGCCCCCCCCCCCCCCCTCAAAATTCGTTAACCAATTGGAATTGGTTAGGCTCAACCCCATATAAAAAAGTACTGTCTTTTTAGGCCAATTAAATAAAGTAAGACGATTAAATTGAAACGAAGAGTATTTTTTATTATGAATTTCTTTGTGGATAAGCTCTTTTATATTTTTAATTTCTTTAGTATAGTATAGTAGCAAATTATTCACTGTGCTTTTGAAGCTGACATTGTCCTCACTCACTCTCTCTCTCTCTCCATCTCTTTGTGGGGACATTCTCTCTTTCTCTCTCTGCAAGTTTCAATGGCTACTGAATTTGTAACAAGATTCATCCTGAATACCCTCAGGTAAAAAAAAAAATACCAACTTTTTGTATTTTCACTTTGACCCCTTTAATTTTCTTTGATTTTTTTCTGCTAAAAATCATGTTCTATGTTCATTCTTTTCTCAAAAATTTGACTCTTTTTCTCATTATATTAGATGGGGTGTTTTTTTTTTCTTGGTTTTAGTAGAAATTTGAACTTTTGATGAAATTGGAGGAAAAAAACATTTTTTATGTTTTCAGCATGAATTCTGATCCTTTCTTTGTTTAGTTTTACATGAAGTATGCATGTTTCAGAAACTTAACTACTAGTTTAAAAAAATTACTTTTTTGGTTTTGACAACAGTTCAAATTTAATTTTTCTCGTGACATGTTTAAGATATACTACTGATTTAGTTCAAGACTACCAGAAAAATAAATTGAAATTGAGAGAATACAAAGTTTCTTGCCAGTTTTTTTTTTTTTTAGCTCAAAATTTATTCCTTTGCTGTATGGTTTTGGAAGAAAGATTTGATCTTTGATAACTAAAATCTAAGGAAAAAAACTAGTCATTTTTCTTCAAGCAAAATTGTAACTTTTGTGCAATACAACTGGATTTTTCTTGAATTTTGGCTTTTCAAAAATGTAGATTTTTGTATTTGTTAGTGCCAAAATGAGATTTGGAATCCCAAGAAAACTTGGGAAAAAAGAGAAAATAAAGAACAGTTTATTAAAGAGACAGGAACAACTTTTGTCTAGTTCTTAATTTTTTGCTTTTTTTCACTTCTTTAATGGCTTCCACATGATCACATGATCATCAAGAATGCTTCTTTTTTTTTTTTAAACACAGCTCTGCATGTCTGTCTTCTTTTGTGAAAATTATTTATTTCATTTTTAAAAATAAAAAAAAACTCAACTTTTGGTATGTTGGTTTTAATTATCAGATGATTTATGAAGCCCTTGATGCATTGCAACAAAAAGAAGGCTCAAACAAGTCATCAATATCAAAGTACATTGAATCTAAGTATGGAAACATGAATGATGCACACTCAAAGTTGCTAACTTACCATTTGGATAGAATGAAACAAACTGGTGAACTTATTTTCCTAAAAAACAACTACATTAAACCAGGTCCAGATGCACCCCCTAAGCGTGGCCGCGGACGACCACCTAAACCCAAAACTACATTGCCACAAGGAACAGAAATTGCAGCTCCAAAGCCAAGAGGTCGCCCGAAAAAAGACCCCAATGCACCACCTACTCCCAAGAAACCAAAACCAACAAGTGTCCCTAGTGACTTAGCTCCTGTTTCGAAAACTGGAAGGCCTAGAGGTAGGCCTAGGAAGATTAGGCCACAGCCACCACAAAATGGTTTAGAGTGAAGCTGAAAATTCGCGGACTTGGTTGATGGTGATGACTTTTATAACTCTGTTATGTTTTAAGTTTTCTTGGTTGATGTTGTAGTTGTAAGGAATTGTGTTTCCTCTAGCTGTGTAACGTAGAGAGATCCTGTACTTGTTTTTATGCTTGTTGATTCGCGATTCACAGTAGATAGGAAAGTTGAGCCACAGCCAGCACAAAATGGTGTAAAGTGAAGCTGAAGATTTGTGGACTTTGTTGATGGTGATTACTCTTTATGACTGTGTTATGTCTCAAGTTTTTTTTTGGTTGATGTTGTATTTGTAGTGATTTGTGTGTAGTTCTTGTAGCTGAGAAATATAGATTGTTAGAAGTGTGTGTACTTGTTTAATTCTTGTTGATTCAAGATTCACACTGAAAATTTGTGGGATGTTATTACTTCATTTGGCTTTGTTATGTTGTATTAGTCTCTTTTTTTTCTTGGTTGGTGTTTTATTTGTAGTTCTTGCTAGAAGAGGATGTACTTGTTCAATTCTTAATCCTCTTATCATCCATTGAAATGTCCTACATTGGTTAAGGGAATGGATTGTTGTCTTTTTATATATATGGTCCAAACAATCTTTATTTTACGAGCTAACTTTTGAAGTTGAGTTAGATCTGGATTAATATTCTTAGTTTAACTATATTGGCCCCATGTTGTTGTCAACTCTCCAAATAGAACAATTCTAATTCTACAAGTGAACCTTTTCTTTATGTTGATAAATTCAGTTGTGGTGTTTGATGGTGACTGATAAAGTGAGTGTGTGCTGGAAGTGAAGGTGAAAGAAAGGAGAATATTTGGATAAGGGACTGATATATAAATGGAGACAGTGGAAAAGTGGATTTGTGACATGTTATGTGAACCAAAAACATCTATGTACAAAAGAAAAATCTAGATAGTGTTTGTCCAAGACATTATCTCTTTTATCTTCTAAAATTTCCTATGAATTGGTAATGTGCTAGGTCGTTTTGAGCACTAGAATTATTTTGACTCTCCTAATAAAATTTTAAGTAAAATTTTTAAACTATTCGATAACTACGAGAATCTGGTTAAATAAAAATTTTATTAAAAAATTAATATAATTAATAGTCGATGGGCCACGTCCATGACTTATTTAATTCTTTTTATCACCTGGCCCACATAATTAGAATAAGTTAGAGAGGTTTAATATTTTTTTTAAATCATAAACTGAATAAGTAAAAAGAAAATAAGGGCACATAACTTATTGGCGAAGACGTGGGCTGCTCGATCAGATTTGCAGGTGAGTTGTTGAAAACTTTTCAAGGTGTTGTAGGTTTAATTGCTAAGTTCAAAAAAATAAAATACTATTATATATATTAAAGTGTTAAGGATTCGGAAATTTGCTTACTTTGGCAGTGAATGTGGCATAGTATTGTTATTATATTATTAAATGGAGAAAAGGAATTGATATTAAGGGGTCAAGATTGAGTTGAATTATCTTTGTTGTGTTCTTTAATTATGTTGGGGTAACGAAGTGAATTTTTTTCTTTATGAAATGAATATTTAATTAGATTGGTGATTTCCTGAAATTTGAGGCAGTAGGCTATTGCTAATGTTGGTCAATCATAATTGTTATATGACTTAGGTTTAAAAAGAAAAGGGAAATAAAAAGGGTATCACGGTTTTGGATTTCTCTCTTATCATTGCACTGTAGCGTAAGTTTTCTCTTGAAATATGAGACGATTTTGTTGACTTGTTGTGTTTATGTGATTAAGTTAGATTTATAAATTTGTGTTGGTAAGAGTTTGGCTGAGGAATAAATATATAAATAAAATTAAAGGAACTAATAAAGTATAGTAGTTGTGGAAGTTTAGAGTTTTTGTTAATTTTTTCTTAGTTTTTGTTGCTATTCTTGTTACTCGCTATTAATTAGTACGTCTAGCTTATATGAACACTATTAGGGTATGTTATTTAGTGTATTAAGATTTAACTCTAGGCTTAAAATTTAGTAATATGAGACTTGACATATTAGACGACATTAAAATTTATGAATTTAATTATATACCATGGATGTTATATTTGGTATCATTACGTTGAATAAGTTTTGGGGTTCGGAATAGAGGTATAACTGTATTGATATCTATAGATTTGTTTGCTTACGAATAATGCATATGTGATAGATGGTGAACGTCTTGAAGCTTTACAAAAGGAAAAGGCAAAATCTTGAGGATTTATGACACATGATCAACATTCGAGGTATGTTAAGACTTTTAGACTTGTTGAAGGACGTTTTCCTAATTAAAGATTTAAAATGAAATAGACAAAGGGGTAAGGGCGAAAGATGGGGGTCTCGTATCAATGGTGTGACGGGCATTGATACAAGTACCGGTGTTATAAAAGGGAAAGTTACTACTATAGAATGTGGATTGTAATTTAAGAATGCCAAAGCATATGGGCATTAGCTGCTATACTATTGACTTGGAATCCTGGTGTGATTGTGTTTTCTTATTTACACCCGTATAGTGGTGATAATTGAGGTGGTTATGTATTATGTTGATACTTGATTGATTGAGGTGCATCATCATCCCCTTATTTGAAATGATATTGTGTACATGCATTGACATGAGATTGAGTATAAGTTGGCACGTGGAGATCGTCCGTGATGTGGATGGTGAGATGTAAAGATTATAATTTGGGCACGTGGAGATCGTCCGTGCGGAAATTGTTTGATTTTATGATAGTGCGTTGAGATCGTCCGCACAGACACGTGGAGATCGTCCGTGTCGGTATATGGACCTCGCGAGTCCCCCATGGGTCATGAACTCTCGATGTATTTCCGAGGAGTATCATGTATATACGGTTGAGAGAGTACTGGGTATTCTGATGCATATCATTTCATGGTGTCACATCTCATTACATCCTTCGTTTTTGTTGATTATGGGTTTTATTGGTGGTTGAAAAGTACGTGATATTTGATTTCCTCTATTTGATGGAACTTGATTGGTAAATATAATATGGACTTGTATATCTAATAACTGATTTTCTTACATAAACTCCTGTCGCTACTTCTTCGTTGTCGGTCAATGAGATATACTGGGTACACGTGGTTTCGTACTCATACTGCACTTGCTGCACTCTTTTGTGGTGCAGATTGGATTCCAATTTCAAGTGCATATTGTGGATCTTTCAGAGATGAGTTTTGAATTATCGTGGAGTTGTGGTGAGCTACTTAGCTGTTCTGTGGCCCACACCTCCTTCTATGTCTTTAGACGTTATCATTTTATTTTAGTATTTAGACAGGATATTTCTCTCGTCTAGGTTTGTCGTTTAGTTCTAGACTTGTATCGTAGCTTAGAAGCTCTTGTACTTATGACACTAAATCTTGGGATAGTAATTGTGGTTTCCGCATTTCATACTTGTAAATGACTTAGTGATTGGATATTATGTTTTTACTTATTTTCTACTTAAAATATTGATTTGAATCGGTAAAAGTATTGAGTTGGCTTACCTATCGATTGGGAACATAGGTGCCATCACGACTTGTGATTTTGATCGTGACATAATGTCTTTGTCAAAGTTGCTTAAGGTCCACACTTGAGTTTAGAATCTTGATTTATTACAACAAATTCATGGTTGTAACTTATTGTTGGAATGTTCTACATTGTTGTAACAGTTACTTATTCCAAAAAGTATTTCTTTAACTTTTATCCTTGCCATAATATTTGGTTGAAGTTGAAACAATAAGTAACTGAAACTGCAAAAGGATTGTCCTTTTTAGGACAATAGCGGGAGGCATACACAATGATGACATCTCGATTTCAAGTAAGTCGAGGTCAGTTATATGAATCTTCACTTACTAGTTACCATATCGCATTATTTAAGCTCATCCCAAACCGATATTATACAAAAGACAGATTGTTGTCATGATCTGATGTTACTATACAATCATACATTAGTATTTCTATCAACTTCAACTTACAACCAACTTTGCATGAGAATAAAAAGTTCTCTAACTTCTCATACTAAAATTGAGAGATTAAAAGCTCTACAACTCCTCATATTGAACTGAAAAGCCACAACGACATCGTTTCGTCCTTGAACTTTCTTCATCAACAGTCTGATCTTCTACTAGGAAAACATGCTCATGGTTTTCTGCAAGTACAAATGATGGACTATTAGATTTGGCAATCTCAGATTTTTCTTGATGAGCGCTCCTCGTGTTCTCACTGCCACCAGCTAGTAAGGAGGATTTATCGTTGGATGTTGCAATATTGACTGCTGATTGTGAGGATGCCCCGTCTACGTAACAATTGTGCAGCCTCTGTCGGGTAATAAGCGATGAAAGAAGCTGATACCACCTAGAAAGAGCTTCTGCTTCAGTCCTCCTCCGCTCTTTGGCCTCTCTTCTCACCTCTTCTTCTGCATATACCTGATAACATCTCAACGAATTCAACATTAGTTCTACCAGATTGCTTCAAATGAAGTACTGGTTTTGGTCATATTTGATAGCATTTGAACGAAAAAGTTTTGAGAAATGAAGAACGAAAACATGATTGGTGGGGGACACCTCAATGATATGTAACCAAGCAATGAAAGTATATTACAGTTATGTGATTTGATTACCTCAAGAATTGCATCCTTGAACTCGGTACACACCACAATCCCCTCATAAACAGGTAGAGATCGACCATTCCGGAATTCAAATCCAACCATAGCAGGTGAAAAATCTATTTGCAGCCTTTTAGCAATAGGAACCAACCTTGGCAATCTCAAATGGACTGTACCAGGTGGAAGGCACTTCTCGGACCAGACATCCACTTGACCTCGCTCATTCTAGGGAAAAAAACAGCAACTGTCACATTCTAGCCAAAAACAACCATAAAGACGAAATCCGCAAACAAATAAAAAAACTGAGCTAAATGTTGTAACCAATTATTCTATCTGCTACATATATGAAAAGAAGCACATCTAAACATAACATGTAGAATGTGTTAATAGGGACAGATAACCTCTCAAGTAAATATTGATTCTTATTTTCTTATAGCTTATAATTTAGCATAAAACGTCAAATCCCAAATAAATCTCAACTTTATCAACATGTGTATCACTTGGAAGGCTTCACCTTAGGTACAATGCCATTTACTGCATGAGGAAGAAACAGCGGTTCAGTTTGCCACTGTCCATAGAGAGCGACAGTTCCTTCACAATCTCCCTCACCATAATCATCATCTTCAACATCCTGTCCTTTGTTCTGCTTTCCAGAACGCTTCAGAACCTGTGTTTAAACTCACAGATTATGATACTTGCAGAGTTGAGGATAATCAAAAATAATAATGCAGACACACAAAAGATTTATGTGCCAATAAAACCTTTGCGGGTATCTCATTAGCTTTCACTTGAAGCCCCTCGCGAAGCCATCTTTCCTTTCTTTGGAGTGTCCGTACACAGGATCGTGGGTATACTGGATGACCAGAACAAAAACCTAATACAGGTCCTTTGGGGTAGAGTATCTGATTTTTGTTAAGCCATCTTTCAATTATGTATAGGTGATGGCTTCTGTAAGCCTGCAGAAAAGAATAGCTCAAACCAAATCTATTGGCCGTACAACATAGTCACATTTTAGCAAATATTTGTGTTTGTTATAACCTGTTGATTTGTTGGAAGAGGTTCAGTCAGTTCCCTAGTTTCCAACTCCATATCTTCGAGAGAGCTCCTGGTTGCTGTAAAAGAATTCCGTGTAAAGAATTTTTCAAGAGTTCTCTGTCACTATGTTCACGCATTTACAGCAGGCAATCATTACCTCCTTGTGCAAAATGAACTACATCACTGGTGGCAACCGACTCCAACTCCTTTAATGGTGCCAATACTGCATCCCACCAAATTGAGTTGACTCGTTCAGATGCTATCTTGTACCACTTTGTACAGTACCTGACAAGGAAATTGAAAGACATATTAGGCAGAAGTATCTCCCAGTTAATCTCCTTCTTACAGACTCTTCCAATTAATTTAATAGCTTCTGATTGATCCAATATCATCAAAGGTGAAAAGCATTAAAAATTGCACTGGGTCTATCAGAGTTTTAAGAGCAAGGCAAAAATAAAGTGTAATGATAATAATAAGAGTACTTTAGGCCATAAACAAAATGATGAGGACTATAATGATTCAACAACAACATACCCGATCTCATCCCACAAGTGGGGTATTGGATGAGGACTATGATGATTAAGTAACAAATTTTAAAAGAAACCCAGAACTCATGGTTTGCATCTCGTCTATGTAGGGAAGGGGTAAAACAAGGAAAAATGACAAGGGAAAGACACAAATGGTTTAAGATTGTGTGTGAAACAATGATGGTATGAAAAAATTAATTATAATATTATATAGCAATGAAACCAAGGAGTAAATCAAGATGGACAAACCATAAAAAATTAGAGCATAAATGCTGCAGATAAAATAATCAAGATTATACATAAAACTATGTCTAACAGAACTAAACTCAATGAAATTTGTAACACCAAAGCAACGAGAACTAGAAACCTGCGTGTCACATCTTTAGCTCCATTTCCAGCAAAAGCAACAACGTATCTTAAAGGCAACTTGCATGCAGCTGCTGCAGCTTCCACATTTTGCTCTCCATCAGTGATTGCATTTACGACATCAACATGCACCCACTTCCCAGTGAGGTTCTCACCGCTGCAGTAGACCTCTGCCCAGTATAGAGGTGCCCCTACTTTCTTAGATCCAACAGCAGTTGAAACTCCATGAGAGAAAGTTGAACACTCTTCTGCTTTAATTTTCTTCTTTTTAAACGGTGATACATTTGATGAAGTACTTCCAACATCCTTCACGTCTGAGATCATAGTGTTCCTAGTATTTTCAACTGCAGTCGTAGAAAGAGCCATTTCCAACTGCATCTCAAATTCAAGGTCCCCTTTTCTCTTTGGCCGCTCTTTTTTAATAATACATGCATCATTAGAATCACCCTGAGCATTGGATGTCGATGCTGACATTCTTTTATTAGACTTATCTGTAATAGTATCTCTAGACTTGTCATTGGTAGCTTGGCCAGCAGATGTTGAAGTCTTATCAGAAACATTATGCTTGCCATAAGCCATAGATTTAGCAGGAGAGAGAAGAGAACACTTTGGTCCAGCCACCATCAATGTTGAAGAGCTAAATATCCCGCTACCAGCCTTACTAGGGCCTTTACCAGAGGGATATGACTTCTCAATTTCAGGCTTCAAAGAAGCCACATCCAAGATTGATACGAACCTGCAATGAATATCTTCAGAAATCTTGAAGGTAATTTGTCATGAGATTAAAAACTTGCAATCTTTGGGGCTTTCTTAATGCTTGCAAGATCGAGAATAGAAAACATAAGCAGCTTAAATTTGTCCTTTTGGTATACCTACCACCAGGGGGGTTTCATATTTGAAATACAGTAAAGAACCTGTACAAAAGAAGTTCTAATGGAAGATTGTCACCTAACTTCCTAGACCATGCCGCTTGTTAGCAAAATAAAAGTCTGCAGAAGGGGACTTCCACAAATGTGTCAAAAACCAGGGAAACTTGAATTGTCAGCACTTAGCTAGGGTAATTTATGCACTTCCTTACTCCAACAATAGTCAATTTGTTGACAAATGTGTTAACATCATGATGCAATAGCTCTAGCAACTAACTAAATATGTAAAGAAAAATGAGAAACAGGACTAACTAAATACCAACTGGGGAACACAAGTCATAAAAATAATGCAGCTGACTTGAGATAGTTTCAGAGTTTAAATGCTCTACACAGCTTAACACCCTCCCACTGACTTACAAATTGACATGAATCCTCATGGTATACAAGTTAGGACTTAAGGAATTTACACATAATCGTCATTAAGAAGCCAGAGTAACGGATGATAAAACAGTCAGTAGAAGAACAATAGAGGCTATTTAGCTGTAATAAGAATAGGAAAAGTAGCAGCTTACCTGGTTGTAAGATTCAAGGCTCTAAACAGGGCCACAGATAATGCAGCAACCTATAATAACAAAAAAAAAAAAAAAAGGCTTGTTCTAAGATAAATGGGCAAAATACTAAACACTGTTACTTCAATCAAGATGTACAGGCCTGCACAGCCTCCAACTCTGTTTTTAAATAGGTAGGTTCCAAAGTTTAAGCAATTAACCATGATATTACACCATATCTAAATGACCATAGTTTCTTTATTTTCTTTTTTTTCAAGACAAGGGCAAATAACAAGCTTATGAACTTTCTAATTGAACAAACACAAAAAAGGGTTAGTTTGTACAAGTTGTTGTCTGAGAAACTTCCACAAGCGGATATGCAATGAATTACTGTGTCTGAATTACAAGAAATTGCAAGCTAAATTTGGTGACTTTAGCAGAAAAGCTTAAGTTAAACTATTTTCTTCAGCAGCAACCATAATTATCTATTACCATCTCCTGTCTCTATAAGACTGCTTATGTCCATGCAACCTAGTCTCCGACCATCTGATTCATATCTAGGGGAGGGTATTCGAAATTCTGTCCAGTATTTTCAAAGTTAATTTTCGATAATCGGTAATTGATAGTAGATACCAAATACCAAACTTTCAAAGTTCAGTCCAGTACAGTAAATCAAACCTCGGTATGTAAATCCCGGCTCAGTAAGTTGGTAATTACGTATAGACTTCACCTTTACAAGGCCACAACTCTTTTTTACTACTCCGGTACTCCCCCCACTTTTTTGGTTGGCCTAATTTGTTTCACTCACATTAACTCTTTTAAACACTCAATGGGTCCTGCTTTAAAGTCTGAATTACCCTACCACCGTCCATTAATTATATTTCTGCCCACAGCTTGTTTTACCCTAAAAAAAATTCTATATTTAATAGGCACTCAGAGAGTATAGAAAGTTTAAATGGAAAGTAATAGCTATGAGGCTACTGACTGATTTAAATAGGACAGTGACCTTGAATAAACAACTAGCATATTAACTTTCTGAAGCATTAAAATTTAACTTGTTGATCACTGTGCTGCTGGCTCCTTAATTAGAGACTATTTTCTAAATAGAAAGTAAAAATTATTGAACATTGTACACAAGATTAGAGCGAGAGAACTTGATCGGCTATAATCACAAACAAGAAAAATTGACATGTTATCAGAGTCATTTGACTGTGAATCTTTACTTTTTTTAAGGCATCATACCACCACTTGAGCTAAATAGATAATCCAAAATAAGAGTAAGGTGATGTCTATAATTGGAAAACTGTAATAGATCAAAATACTGTGGTATTCGGTAGTACCGACTTGTCTGGAACCGGGTATCAAAATCGATTACCAAAATTCTGAAATTTAATCCCGAATACAGTACCAGTTAGCGAATCACCAAATTTCTCGGTTCTGCTCGGTAATTCGATTTTCGGTGAATTATACCCACCCCTATTCATATCCTAAAGCAAGAAGATGCAAATATATGATGGGGCAGAGAAGTAAGCATGTGATGGAGAGGAAACATGTCAAATGTCAGGTAGCTTAATCCATTACACAGGAAATTCCCAAGAGAGCACGCAATGTTACGGAAAAAGCTATGCTCAGAACAAGCAAAACAAGGAGGAAACGCTTATAAAGGAAAACATACTTCTTCTGGGGTCCCTTCCTGGGACTCGAGAGTTGATGCCAAAGCTGAATGAAATGGCTTCTCCATATCATTTGCACCTCTAACACGGAAATGACTGTGGAACTGCATCCAGTGGTAAAAGGTGAAATAAGAGAATGAAACTTCTATATCAAAGGTAGTTATAATGATAACATGTAACACATACCCAATTGACAAGAGGAGCTAGTGTCTTTGCAGTAAGTTTTGGAGCATCAGTCAACTTCAGCAGATGTGCGGGCAGCAGTGAAAGTAAAGAAGCCTGGCAAAAGTAAGTGATTTCTTATATAGTATAAGTATCAGTACTTGGAGCAAACGATTAAAAGTCAAAAGCTCGCCAGTATTTCCATATCATGCACCCAGAAGAGGTATAGCATGCTAAGTCAAATATTAATGTTTTTTTGGGGGGGAAAAAGTCATAGTTTAATGTCAAAATAACTGAAAGTTGCCGAAAAAACATATGATAAACTGAAATTATCTGAGAGTATGTAAGCATAGGCACAAGTTCCCAGTGATCATGTGTTGAAGAATTATATAGAGATTTTAAATTCAAACAGTTTGGAAGTTCAACACATATAACAACCATGAGTCCATAACAGCAAGAAAGGTGAGAGATGATTATTCTAGTTAGAATATCAAACTACAGGCATAAGAAAGAACCTGGATAAGAGGATCATTGCAAGCGCTATCTACAAACCTGCCCCTTGCTAGTAAACAAAGCAAGTTAACTTTATGCACAAGCTCAGCCAATTCCTGTAATTTAAGGAGGAAAAGTATAACTCGATGCACTTCCAACAAGGGACTAAAATCTTAGATCATTGTATTCATATATTTATCATATTCAAACCACCTTTTCTTGTGCAGTTGCTCGGCGAACTGTCTTCTGTTTACTAGGATCAGGCGGAGCATCAAACTCAACAGTCACACCATTGATTGTATCTTCCTTAACATTGCTTTCAGACTTCAAAGTATCGACTGGCCCATCTTCCCAATCAATACCATCAAGTTCATCTTCCCTCTCAATACTCTGACACTGAACATCTGTACTTCCATTTTCCACTTCCGATGGCACATTTTGTAACACATCAGTAGTGCAGCATTTAGCATCTAATGTAGTCCTTACAACTGTAGTACCAGTAAGCTGCTTTTCTGCCTCACTTGATCCATTCTCTGGCTAAACATATAAAACATAATAGAAATTAAGAAATACATTATAAAAATACAGTTCATACCTAAATCATCATCCAAAACAAGTGGAAACCACATATGATTATTCAGCACTATGAAAAAAAGAGATACTTCTTCCTGCAGGAAATGTTTCGCTCGGTACATTGCCTAACTGAAGCGATAGAGCAAGAAAGAAACAAACCTCGCCCATGGTATCCTGTTTGCATAGGTAACTATCATCTGTTTTCAGACCCCGAGAGCCACGTGACTTGTTGACTCGTTTCAGAAGTTTCCCCACTGCACCTCGAGATATGTTTGCAAGAGTTTCTGAAATCAAGCATTCTATTCATAACGTAGTTTCAACCTTAAAGTACTCAAATCTCTACTATTATTGTTAATCCAAATAAAATTACTTATTTAAGATTTTTAAAAAAATTAATTAATAATGAACAATTGCAATGGAACAAACCATTGGCACTAGCTTCGTCTTTGCAGCCGCTTTGGCTTTCCATCTCACCATAGTGCTTCAAAGAGCCTTCATTTTCTGTCCAAAATGGAACACATAAGTAAACTAGATCTCAGTGTGCTCCGTTAATGGAACACACAAACTAGCACATAACACAAGTCCATGCATAAGCATATTGATCTTCTCCCTTTTGATAAGTAGTCACTAGTCATTTGCAAAGCTCGTCAATGTTCCTTTCAAGTAAGACACCACTCATGCAGACAAACAGAAATTACTTATCATCAAAATACACATGTTATCAATTGAAAATAAAGAAACATGCCTCAGATGGTCGGCTATTGAGAACTCACTCATTTTTTTACTTCAACCACAAGATTTTTCAAAGCTATAACCCAAACCAAGAAAGCGCTACCAACAAAAAAAACGAATCCCAGAAATAACTTGCAAAGAAAGATGAAAAAATCCCATAGAGGTTGTTGAAGAGGGAGACCAGTTAAAAGAATAAGTGCAAGAATCCAAGATTGAATTGTATGCATTCTTCCTTATGTTTTGGTGTCGTGATGTTGGGTAAAGAAAAAATACCACTTGATAAACAGAAAGCCAAAGATATCTACCAAAGAAAGATGAATGAACCTGAAAAGAGGATTGTAAGAAGGACTAGAGAAGCAAATAAATATGAAACAAAAATCTAAAAGTTGAAACTTTATGCAGTCTGGTTGTCTTTTTGGTGGCATGTTGTGTGGTTAACGAAAACATACCAGTTGATGAACTGAATACCATTGACAACTAGCAAACAAAGATGAAATAATCCTATAAAGGGGTAGTCAAAGAATAGGATAAAATTAACCAAAAACGAGAAACATTAATCAAAGATTGAACTTTCTATGCATTCTTGGTTATGTTTTGCTGTAATGTTGTGTAGTTAAACATTTGCTAAACTGAAACCCAAAGAAAAACACGGAACAAATAATCCTTCAAGCCGATAGTTAAAGAATAGGATAAATAAACTAAAAAGGCACAACACATAGATAAACCCTCAAACTTGTCCTCAATTGGCAAGTTAATGCTCCAACTTTGAGTATGCACATCTCAACTCATCTCCACTAGGTCAGTTAAACACTACAAATTACAAAGACACCTCCAAATTCTATATGCCACATCAACATCCGGTGTCCACAAGACAGGGGATGAGTTGAAGTAGTCAGCTACCCGCTGAGACCAAGTTGAGGTGTCTAGGTGTACACTCTCAAAGTTAGAACACTTACTAGCCAGTTGAGGCCAAGTGTTAGTGTATGTTTATGTATTAAGCCAATGAAAAATGAGAAACAATAGTCAAAGATTGAATTTTTATGCATCCTTTGTTATGTTTAGCTCTGGTTAATAAGATGCTAAACTGAATCACAAAGACACCTAGCAAACAAATGTGACATAAACAGATAAAGGGTGGTTAAATAAGACACAAAAGCAAACAAAAAAGGAGAAACAATAATCAAAGATAGAATTTTTATCCATTTTTGGTTATGTTTTGCTGTGGTCAATCAATTGCTAAACTGAAATCACAAAGAAAACTAGCAAACAGATGTGAAATAATCCGATAAAAGGGTGCATACTTAAAGAAGACACAACAATAAACAACAACATAGAGAGATTGTTTCAAATAGACCTAAGCTTCTTTTTTTTTTTAAAAAAGGGGATTACACATATGGGAGCCTAATACGAAATGGAGAGCATTACACAACATAAAGAAGTAAGAACAGTACGAACAACGAAATAATGTCATAACTGAAACACAAGAACACTGGTGATAACCGACATTGAAGAACAAGAAACCACCAGAACAGTGCTAATACTACAAAATGAGAAGCAAAACTCAAAAAAATTGAATTTTTATGTAGTTTTAATTTCGGAAACATACCAGTTGATTGATTCTGTCGCTTTGCCTGATTTCTTGTTCGCATTTTTTTCGATGAATTTAGCTAAAGCAGAATAAGAAGAGGCGCGAGCTATTTGGTACGGTTGAAACCTATGAAATACCCAAAACCCGGGAAGGAAAGAGCACAATTTGTTACGCTCGAGTCGGTTTGCATTATCTTGATTAATTTAATAGATTATGATTTGCATGTATCTTAATTAATTTAATAGACTATTTATTTCATTAAAGTTAGAACAAAGAATTGCATATTAATTTTTTGATTGAATTTGAATTTAAATTTGAAATTAAAATTAAAATTGTAATCGAACCTTATGGCTCTCAATTAGTTTGTGGATGACTGGGTCACAATATCGGATACTAAATTGTTTGTTTTTTAATTTTCCTTTTACTTAAATCATTGCAAGGTCTTTCGGAAATAATTATTTTACTTATCGGTGAGATGAAGACTGAGATATGTATATACTCTACTTTTTATCTTGATCACTAATATTACACTTACATATGATTGTTATTAGTGTTGATCTTCTTAGTTATTGTATAAATATAAGGAAAATGCACAAATACCTTCAATTTATGTCCAAAATTTTAAAGACAGACTTATACTATATTAAGGTCTTATTACTCGTGAACTTATTTTATGAATGATTTTCTACCCCTTTTCGACATACGTAGCACTATCTTGTGGGCCCAACACGCGTTGACATTTTTTTTCAAGCTAGTACCACGTAGGTCGAAAAGGGATAGAAAACTATTTATAAAAATAAGTCAGGGGTAATAAATACTTAGTATAGTATAAGTGTGTGTCTGGAATTTCGGGCATAGGTTGGGAGTACTTGTGTATTTTCTCGTAAATATATATTGTCTTTGTTTTAATTTATTTATTTGATTTTAATTTGATATAGAATTTTAAAAGATAAAGAAGAAGTCTTAAACTAAATATATGTAGAATGATTATAAACATGTCAAGTGGATAGTTCGAATAAAGGATTTTCTAAGAAAAAAGATTTTATTTTTTAACAAACTAAAAAAGAAAAGCAAAACACATTGGTAGATGTTATTGAAAAAACTCGAAACCAATTATAAATTAAAACTATTACAATACGATTTTGTTAGATTTTTTTATTGTTTTAACAAGTTCATTATTAAATTTGTTATTTATTATATTTAAACTTAAATTTTAAATCTGTATTCACTTAAAGTAAATTTATATATCGATTTTCAGAATTTGAAAAAAACAAATTACTTTTAGAGCAAATTTGAAATAAAAGATATGTCTAAAGTTTAATCTCGTCAAGACCACTATCTTAATAAAATATATGTGAAGTTTGACTCTAGCAAAATCATAACTTCAGTAACAAATATAAAAAATTTTACATTGTCAATGTTATAATTTCAATTAAAACATTTGAAATTAGACATGACAAACGATTATATATCTAAAGTGCAACCACATTTGGCATAGTTAATGCCATAACGTTAATAAACTAACGTATAAAAATTCAACGTAATCAATACAATACTTTCTTTTAAAATGTCTAAAATCAACCTATGATATGCTAGAGCAAATTTCATGCAAAGATATTTGATGTTTGATCTTTGACAAAATAACACTTCAAATAAAAATATTCAAAATTTTCCAAGCTTCATACATTTTTTATTATTATTTCAATATATTTGCTTAGACGTAATTTCTACGAAGAAACACAATATTCAACTTCGATTATAACTTAAACAACGATCTCAAAATAAGGTATTCGTGCATTTCGCCCAAAGAAAAACAAACACTTTGGCCTTGCAAACATTTCAACAGGCTTTGTATTGGGCCTAGAGATGAACCTTAGAGAGGCCCAAATAAACTCCCCTTTATCGTTCGACCCGAAATCTAATTTTCCCTCTAAACCCTAATTACTCTTTCTCCTTCCTTCATTTCTCTGCATTTTCGGGCAAATAGTTGCAGATCTGTGCTTTCGTTGCGTGTTTCTACATATATTGGTAAGATTTCATAGCGTTTTTTAATTGTTTTTTTTGCTGAAGAAAGTTGATTTTTAGGGCTATTCAATTACCTTTGTTTTTGCTGATTTTCGGATCGTTTTGTTTGATTTGTTCATCTGTTTGTATCATGTGTAGAATAGTTTGTATTGTTGGTTCAATTGATGAATTTTGATCTCAAATTATTGGTATCGAAGAACAGAGAAGAGATAGAAGAGAAGTTTAGTGAGAAAACTAGCAGATTGTATTGTCATTTATCATGGTGCAATACATAAAAACCCGTTTAAAAGATGAAAAAGTACCTAAAATGCTAAAACGGGGCCAAAAGCCAACTTTCTTTCAAAAACCTTGACTAATAGAATTATGAAATTAGGATAGGCTGAAAAAAGGGCCAAGAGAGAAGCTTAGGATGTTAAAAGGGGTTTAAGCTCAAAATAGGCGTTTCTTATGTTGAAGCCAATTATATATATGAGTCTATTTATGCTTCAGCGAGTATGATGATACTTACCACTAAATGAGTCAGTTTGCTCTGGATAAGCTGAAAGCAGTAACTTATTTCGACTGGAAAAAATAGGTTGGTCATCTTTGTTCTTTTCACATTTCTCCTTTACTACATTGTGGAACTATATGGTAAGGACTTTTATTAGTTAGGATGAGCGTTCACTCCGAAGAAGTGTGGCAAGACTTTGTCCCACTACAATGTTACAGTGCTTATCTATGAATCTACTGAAGGTCTGTATTAACGTCAATAGATAGAACAGCTTGCCTCACCCATGAGTGAGTATTTCATAGTGGCTTCATTAGATCGTACATCTTTCTTGGTATATCTAGATAATAGGTAGGAGCATACACCAATAATGCATATGTGAATGAGTGCTTTCATAAACCAAAATGCAAATGAAGATGTACAAAATGGACAAAAAGAAGAAAGACTTACAGTACAGCTGAAATGAATGTGTCAATTAAAGTTGAAAAGGGGTTCGGTGACCAGTTTTGGTAAGAGTGGGAATGAGGGCAAAAACAATAAGCGGGAGTGGAGGAAGTAGGACCTCAATAGTCAAGAATGACCCACTTGGTTTATTCTGAGCCACCAGTATCACTACACCAATCAATATTGGAATTCATGGTCTAGAAAAACAAACAACAAAGGTACATGAGGAGTATTTTGCTGCAAGGAAATTGAAAAAAAATCGACTTTGCTGCTTTGGATCTCTCTATTTTACCCACAAAACTCAATGGTGAATGCCTAATCAGAAAAATAGAAAATTGTGGTAACATAAACTAGGAAAAGCACAACCCTTCAATTGTTCTTTTTTCCCCAGTTCTTTGATACACTTCTGAAATTTTAATAGCATATCTTGTGATAGACTTCTGAATTTGTTTTAGAATACTATTTCATCTTCTCTTCTCTTTTTTTCCCTATAGTGTATGAAAAGAACACATTATGCAATTTTTACGTTAGACAGCTTAATTAGTATTGGAAGTATTATATTTCACGTCAAATTAAAAAGAAAATTCAAGTTTATATCCTCCTGCTTGTGCGACTTCTATGTTGTTGAAGTTCGTAAAAAAGAGCGTGTTCAATAGGTGAGTGAAAGATAATTCAACAAGAAAGAACAGTTTCTTAATTTGTAGAACAAACTAAAGTAGCTCATGAAAGCCTTGTTTACTAAAAAGGCAGCTAGCTTGAGGAATTATCAAAAGATCCAAAAAGTTAACCTAATGTATCAACCACATATATGTTTGTCTCTGGCATATGTCTGTTATTTGCACTTTTACCACATATATGCGTTTTGATATATGTTCTACTCATAGTAAGCTGCCATGTAACTTTTTAGTTAATTAGAGTGGTTTTAAGAATACAACCTTCATTTGAATCTTCGGTTTTACATAGTTTTAAACAATACAATGGATACTTGCTACACCTTCTGTAGGGTTTTGGAACTGAGACTTCTCCAGCTGAAGAAATAGAGAATACACTTTTCACTGACAAACGTAAGCTCCTCTTTTTTCCCGTTTTATATTTTTACTTATGTTAGTGTACTGCTGTGTTCTTCATTCTACCTTATACTATGTAACTCTGTGTGCATTGACCCTAATTGAACACTAAGTGAACTTCACTGAATATTTGCCATCAGATGTCTGGCTTGTTATGTATGTGATTCCCTATTTAATACACTATTTAAGATGGTTTATCTGTTCATTTTTTAAAAACTCCTTTTCCTTTAAGGAAATCCCACGCTGGAAACAGCAAATGTTGTAGACCTGGGAGGACTTAATGAGGGTATATGCAGTTTGAAGTTTAGATTGTTTAGTTGGTGCCTGCGTTCTCCATCCCTTTAAATGAAAAGAATCTTTGGAATGATGAATATGGAGTAATCCATCTGATTTCAAGCTGATGCGTTACAATAAAGCATAATGATTATTTTATTTTATTTTACTAAATAGGCAATTAGATAGTATAACGATTGCCTTGTAGTATGACTTGCTGCTAATAGTCTTTCTATAAAATGACAACCTGTTATCATTTTCTAATAATTTATCTCACCTGCCGTATCTGTATACTCGTATTGGTGTGTAATGCTTTCAACTGTGACTGACTGCTTTAGCCAACTGTGAAACTTACTTGATTATTTTAATTGGAAAACCTTGGTGGTTACCAATATTCGGAAGTTAGTCACCAAGTTCTGTATCTTAAATTGGTGTTAGCAAGATGATGAAGATTGAATTAATCGGAGTCCAGAGATGAGCCCCTGTATCGTCTTGCCTGTGAATTGGATAAGCTGACTGCTCTACGCAGGAATTTTTGTGAAATTTGAGGGAAAGGATAACCAAGTCTAAAATATCCCATGAATCTATTTAAAACAGCCAGAACTATTCAATGATCTTTCTTTTTGCTGTTATTTGGATTGTTTGATTTGTTCATCTATTTCTACATGTTTTGACATATATTGGTAAGGCTTTATTGCTTTTTAATCATGATTTTGCTAGTGTAGCTGTGTAAAGCTCAGGTTTTAGCTTTATTTAATGATTTTTTTCTTTTGCTGGTTTTTGAATTGTTTGATTTGTTAATCTGTTTGTAGATGTATTGGTAATCTTTTGTTATTTTAATCATCTTTTGCTGTTGTAGCTGCGGAAGCTCATGTTTTTGTATTCAATTATTTTTGTTTTTGCTGGTTTTTGAGTTGTTTGATTTGTTCATCTGCTTGTATCATGTGTAAAATTGAGTGTACTATTTTGATTCCTTTAATTATTTTTTTCCATTGATTAACATGTTTTTGTTTTTCTATCAAATAGTTGAATATACAATGCACATTCGTTTTTGTCCACTTTGGACCTTTTCTTGCCATATGGTTTGGTGTGGTTCAATTACTGCTCAAGCATATCTCTCTGTATCATTTGTATAATTTGTTTTTTTGTTGCTAAAAGATTTCTATTGTAGGTAATTTGTATCATTGTGATGGGGAGTAGATTGGGAAGAAGAGTTGTGAACTTCGCAAATCTTCCGATTAAACTTCTCATGCCTTCCTCTTTCTCCAACATCACTGAGATCTCCCTCAAAACCATCCCCTCTGCTTCCAAGGTAACATATCTTAATAATATTTATTAAACTACAACAAGAACTACCCTTCAATCTCAAACTAGTCGTCATATTTCAAGTGTTAGAGCAAGTAAAATTTTTGGGACCTTCTATCTTTGGATTTTATTGCCCTTTGAAAGATTAATGTGCTTAAAATTTTCCAAGTATGTATTCCAACTTGGCATTTTTATAAAGAAGGATCTTGAGACTTCCATAACTTATTGGATCTGATCTGCCTGTCTAGTTTTTGTGTTACCTCGTGGTTGTTCGAATTGCTCATTTTGAATCTGTTGCTGTATGAAATGATTCCGTTTATTTTAGTGTTACTTTAAGGTTGTTCAAATTGCTTATTTCAAATCTGTTGCTGTACGAATAATGACGGGTTAGATGGGAACTGGGAAGTGATGAATTGTTTGTTTGCAATTCCTTTGTGCTTCTTCCTGTTGTTTGATGTTTCTCTTAGCCCATCTGCAAAGCTGCTTAATATACTGCCCAATGTGCTGTCTTACTTTTGTTAATTCTAATTCGCCTGATTTGAGTCTTAGTATGGTGATCGTGCAATAGTTATATAGATCTTACCAGTTAAATGTTTGCATAGATGATTAGTTCTGCTTGTAGTATGAATTCAGATATCTGCCTGCGAAGTCTCACGTTTCTTGGTTACTGCAAAAATGAACAGAAATCTTTGCATATTGCTCGGAGGGGATCTACATTGCACACAAAGTAGTATTGGAAATTGTTCTCGTGAAAATAAATTGTTCTCTGATCTCTGCTCTTTTATTCTTAGAAGCTTTCTTGTTTTCTGGAATAAGTGATGGTGAAATGTGTGTTTTTGGAGTTGTAGGTGAACTAACTTTAGGTCACATGGTGATTTGAGTTAATCACTCATTATCTCTCATGCTTTTTTCTCCAATGATTAGACTCCTATCATGAAATCTTTCAGTAAAAAATCTCTATATTTCCCTCATGGTGCGAGCGAGTAAATAATTTCTACATTTGTTGCTAGAAATGCATAATCTTGCTAGTTGGTGTTGAGTGCATCAGCTATATGAATTATTCTTGAACTTTTATGTATAGATTGAGATAAAAAGGGTTTTGGAGTCCCTCTACGGCTTTGAAGTTGAAAAGGTCCAAACCCTTAACATGGATGGAAAGAAGAAAAAGAGAGGTGGGCTGTTAATTGCTAAACCAGACTACAAAAAAGCTTATGTTACTCTTAGGAATCCATTATCTATATCGCCCGACCTTTTCCCTATCGGAGTGATCCAAGAGGAAAAGAAGAATATGAGCAAGAAATCTAAGTCTAGCATTGTTGAGGATGATGAACCTAAGAAGACGCATTGGCTTGACGAGAAGAAAGATGGAAGGAATCGGTCAGAGATGAGATTTGGTCGTGGACGTGACCACCGTAGTGGACAGCGTTCAGATGTTGGCCGCGATCGTGGTGGAGAACGTCGTGATGTTGGTGCTGCACCAGCAAAATTTCCTTGGAGCAGTATGAGGTCTTATGCTCCTAGGTAGATCATTATTTTTGCTTGCGCCTAGGTAGATGATCATTCTCTTCGGAATAATTGAATTTGTATCAATGTATGCTTTACATCATTGTCACTGTGTTTAGTACAATCGGATTCTGCTAGTTTACTTCTAACAAGTTATATGGAGTTCTTTGTTTTTTTCTTCAAGCAAAATTGATGCACTCTTTTGATAAATCATTTTTCTTAAGCAGAAGTGCTATTAGATGTAACCTCTACTGTACCTTTGCGAGGTAACATTGGTCTGCATATACTTTACCCTCCCCGTTTCCGCTTATCGTCGTTGTTGTTGTAAATTGAAAATGAGAAGCAATAATCAAAGATTATATTGCTAAAATTTTGCACATAAGAATCCTTCGGGGTGGTTCAGTGGTTTGGGCCGGGGACTTCCATGTTCGAAAGCAAGGGGTTTGCCTTCTGAATCGAGCTCGTCTCACCGGACTTGCCTAGTGCATCTTACATATATTTTACTTTTTGTAAAGCCAATAATCTAATCTATGCTATTATTTCAATCACACCCCTAGTTCAAGAAAATCTCAAAAATAACAACATTTTGTGTTCTTATTATCAATTATAATGAATAGATATAAAGCGAATAAATCATATCCGATAAATCCTTAATACTCATTATGTATTGTATCTTAAAAAAACTCTCACATTTACAAATAAATAAATGTATGAAGTACATAAACAAACCTCAATAATTTTGACGCTAATTACATCATTTTTCATTTTTTTTTAAAATTACAATAATTCCAAATATTTTAGAACTCGTAGATACATTAATTTTTTGCGCGATACATATCAAACAATACATCATATAATTACATAGTATATTTTAAAAAAATATATATCAACGGATAAATTTCCAACATGCTTTATATAGTTGGGCCTGTAGACAAACTTTAGAGAGGCCCAATAGACTTTCTTATACAGGAAGTCGTCGAGTTCGTTGACTCCAGTAATATATAAGCGATTTATACCCAAAACAATAAACAAATTGCCCTAAATTGAAAATTTTCTCCAATTCCCTTTTTTTCTTTGAAACCCTAACAACAATTTTTTCTTCTCTCGATCAAAAATCTTCTCATCAATGGAGATTCTATCTTAAATCCTGAAAATTTCTTCATAATTACTCGTTCTCCTCTCTTCCTCTCCTGTATTTCTCAACATATCCAGCGAAAAGTTGCAGATTTGTACGTTCCTGGCGTGTTTCTGCATATATTGGTATTATTTGTTGCCCTTTTTTTTTTGAAGTTTTTTTGCTGTTGTAGCTGCGGATAGCTCATATTTTAGCTTTATTCAATGATTTTTGTGTTTGCTGGTTTTCTAATTGTTTGTTTTATTTATATGTTTCTACATATATTGGAAAGCTTTTGTTGTGTTTTTAATTGTGTTTTTGCTATTGTAGATGCGGAAAAGCTCTGAATTTAGCTTTATTTAATGATTTTTGTTTTTGCTGTTTTTTGATTTGCTTGATTGGTCCATCTGTTTTTGTATATATAGTAAGCTTTTGTTGTTTTGTATCGTTTTTGCTTTTGAAGCTGCGGAAAGTTCATGTTTTAGGGATATTCATTGATTTTTTTTGCTGGTTTTTGATTTGCTCATCTGTTTGTATCATGTGTAACGTTGATTGTATCATCTGTTTCTAAATATAAAGGTAAGTTTTTGTCAATTGTAATCGTTTTTTGCTATTGTAGCTGCAGAAAGTTCATGTTTTGGACTTATTCAATGATTTTTGCTTTTGCTGTTTTTTTTTCCTGGTAAATATTTCATGTGGACACAGCCATATGTATATTTGCCACTCTTTTTATAGGTTTTAGATCCATGTTTATTGGCAATTCCTTTGAGATTTGACATTTATGTTGTCTAACAGTTGAAACGTTTTGTAGTTTAAATGTCAATTTAGGATTCTACCCTTAGTTGGAACAGTTTCTAGAACATTTTATTAGTTGTAGTGGTTTTTTTCTTGCCAATTGTTTTTGTTGAACATGATTTTAATAATCATTGTTAATGTGCTTTGTTTCCTTTCTTACAGATTAGTTTTAGCTGAAGTTTTCCCAGTCTGCTTACATCATCATGGCTTCGCTGGATATGACCCTGGAGGATATGATAAAAAGCCGGAGAAATACCGAGAGGGGTGGCAGGGGTCAAGGCAGGGCCCGACGTGGAAGAGGGGCAGGGGGATCATTTAGAGGTGGATCATTTAGAGGTGGAAGGACAACAGGAGCTCCTCGTAGAGGGCCACTTGGCGTGAATGCTCGGCCATCAGCCTACACCATTGCCAAGGCAAGCTCAAAATTATTGGAAATCTTATGATTTCATAGACACATCTGATATTCTTTATGAACACAACTGAAGGTTCTCTGCTTTTGTTTAGTTGACGTACAAGCGACTCTTGATTTTTTTGGTTCAAAGGAGAAGTCCACTTTGGTTCAGCCATAATAAGCTGTTCAACTGTAGTGCAATTGTTGATGATCTTTGAACTTTCTCATTACTAGAGGATTTCTGATGGATTTTGATTTAAGTGGGAGATTCAGATGGCCCTATATTCAGGCATATCACTTCTTGGGGATATTCATTAACTGAAAATTTAAGAGCCTTCACACCATTTAAACATCCCTAACCCATACTGTATAGAGATTAGAGGGAACTTTCTTAATCGTCTGTTCTCCTTATGGTTCCAAGGAGAAGTCTGCTTTGATTCAGCCATAATAAGCTGTTCAACTGTAGTGCAATTGTTGATGATCTTTGAACTTTCTCCTTGATAGAGGTTTTCTGATGGATTTGGATTTAAGTGGGAGGTTCAAGTGGCCCTATTCTGGCAAATCACTTCTTTGTAGCATGCTTCTTGTTGGAGATTCATTAACTGAAAATTTAAGAGCCTTCACACCATTTAAACATCCCTAACCCCTAAACGTATAGAGATTAGAGGGAACTTTCTTAACCGTCTGTTGTCCTTATGGTTCCAAGGAGAAGTATGCTTTGATTCAGCCATAATAAGCTGTTCAACTGTAGTGCAATTGTTTATGATCTTTGAACTTTCTCCTTGCTAGGGGTTTTCTGATGGATTTTGATTTAAGTGGGAGATTCAGGTGGCCCTATTCAGGCAAATCACTTCCTTGTAGCATGCTTCTTGTTGGAGATTCATTAACTGAAAATTTAAGAGCCTTCACACCATTTAAACATCCCTAACCCCTAAATGTATAGAGATTAGACGGAACTTTCTTTACCGTCTGTTATCCTTATTGTCTAGTAGCAATCACTCTAGTTTCTCATTATTGGTTTAAAGAGGGAGTCTGTGGCTGTCTTAATGAATTCTACTTGCATTTTGTGGAACTGCTAAGGGACAAGATCTTCTGTTACCATCTCATTTCAAGGCGTTTTTGCAAAGGTGGCTTCATTTGAACATCAGAACTGGAGCTCTTACCTTTTTGCTTAAGTACCTGATGTGCAGTGGGTCAAATCCTTTTAACACCCATCTACACTTAATTCTGCATTGTTGACTTCTCTTTTGCTATTAGATTGCATTATTTGAGCAATTCAACTTAACTGGAAACTACATAGTGCGATGGAACTTTGATGAATTGATCTACTGTCGAAGAATGGTGAATTTATCTAATTGTTTGGTAGCATGCTGACTTTTGCTTTCACACCTGTTAATCTTTCCGGCATGCTTGCTTCAGACTTTCCGCAGAACCAAGAATTTGCCATGGCAGAATGGTTTGTTTGAAGATAGCCTTAGAGCTGCAGGACTGTCATCAGTATTGGAGAGTGGCACAAAGTTATATGTTTCTAATTTAGACGTTGGAGTGACTAATGAAGATATAAGGGTACACCTTGAGATTGTCTTTTCACATTATACACTCCTTTGCAATAGATGTTTTTGAAGATCTGTTAAAACCAGTCTTGAAACACAGGAGCTCTTTTCGGAGATGGGAGAACTAGTAGGATTTGCAATCCACTATGACAAAAATGGACGTCCAAGTGTAAGTTTATTCTGCTCTTCATTTTGTATTATAATGTTTTCAAGGTCTTTTTACTTGCTAAGTTGCGATATGTTTATTAATACAAATGAATCTGTTTATATGTTGTTTAAAGATAACACTTTAAGAATTTGTGTGTATTATTATTTAATGTGGAAGAAAGAAACATGATTGAATTATAACAAGATGGGAGGAGAATGAGAAGGAAGAATATCACTAGCAGTTTGCTGATGATGTTCTAAGAAAGTTAAAGTTGTGTGAAGATTGGCATGGCTGTGAAAGGCATAGAAGAATAGATCCTACTTTAAGATGTCAAATATTTTTAACCCTACGCTACTGGCTCTTGGGAGATCTATATAATAAAAGATCTATAATTAATTGCTACGTCTCTGCAAATTTTAATGGACCCTCTGTCTCCTGTTATTTGTTTCAAGACCTTCAGTTGTGGACTAATTGAATATACTAATTCTTAGTTGCATGCTGCTGATTCACTCTTGGTAGGTCTTACATTGTTATATTACCGCTGCAGAAAATAAAATAGGCACTATCTCAATAGAACCACATAGTCTCTCATATAGATTTGCAGCAGTAAGCTATTTGGTAGTAGCATTTGTCTTGAGTTCATAGTAGTAGTTTGATTTTACAAACTGCATATCCCCTTTCTTTGAAGGGTGGAAATTTCCTAGATGACTTGTAAACATGATATGAAATGATGCAAGAAGAGAGTTAAATTTCTTTAGCCTTGAACTCTCTAGTATTGTATGAAATCAAGATTTGAAGACCCATGAAAAATATATTCTCTGATTAACTTGGGAGTAGTTAATAAGGGGGTTTGAAGGTATCCCAAAGGCTTTCAATTTGATTATGGATATAATTGCAAGCGGTTTTAGCAAAGTGGGACCATTAAAAATGGCCTACAAGTCCCTGTCACTGGTTTTCTAGAAAGTGCTGTTCTCTACTCATTAATATATGTGTTGGACATTTATTTTTGAAGGTCTTTTTTTCCTTGATATAATAGTGTCAAATCAATTGTTTATCCTTTTTCGTTATCATGTACTAGTGTTCAGGAAAAAGAAGTAGAAGATATTTAAACATCTAGTAGCACATGTTTGTAGTTGCATACATATGAAGATGTGTGTATTTGTTGCTTTGGTCTTTTGCTTATGAGTTCATCAAATATTTTTGTGTATTTGGGTCAATGTTTCTGAATTTTATAATGCTAGTCTATGTTTTTAGTTTTGTACTTAAATGTGAAGTTGATCTTATCTCAACTTTCAGGGCGCTGCTGAGGTGGTCTATGCCAGAAGAAGTGATGCATTCCAAGCTCTTAAGAGATATAACAATGTGCAGTTAGATGGGAAGCCTATGAAGATTGAAATAGTTGGTTCGAACCCAGAAATTCCTTTGTCAGCTCGTGTAAATGTAGTTGGAGGAACCAACCGGAGGAGGACTGTTGTTATGGCGTATGTTAATCTATTAACCATCTCTTTCTTAGGCCTGACAACTTTAATGTTCATGTTTGAATGCTAACCCTGTGCGCTTACATACTCAAAGCTCTTTCTGTGTATAAACATCTTGCCAAAGGTTTTGTGCAATTGTTTGAGAGTTGAATTTGTACTTGGATTTCTGCAGGCCGGGTGGTCCAGCTCGTGGAAGAGGAGGTGCTACTAGTCGTGGTTCTAGGTAAATTTCTGATATGTTTTTTTCTTGTTAGACGAGCTGTGCTCAACGATACATGTATTTTTCTCTAGGCATAAAAAAAAGAAGAAAAATACGGAACGGTAGAGATGTTCAGTCTTCAGTGTGAGCTGTTTTTCATGCGTATAACCTAGATTTCATTTTTCTTTTCACAGTCAAAGAGGCCGTGGTGGTTTAAGGAATGCACCTGGACGTGGTCGTGGTCGTGGTTGGGGTAGAGGCCGTGGCCGCGGCCGCGGTGGTAGGGGAAGTAACAGGGGCGCTGATAAGTCAGCTGAGGATCTTGACAAGGAGCTGGACAGCTACCACGCCAACGCTGACGCCATGCAAACTTAGATGTACTGGCTCTGCTATAACTTGTCACTTAACTAGAAGAACCGATTATGTCTACTCTCTCTCTGTGCATCCCGTCACCAAACTCATGCTTCTTTCCAGTTGTACCGTTTATGATTGTACGATAAATGGGATTGTTTGATGAATGCTTTCTAATCCCCCAGTGAACGAAAATCGTAAATAGAGTGGTTTATTTTTCTTCCCATCTTCCTATGCAGTTGTAGTTCTGCTTAAATTATGCTCAAAGTTGTTAGATTGTTCAATTGTGTACTCCATCCATTTGAGGTGAAAACTTTATATTACAATAATATCGTATTCAGTAAAATCATTTGCAAGTTGATAATTTATTAGTGATCTACACGCACTCCACAAATAACGTATTCTGTAAAATCATGGAAGTTATTGTTTAGTGAGGGGTTTGGGAATTGATGGGGGATGGATACTTATAGGAACGGAGGAGAATGAGTCAGGATTTGAAGTTTAAGAGTTTTGGATTTTGGAGAGAAAAAGAGAGTAACAATTAAGTTCATCTGAAATCGTAAATTTCAAGATACCCATGTCTTTGTTTTCGTAATTTTCTATGTGATACAATGTCAATTGCTTTTTTGTGTACTTTTATGTTGGTTTGTTGTGTATTGATATGTTAATATTATGACTAACAATTAACAACTTGTTTGGATGGTACATATAATTTTATAATGTATCGTATTGCATTATTATAACAAATACTATATAACGTTTGCATAGATTGTATCATTTTTCGTTGTTAGTTAATGCGACACATCTACAACAACAATATGAGTAATAACCTTGTAATATTATTAACAAAGTAGGATATGGGATACAAATTATATATATATATAAAGGTAAGGTTAGGATAACATAATGTAATAAGCAAAGTCCAATGAGAGAAAAGGTAAACACAACCACACCAAATTTGGTCGTCACATATAATAAGACTTTTAGTAGTTACGTAACGATGAATTTAACGACGGACAAAAAGACAAAAGAGAAGAGGATATGATGAGTCAAATATTCAAACACATCATCATAGGAGCAAAAACTATACAATAACATTTCACAAACAAAACAAATAAAAATGCAATTACAACCACTTTTCATTTCTTTCTGTTTCTATATTCCCCTCTTTGGGGCTTTAGAATTGTACATTCTAACTCAGATATATAGTTTTACATAAGAAAAATTTACAAATAATTGAACAAGAATACTACTTTTCTGCAATCATCACAAAAAAAATTTGAAGGAAAAAAAAAATAAGGAGAGAGAGAGCACAGGGAGTTGTCATTCAGTACTACAACTTGCTTCTTTGTTCAATGTCAACTTTCCCGTTTCATCTTGCGCGAAAAGCTTTTCAACTACATCGTTCCAGTTAGTTCTTGCATCGTTGGAATGACTTGTACTTGTGGATGCATCTTCTATAAGAAAAGCCGTCTCTGTTAGTCCTCGCGCTGAGTCTTCCTCTTTGTGTACCGATAGTTCCTCATCTGTGTCTGTTGGCACAGCGTGTGGAATATTTAAACTGACAGCTCTTTCTAGTGCCTTCTTGTGTTCTTTTTCTAGGGTGTGCTGCCTTTCAATTTTCTGCACCGGTGGTGGGGCTGTCGGTGCCTCAGCACTTGTAGCCTCCTTCAGTCTCTGCAGGGAACCATATATTTCTTTAACAAACATTTTCAAGTAAATCAGAACTCTCTAGGATGCGGAAACATGGCAGCGTTTCGCACACTTATTCTGCTCCTTTGGGATCTTAGTAATTGAATCAAATTCACGGAAACTTAGCTCATAGACAGTCTAGTTTCACCTACATATGGAACAGTCATAGAGTGGGGTGTGTTTCTATTGTTCAAACTTGATAAGGCAAGACCAACACAGAGAATGAAATTCTCGAACTAATACCAAATAAAGCCGTGCAGTGAAAATTAGATAGCTGCCACCCACCCACCCACGAAAAATAAATAAATTATGACTTCATAACAAGGAGGACACCCTGGCTAATACTCACCCTGGAAATTTTAGGTGAGTTTTAATGTAATTAATCATTTCTAGAAATTTTTGGTTCCTTTCGAGGGATTACCATGAAGTTCATTACGCCTTAGAGGCTCATATGTCAATGTCTGCACATCCCGTTTTCCCTTAAATGTTGTCATATTTACTTGTGAAAACTGATATTTGAAGGGGGGAAAAGAGGCAACTCGCTTCTTTTCTGATTCATGAAAAAAAGCCTAACATTAGGCTCGTCTCTTTTGACTCTTCAGACTTGCAATGAAGGTAAGACATTTAAGTCACATGTTTGATCAAAATGAAATCATTAATGATGATTTCGTTCCCTTTTCAAATGGAAAAATATCCAGAAGTCACTTACCGCTAACGCCTTCTCTGATTCTCTTTGTATCCAAATAATTCCATGATCAGATGTTGCATTACATGACAGCACAATATGCTCAAATCTCCCATCAACTGGGATGGCAGTTCTAACATCCGGAGGAAATCTCCCACATCTGCCGAGAAACAAAATGTGATTAAGAAAAAGTAATGAAGCATCAATGTCACAACATCAGCGAATTAATCTTAATGCCAGGGTAAATCAATTATAAACTGGCTTTCTAAAATTTTACCCAAGAGCTCAGCTTCCAAAGAAGGTGCAACAAAAAAAGATCTCTTTTTCTTTTTGCTTAGAATAGAACAAGCAGCGGTCAACACCTGGTACCCCCAAGATTTCGTTATGAATGAGATACATAATAGCAGTAAACAATCTGTTTAATAACTCTGAATCTACGCATGCATTGTATCAAATGCTCTCTCTGTTTCAATGAAGGTGTTTGACCGGGCACCGAGTTTAAGAATAAAAGGAAGACTTTTGAAACTTGTGCATGTATCAAATGCTCTCTCCGTTTCAATGAAGGTGTTTGACCGGGCACCGAGTTTAAGAATAAAAGGAAGACTTTTGAAACTTGTAGTCTAAAATAAGTCATAGATGTTAGTGTGTGTGTGTGTGTGACTATCAATCATCTCATTAAGCGTAAAATGGAGACTAAAGTTGACATTGTTAGTAAATATAGGAAGGTGTCATTCTTTTTTTTTGAATATGTAACAAGAAAGGTGTCTTTCTTTTGGGACTGACTAAAAAGGAAAGAGTGCTCTACAAATTGGGATAGGGGAGTAACATAATGAGCAGTAAAGTTCAGTAAGTATTGATCTCTGATCGCAGCATGAGAAAAATAAGAGACTTTGGCTCCACTCTCGGGCAATTCGTAATGCACTTGAGAAGAAGACCATAAACACATACTAACTAAAAAGTTTAAGCTAAAACTTTTGGAATGTAAACAATCAGGTCTGGTAAAGTACTTAAGTCTGTTAACAGAACGGCTATGTGTCCAATCATTAGCCTCCATATATGACACAATTAAGAAAATCACATCAGGTGATTTCTAGTTGAACTAAAACTAAAAGATTCTGAACGATGGGAATTTAAAGGCAGCATTCACCAGTAGAAAATGGCAATCATGGTAGGCAATAGCAATACAATAACTCTGTCTGGCCAGAAATTTGGGTTCAAAAAGTTGGATGCGTAGATGGTGTATATCAGTTAGCTAGCATAAGTGATTTGACTTGTGTGAACTTCTCTGTTGTTGATTTTGTAAAAGGTATACAACTACACCTCCATGCCTACAACAACAATAACATACCTAGTGTAATGCCACAAAGTGGGGCCTGGGCAGGAGGGTACAGTGTATGCAGACCTTACCCCTATCTTGGAGGTATAGAGGTTTCCGATAGATCCTCAGCTCAACGAAAAAACAATCCAAAGCAGCACGGTAAAAAGAAATTACAGAAGTGAAAGAAGTCATGGCAAAATTCTATATATAACATGATAAATCATCTTGAACAGTAATCACAAGAAAATAATATGATAATCACAAGACACATAAAACAACAGATAGCAATCAAACTCAAAGTACAAGAAACTACAAGTGTAATACTACGACTAATTGTATGGAAGGATAAGCGAACACCTTCCATGCCTCTTCTACGAATATAAGATCTGAATCAAGCAAAGATGAATATTAGCAGTTTATTACTTTGATCCATGCCCTAGTGACTGTGCATGCCTACAAGCTCTTCTTGGTGTATTTAGTCCAGAAGCGTCATTAGCCTTTCTTTTCTAGAGTTTCATTTGGTGAAAGGAGCATCAAATTTTGATGCAAGGCTAAATCAATTCTAGTCTGCATTGCTCTATTAGCTTGGAATCAGCAACAGGAACTAACATCGTAACATATTTTAAATATGAAAAAGTTTCATTAACATCTTGAATAGTTCAAAAATGCTTCTTAGTCCAAGACGTCAGGTGGTATGCTGCCAAAGTCACTAAGTGAGGTCATATGTCTGAACCTATTGATGCAAAATTCTAAAACTTTATCCTTGGAGCAACAGAGAAGTGCTCTGTGCTTCAACGTGTGACAGAGTTGGAATCTTGGAACCAGACACTCCAATGTGAGGTAAGGTGTCTAAAAAGTAAATCCTCTTCAGAGAATTATAAAAGTAAAAACTGCCTGAAATGAGTAGAGTGGAATATCAATATCAATATTTGAATGTAATTTACCTGCAAAATTTTCTTTCAACTACATGATACATTCGACCAGGTGCATATAATCTTCTTGGATCTCTGAGCTTCCTACCTTCCGGTATGAAGGTATCTCTCAAGCACACCAAAAATAACAAGCATGGTAAACTGTTGAAAGCATCAACGCCCAGTTTAAGAGATACTTATAACAATACATCCATAGCAAAATAAATATGAAGGAATTTAGGTGACTCAAGGGTTTCGCTCTGCACCCAAAGAGTATAGGATAATTGAACTAACCAGAAGACGGATTTGAATATATCTTCCAGTGGGGTGGGTGTTCGTGGTAAGAAATCATCCTGAAGAAGAAGAAGCCAGAATAGATGTGTTAATTCAGAGAACACGGTTGTGTCATGAAGTTCCATTTAGCAATAAGGAACAAATCAACACCTCATTTATTGCCTTCATGGCTTTCAGCCAGCAATATTTAAATTCCCAGATAAAAACAGCACAAACATCGTTTGGGTAATTATTTCACTGCAATATCCTAAAAGTTTGACTGCCCTATCAATTAAATCTAAAATATCCAGTAGCTGACAGAAATGAATAAGCATGACATCGATGATGGTTGGATCCATCTTAGTAAGCAGCCTGAATCAGCTGTGTTTGGTCTGAGGCAAAGAGCAGAGGTTGTTTCAATTCTGGTCAGTGGATTGACCAAAACTTCCCTTGCTATACATACCATTTTGTTTATTCATTTTTTCTTAGAATGGATTTTAACTAACAACTGCTCTGGTCCACTAGAATAAGAAGTTGAAGCACACTAGACACATGAAAAGCACATACAAATGTCCTTTCCTCCACTCTAATGGCTTCAACTTCCCCCTCGTTATCGAAAGTTAAAATATTTAGATCCAATTCTTTATTCTGTATTATCTTAAATATGAGTTGTAAGAGAAAACTTCAACTGGTATAAGCAACTGAACTGAACAAGATTGGATTTAGACAGAATCAATTGAAATGAGCTAGTTTTTGGGACAAGAGGAACTTTATGCTAATTCGACAAAAAAACTGACCATTTGGAAGTGTCAAATAGTCTGACTTTGCATTTCGGACTATGTCCCAAGTCATGATACCTGTAATATATTTGTTATAAGCTTATTATGCAAACTTTAATCTACATTAAGTTAGTCGTTGTATATAAGAACTAAAAACTGCCACAGGATGATAGTGCAACTCTCCTAAAGTTCATCTGATGGCTACCATACACAACTCCTGCCCTATAAAATCCTGTAAAAACAAGGTACCAATGATAGACCCTCGGCTCAAAAGAAGTGTAGACAAAACAGGATATAAAGGAAAACAGCGACAGCATAATAGCAAAATAAAAAGAGCTAGTGAGAATAAGATACTACACTAATGCAAAATACTACTACTAAAGGGATGCGAAGGGGACCACCCATCCTACTACTGTATATACATGCCAACACATCTTGACACAACGACAAGCTATAAACAAGAGACCACATTTATCTGCAATAAATACAAGGACGGGATGATAGTCAAGGCAATCTCAATGCATTTTCACCAACCACTCATCACGAGGTGATTACAATAAATTCCTAAAGGAATCAGACATTCAAAAAATTTCAATCCGCTTCTACATTTTAGGACTTATACGTTATCAGCATCAAATTTCAATCTTTTCCTCCAGCCTCCTAATGCCAAAATTATTACTAGCTAAATCAACAGACAGAACATACAGTTTAGTCTAAATCAACAGCATATCCAACATTTCCAATCACAAGCTAATGTACATAATATTAATCAAGCAGTAATATTTTTCTGAATATGTTGCTAAAGCATGATTGTAACAAATTAGAATAGGCAAATCAATGATGACTAAACCAACTCACCTGCAAAACCACTGAGTGGATAACATCAGCATATTTAACAGCCAAATTGAGTGACATACACCTAGCAGGAGCAACAGCATAGCAACGGAGTAAACTCCTTGGAATACCCCCTAATCTATCCCCGTGATTCGCCACAATTATAGTCAACAATGATGCAACTCCAGAACCCAAAGAATGTCCAACAAATATCATCCTGTAACTCTTCCCATTCTCAACCCAAAGCCTTTTCAAAGTCTCGGATTCTTTATTTAACATCCAAATTGCTGCCTTCAACAACCCATGATGCACATACCCACCATCAAACATCTGCTTCCCAAGCTTATTATCCATCAAGACTTTATAATCACTTTCTTTAACCAAATTTAAACCCCTAATGGCTACAACAATCTCATGGTGCTCATGATCAAGGTAAATCAAATAAGGTGGAGCATTACCTGGGGGGGAATAAACAATATTAAATTAAAATATTGTTGGAAATAAATGGAAATGAAGCAATTTAATTTTTATGAGTAAATGCACACAACGGTGGAGCAAGAAATTACGTAAGGGAATTCAGAAATACTAAAATATCACACCACTTATGATTTGAACCTGCAACTTAAACTAATTTTTGAACTCCCTTTAACACAATAGAAAAATTTTCTCTAACATTTTTCCCTTTTTGCACAATATCATTTTCTGGCAAAGGGATTCAATTGAACCCCCTTGTAACTAGCTCCTCCCCCTACATGTATCAATTTTTTCCCTATTGCATTGTACTGTTTTAATGCTTACAACGTTTATTGTATCGTTTTCTGTCATTTTATAATGCCACACTTTGAAGAATCAACTTACAATATTATAAATAAAAGTAGGATATGGGGCAAAGCTATTACAGAAAATGGAGGGAAAAAGGATAAAATAGGTCCGTTAACTAATAAACAAACACAATATAAGAAAAAAAACAAAGATAACGACGCGATCATACCAAAATGGAACTTTTCATCTAACTTATCAACAACGGAATTAATGATACAATACAATAAAATTTACGCATCAATCAAAACAAACATCGTATTCAAACTAACAACACCATATGATACGATAGGTAACAACCATCCAAATAAGGTGTTAATGATGGATTTAATAATATGATTAAGTAACAATCGAAACAAACATGGTAGTTAAACTAACAACACGATACAATTAAGTAACAACCATCCAAACAAGCTGTTAACGAACCATTCAATGATACGATTAAGTAACAATCAAAACAAATATTGTATTTGTATTGTAGGTAACAACCATCCAAACAAGTTGAGTCGTGTTGGACACTGTCCTAAGAAACTAATTCAGCAATGCGAATAAAAAATTTACCAAGTGTTTCTCGATATGTCACACGCTTCACCACCCAACTCGGGTTAAGCCTATATCCTCCTTCAGGTGGAAACTTTGGTTTATGAAGATCATCTTCATAAACAGCAAGAATTGTACGGCAAAGACGAGGAATAGGTTCAAATTCATCATAGGTTGCTGGAGGCCACGTGGCACTGTCATCATTGCCTATGTAAGTACAACGTTTCCACACCCAACGCATACATCCTAAAACCACAACACACTCAAATCCACAAGCAACTGACATTAATTAAGCTTAAAGCAGAAAAAAAAATCAACAATTTCTACGACTAAAGATTGTGTTTTTTGAGGTTTATAAGTGGAAATTTCAAATGGGGTTGCAATAATTTACAAGAATATGTGATAAATTTATAGGAGTTTTTTTTTTCCAGATTGAATGAAACTGGAAAAAAAAAACTAATCAAGAATGCACTAATTTTTGTATGGGGATGCTAAAGATTGAATCTTTAAGTGAAAATTTCAAGTGGGGTTGAAATAATTTACAATAATATGTGATGGATTTAGGATTTTTTGACTTTCTTTTTTCCAGATTGAATGAAAAACTGGGGAAAAAAATTAATCAAGAATGTATTTAGAACTATTTTCAAAAACCACTTATAATCTTTGTATGGGGATGCTAAAGATTGATTCTTTGAGCTTTACAAGTGGAAATTTCAAGTGGGGTTGTGAGAATTTACAAGAATATATATAAATATAATTTTTTTTGGTTTTTTTTTTTTAAAGATTGAATAAGAAGGGGAAAATGAAGAACATAATAGAGCTAAATGTGTTGTTTGGTTGGGGGTGGGGTGGGGTGGGGTGGGGGGCTATGTGAAAATGTCACATGGATTTAAGAAATATTATGACATCAAAGATTATTTTATTTTATTTTATTTTATTTTGTCAAGGTTGAATACAGAGGGGATTGATTTGATTCTATGTTGGGTTTTGGCTTAAGGTCTAAGTATGTGTGTTGTGTTTCACTTTTTGTGCTAATGATGGAATGGTCAATTTGAATTGTTCTTGTACTAATTCAAGATTAATAGGGGATTAGACATATACATTTAAAATTATTTGAAGTTGAAAGTTTATAATAGTATTTAAAAAGGAAAATGCATAAATATCCCAATTTATGTTCAAAATCTCAAAGACACACTTATATATACAAAAGTCATATTACTCTCCTGAACTTATTTTATAAATAATTTGAAAAAATGACACGCGTTGGGCACAGAATATAGTGTCACGTAGATTGAAAAATGATAGAAAATTATTTATAAAATAAGTTATGGAATAATAGGACCTTAGTACAGTATAAGTGTGTCTTTGAGATTTTAAACTTAGGTTGAAGAGATATTTATGCATTTTGCCGTATTAAAAAATTAAATCAGTATTTGACTATGCATTTTAATAATAATGGAGTATATATAGTACAGACAAACTTTATTTATATTTTGAATAGTACAGACACTATTTGCGATAGACTCTTGTCTTAAGGATATTTTAAAAATGAAAATGATTTTTCTTACTTTGCAAAACTTATTTTCGAAAACTAACAAGATAATTAGTCCATTACATTGAAATAATTATTTTCTTTAAAAAAAAAAATATTTTTTTTATTTTTATGTTTGTAACTTTTTAGCTTTTGGTTCAATGGCTTTGGGGGCTGTGTGGAAGGCATTTGAATAATTGAGTGGGAACAAGGGAAGGGACAAATGCGCCGTGTGGTGTTTGATTACTTAACTAATTTTCCACGCTATCAAAGTTGTATACTTCTTTTTCAACAAAGTGAATATCCTGTATATAACGTTAATTGTGATAAGATAGTTGAGATTCTTTTATTTAAAATTAGAGATTTGAATTTGAATTTTTCAGAATAAAAAAGATTTCGTATTTATCGCTTGTTGTTATTCGAGGAAATATATCGATGTAGTCTTTTATAAGTTGATGCTTATAGTTGTATATCGTTGGTCTGAATTATAATCTCTCTCATTATATAGTTTTGGATATTTTTTTTCTTCTGAGATAGCTTTTAAATTTATCAAGCTGGTACATTCAATTCTTGTTTCGCTCTATATTAGGCCTTCGTTATTATCTTGTTTATATTGTAATTGTCAAAACTAAGCGTGTTAGAAATATTCGTTAAATAAGATTTTAATTTGTCAACTTGTACAAAGTCTTTGAAATTAAAATGGAAAAAAATGATCCATGGAAATTTTCTTTTGTATTAATTTATTATATATATATTTTTTTTAGAAAAAATAGATACAAGTAATACCCAATCTTTTTGCAATTGAAGCTAGTCAAATATAATTATACAAAAAATAATTAAACACATAGTCAATGTCTGATTTTGGTGATATTTCCATGCTAATTCCACAATTATTCTTCTAATCTGACCATTCAACAAGTTTGAGAAGGTATTTGACTATCTTCTTTTCCTATGGCCTAGGAGAAAAGGGGATTTGATATGCATACATGAATATATATTTAAATTCGATATCAGCTGATAAATAAATATTTTAATTTATGAATATTCATATATAGACCTCTCAATATATCTTTACGTGTCAACTGAACACTCCAAGTTATAAATTACAGTAGGAACGAGTTAAAGTGTTTTACCTATCGATTGAGAATCTGTTTAAATATACACTTTCAAAATTGAAATATTTATTAACTATCCGTCAACGCTAACCTTGATTTGTGTCTTTTTTTATATAAAAAGAATCACTATTAAATTGTGAAAAGTAGTTTATAAAGTCTAATATAGCAAACATTATAAAAGGATTAAGAAATAAGAAGAAAAGACTCCCAACCCCACTTAAACTAGGTTTTTCAAATTAGATGTCTTTAAGTTCTTTGGCCATCATCTAGAACTTTTTCAAATGCTACATTAATTTATTTCTTTGGTCAAAAATTAGATTATTATTTACCTATAATTAATAGAAAATGAAAATACATTTGTATTGAAGATGTGATATAAATAAATAAATAATTGTATATTATTCATTAAAAAATCAAGTTTTTAAATGAAATAATCACGTATTTTAACATAATATTGTTTGAAATTTTGGCCATCACTATTATTGACAAAAACATACTTTTATGTTTCAATCATGAAATTATAGAATTAAGTTCACATGTGATAGAACATGTTGAAAGCATAATTAACTAAAGAAAAGTAGATTTTTCTAACGTTTAGAGTTTAAATTTTAAATAAGATAGTCTCATAATTCAACAATTTAATCTTCGATCCTTAAATTAAAATAGAATCATAATAAAATGGAAAATATGGATGGGATATTTTCTTATTTTAGCTCATTTCTCTTCTACCTCATCTAACTAATCAAAATTCTAGAAGAATGTTTATTTTTATTAAGAATATGAATAAAATTTATTAAAATATATAGCATTTTGTTGATCTCAATCTAGAGATAATATCTTGAAATTACACTATTGTTATTGTCTTTTGCACTATGCTCCATACTAAACAATATTAAAGTTGATCTCATAACTGATTTATATATCAATAAACTTATTAAATTATATATCAGTTACTCATAAAATATAAATCACCAAAAAATTAATTTTTTAATATCAAAAAAATGATATATCATCGCTATATCATCATTTTTGAATTACGTATATGTCACGTGAAACTTTAAAATATAGTGAGTGTACGATTATATTTTGGTATATATAGTGATGGTACCATTATAGTCTAACAAGTTGAGACCCTTTTCTTCCTGCCTAAATCATAAGCAAAAACAAATACATTTAATTATCTAAAATCAGTTGGCCAAATCAAGAAAATTTTCAACCATTAAGAAGAAACTCCTAACTACCAACAAATTAGATTTTTTTTAATTAACACGATCATAGTAGAGTGACAAGTACTCTTTCATTTTTAATCAGAGATCTCAATCTCGAGTTTCCCCGGGTCCAATGTCATTTTTGTTAGGGACTTTTCGTCGCGAATTCGAATTTATTCGAAATCTAATATAAATACTGAACATCGGGTGAAAAACAAAACCCAAAAAAATGTTTTAATTATACTTAGCACTCAAGATTCTAAGGTTTTCCCATTAACAAGACAAAAATCAAATCCATCACCTACTATGACTAAACTTGAAGTACATGACATAGACTAAAAAAAATGTTATGCAAATTAAATTCACTACATACTTATTATAAATTCTCACAATCAATTGCAACATTTCTCAAGTACTATCTCGTAGTTTTTATTCACTCGAAATTAATTTCTCTATTTTTTATAAGTCCAGAACGAGCTTTTTCGAGTAGCTCAAAATGGCGAATTTAGGTCAAGTAATTGTTGGATTGTTGATTATTGGAATTGTTGCATGTGTGAGTTCAGCTGAAGAACAAGTTGTTACATATGTATTTGGTGACTCATTGACTGAAGTTGGGAACAATAATTATTTGCAATCACTAGCAAAATCTAATTTCCCATTTTATGGAATTGATTATGAAGGTGGAAAAGCTACTGGTAGATTTACTAATGGAAGGACTATTGGTGATATTATATGTAATTTCTATAAACTTTGCTTCGTAAATTTATTCATTTTTTATCGTTTTCAGGTGACAATTAGACAGATCGGATTAAATTAAACCATATTGTTTGATTGTTTAAAATATTTATCGTTCTTCAAAATATACTAATTTTGAAGAAGCTACATTTGATAGCATTTTGAAGAATCTAAACAGCATATATTAACACGGATCAAATTAATTAAGTGGTCATGATCCAACTCATTTAAAATTTGATTGAGTCAAAAGTAGAATATAATAAAGAGTCATAATCTAACTCACATGAGCCAACCTTGCCATCTCCTTTTTTTTTTAAAAAAAAATGAAAATTAATGGATTAGTTCTTCAAATATTTACATAATTCACAATCTTCATATTCTATTTTACATTTTTTTGGATTAGTGCCCCATATATAATTTGATGAGTCATTTCGAGTTTGTTAGGTCAATATAATAAATATATCAATCGTAGTAAAATAATTTTGAAAAGTAGGAATTTTTTATTGACGTTTTTGATAGAATTCATTAGAAATTCGTCAGACATTATTAACGAGTAAAATTTTGATGAATTTCCAACTGGATATTCGTCGGTTACTTAAAAAAAGAGTTGTTTTTAACATATATTTTGCCTCTTCAACTTTCAGCTGCAAAACTTGGGGTTCAATCACCACCTCCATATCTTTCTTTAGCACCAAATGATGATGCAATTTTGAAAGGGGTGAATTATGCATCTGGTGGAGCTGGAATTCTCAATGACACTGGACTTTATTTTGTAATATTCATGTCATTTTTTTTAAAAAAAAATTATTCTAATTAATTTCATTTCCAATTGATTCTAAATTTTTTATATGTACATAATTACAGATCCAAAGAATGACATTTGATGATCAAATAAAAAGCTTTGAGAATACAAAAGAAGCAATCAAGGCTAAAATTGGACAAGAGGCTGCAGAAAAACATGTTAATCAAGCTATCTATTTTATTGGAATGGGTATGTTTGTTCATTAATTACGTTGCTCAGACTCTCCTAAAATACTGTCACGCGCATCCATGTCAGATTCCCCAAATAACAGTTGGAAAATCTAACATGCACCTGTCGATATTTTTAACAAGTTTAAGCAACATAGATAATACAAATGAATATGCGTTTTTTTTTCTCTACTGGTCTGATATCAAGTTTGTAACATTTTCAGGTAGCAATGACTATGTCAATAACTTCTTGCAACCCTTCTTAGCTGCGGGGCAACAATACACACATGACGAATTTGTAGAACTTCTAACCTCAACTTTAGGCGAACAATTCACAGTAAGTTATATATCAGTAATATAGGATTTTATATCGAAAATCAAAGATTAGACTTTCTTACACTTCATACTAAACGACTAATTAACATTTTTTATTTAATTTTCTTTAATATTTTAGAGTCTTCATCAACTTGGAGCAAGAAAGATGATTTTTCATGGACTTGGACCATTAGGTTGTATTCCATCACAAAGGGTGAAGTCCAAAAGGGGAATATGTTTGAAACAAGTTAATTTATGGGTACAAGAATTCAACTCAAAAGTGGAAAAATTAATTGTCACTCTGAATAAACATCTACCATATGCACAAATATCATTTGCAAATACTTATCCAATTGTTCTTGACTTAATTGAGAACCCCACATCTTATGGTAAGCTCAAAATCATACACCTTTTTATACATTAGTTTTTGCTTTACAACTTATATTCATACTTAAGTAGAAAGGTTATTCGGAAAAAAACGTCTTTCGGTATAAAGAAAAGTACAAGCATGTTCTTTTGTAATTGAAAGAAGATAGGACATCTGAATACACTACTAGACATTCACATACATCAATAGATATCCGAATATATATGTGAGAAATGTATCAGAATAGTATCCGGATATATAGGTAAGGAATGTATCGGAGTAGGGAAATAAAGTAGCCAAGAGGAGGACAAGGATGTATCTGCAAAAGTGTAAGCATGTTCCTTTGTAACTGAAAGGGGATAGGACATCTGAATACATTACTAAACATTCATATACATCAATAGATATTCGGATATATAGGTGAGGAATGTATCAGAGTAGTATCTGGATATATAGGTGAGGGATATATCAGAGCAGGGAGGAAAGTAACCAAGAGGAGGATAAAGATGTATCAGCAAAAAGAGTTATATCAGAGTGGGGATTTTTGAATAGTTTTTAATAGGGAATTTTAGAGACCATGATAAAATAAAATGTATATTTAAGTGATTTTTTTTCTCAAAATTTTTGATTAAAGATGAAAAAATACGTATATTCGGACATAATCATTATTGATCTTTCCTCTTTTTTCAATGACCAATAACCAATTTTGGATACAATTTTTTGTTTTTTGTATTTATAGGTTTCAAGATATCAAATACATCATGTTGTAATGTAGACACAAGTGTTGGAGGATTATGTTTGCCAAATTCAAAACTATGTAATAATAGAACAGACTATGTATTTTGGGATGCATTTCATCCAACAGATGCAGCAAATGCAGTGCTTGCAGATAAAATTTTTACCACATTGTTTCATCAAGCCTCATCTAGCCCCGCACCAGCACCAACACCGGCACCAACACCTCGAAAATTTCTTGTGACATCAATAAATCTCAATTGAAAAAGCAAATATCGTTTCAAGAACAAATATAATTATGTTTTCGTATTGCTTTTGTAATTTTTGAATATACAAGACCAAAAAATTACTTGATTTATCCAGCTGGGGCATGAGTTAAGCATATAGTTGAAGGATCGAAATTGTCAATTGTCATTTGTTCTACTTGTAATTATTACACTTTAAATGGAAGCTTACATTATATGATTGATGATGATTAATTGTCACTTTATTTTTTAACATTATCCATATTCAATAAGTTTCTTTGTGTTGATAATTTTTTTTTATATATATATGGTGATAGATGAGTAGATGAGTTTTTTCTTTTTTGGAAAAATTACATGAATTAGTATTTTTTAATAAATAATTACTGATGTTAGCGAGATTTCTTATTTATTATCATTTATAGCAATACTATGTTAACTCTGCAATATGAATTAAAAGTGAATTATGTATGCCATATATATGAATTATAATTGTTTTTTGAAATATATAATATTTTTTGGTAAGAATTTGACACATTGTATTATAAGTGAATTAAAATGTGTGATAAATGTATTATCTATCATTAAAACTTGTATTATATGTGAATAATAAATTATTCTTTGTAATATGTATTAAATTTGTATTATAAATGATTTTAAAAGTGATCAAGTGAAAAAAAATATTTTTGCTATAAATGGTAAATATTTTTTTATAATAGTATATTTATGTAACTTTCCCTTTTATTTTTGTCATGTTTAATTTATATATATAAATACATAGAAAGAAGGATTTTTATGTCTCAATAATACATAAACAAGACCCTTAACTTGGCTTTAGCGAATAACTATGCCCTCCAACTTTAAATGTGCATAAATAGACACTTAAACTTGTATAAAATTAAAAAATTATACACAAGTGTCCTAAATGATACAATATATACACGTAGGACGCCATGTATCACACAAAATTGCCATGTAGTCATGTAGGACGAAAGTGTACATTTGCTTAATTTTATATGAGATTAAATGTCTACTTATGTATATTCAAAATTAAAGATCATAGTTACCGACTGATGTCAAGTTATTATGCCAATATTTAATTGAGAAATCTCTAATATTAGTGGTACATTTTACTTCATTAATAGACAAGCCACAAAAGAGTGTATGAGAGATAAGGGGAAAAAAGACAAACAATCTACATTATAAACCAGAATAAAATTATCTAAAAAAAATCCCTTTAAAAAATCTTTAATTCTAAAAAAACATTTTCTTAAAAAAAAATTGATTTTCAATGTATAAGTTTAAAAAAAAAAAAAAATATGCAAATAGTTTGTCCTTCCTTCAAGGAAAAAAAATCCTATTATGATATGAGAATAAGTACAAATCCAACAGTTTTGACTATTGGCTAGATTGTGTTTTAATAATAAAATATTTAACTTAGCTATATAAAAATAATTTTAAGTAACTAGATCTAGATTTCACAATACCATACCAAAAACTATTCAAAATATTTCTGAAGAGGCTTATTGTTATAATTTTTTTAAAAATGACAAGAAATTATTTTTATCTTAATATGTACAATGGAGACATTAGACATATCAATTTATAGATAAAATTCATGTAAAACAATGACTAAATATAATTAGTACCTTGTACTCGTGACTATTTAATTAATTTGCAATGCACGCCTAAATAAGTTTAACTTGAATATCAAGAATCTCATTGATTTGACCAAATAAAATCAAAATAAATTTGATTGAATCAACAAAGTGTTTAATTTCACTTACTTAGTAGACAAAATTCATATCATATTATATCTAGAATCATACCGTTGAGATTAGAGACTAAAATATAAATACATATTATTTTATAAAAATGTCGGCATTCTGACATTCTAAATAAATATTTCAAATTATTGTTATTTTGACTAATTATGTTAATAATTATGACATAATTGCTATCCTAAATGAATATTAGAGCAAAAATCATCTAAAATTCGCATTTAGATAATGTTATATAAAAATGGTTGTTTTTCTAATATATATATTTTTACCATATAGTTCATTATTAAATAATGATCGAAAATACACTTGCTAGTATTATTAGATTAGCTTAAATCAAGAGTCTATCAAAAACTGCTTCGGTATACATCGAAGGCCTTTCGAAAACTACAAACACTCTGTTTGTTACAACATCAATAACTAAACTATTAACATCATAATTTCGAATCAAATGCATATGGTACCAATTTATATAATAAAATTTCTTGATAATTTAAAATTCACTATGATTCCAATAAACTATAACAAAATAAGCAAATCAATAGAAAAAAATTTTAAACAAAAATTATTTGCTCTCAGACAAGGGCCAAAGTTTGTCCACATGAAAAAGTTAGATAACGAAATTGACAGACCAAATTAAGGAATTTTAAGCTGAAGAATTTAAATAAATAAATCCACACTCAATTTTAATTTTCTCTATAAAATGCTTTCATCTTTTACACCAAAATAAATTGGATTAGAAAGATTCATAAAGCCTTTAAATAAAGAATTAAAAAAAATTGAGTAAACAATCTTCAACTAAAAATCCAAAAAGGTCTTATCAAAATCTTCATCAAACTTTTTTATATTTCAGTGTGGTTAAAGCAAAATCAATCATCACTGAGCAAAATACAAAACTAAAAAACATAAAATTTATCAATAAATAAAAATGTTGAACTTACGAGAAAACGCATAAATTCATGAAAAAAAATATATTGAAATTTGCGTGTCCATAAGTACGAAAATTAATTTAGCATTTTCATCGTATTTTCTCTGCTGTTATGAATCAAAACAGAGATAATCATAATAAATGCTATTTTTAAAAACATAAAAAAAATTATAAGCAAAATTGAAGAGAGAAAAAGTAGATCTAAGTGGAAAAATTAAATTGATTTTTTTAATTTGTAGATCTTGTATTTATTTATATGATACGTAGCTAGGGTTTTTTATGGGCTTGGGCTTTGGGGTTTGGGCTTTTACTTCAGCCCATTATGGTTTGGATTTATCTGAATATCTTAAATCACGGTGGTTATACTTATCTACATTTAATATTAATATTGGAATAATATTTAATCCATAACAACAATTTTTATATTAATAGTTAAAAAATAAAAAATATATATAAGTAAAAAATAGTTACAGTTGAACACTGAATGAATCTATGCCATCTAAATTTATATAAGTTATTGTAAATGGATGGTAACTTAATGTTTCGGTTATAAAATTTGAGCAATATATAAATAAGTATTAGATTAAAATATAACGTTGTACTAAAAGCTAGTTTTGTCAAAGAACATATTTGCACAACTAAATGGTGAATTAAAAAAAGAATATTTTTATACTTCGAAATGTATTTAAGAAAATAAAGTTTATATATAACTAAAAAAAATAATATTTAAGTTTATACACTATTTATGAATTTAGATTTGGTATATGTTTTTATTGTTGTCACTACTCACTAGCAGCCAAAATTTGTTAGGTGTTGCTTTCAATTACTCCCTTAATTAACCTTATTTTGTGGTGGTGTCAAAAGTGTCTCAACATTCCTTAATCTCAAATATTGAATAAAATAAATTATAATATTGATTTATGTTCAGTTACATCTATTTAAATAAAAACTGATAATACGATGATTGAAGTAAGGTAGATAATAAGTAATAATAAACTCGAATAATAAGATAATAGAAGAAAAATAATATAATAATATAAGTTTGATATCAAGTAAAAAAGATCATCTGTTCAAATGAAGAATTGATAATACGATAATTGAAACAAAATAAATAATAAGTAATAATAAAATCAAACAATAGTATAATAATATGAGTAGGGATATCATCCCCCTACCCCCCACCCCAACAAAAAAAAACCTTCCCAACACACACAAGCTTAGCTACTAATACTACTACTTATTTTAGCATGGCTAGCACCACCGGTTGTATTAATTATGTTATCGTCATTATCACCATCATCATTATTAGCATAGATATTATCGTTCACGGACTCCAATGTAACCGCCATTTTACAGATACCACATTTATTATTATTCTCAACATAGCTAGTTGATGATGATGAGTAAATACTAGTAGTAGTAGTATTTACCTTACCATTTATGCCATCACGTACAACTATAGTAACATCTTTTGCACCACCACTTTTGGTGGCTCCACCACCAACTTGACCAGCGGTGGCAGCCAGGCTGCCACCGTAGACGTTGACATTGACAAAAGACGGTGCAGCAACAGCGCGACACGTGCCTCGTGTTATTTCATCATCTTCAATATCATTAGTGCAACATTCTACGATGAAAATAAATACAGCAACAAAGGAAGAAATCAATAATATGATACTAAACACATACAATGTGTCCATATTTTCTAGCTTATTAACCAAATTAGTTGTGAAATTTTTTTCCTAGAAAACTTATCAAAAGCCTTCTTTTTATACTTGTAATAATAATTAGTTGCACAAAACAGAATTTCCATTATTTAATTTAGATACAAAACGCAATTACCATATTTAGTTACTTCGATTCTTGTAAGCAACTTGTGAGTAATTTCATCAACATTTTGGTAAAAATAGCTTCATGCCAATTAATGTTAGTTAGAATTGTTCAACTTGCAAGTAATTGTTTTTTGGCGGAAAATGTTATTTAGACACTTTAACTCGGACTTGTTCCAATTGAACACAATATCATGCTTGTGTATATATATGGGAACAAAATAGAACTCGTATTTTGTTCAATTGGAACAAGCCTGAGTTCACATGTCTAAATGAGATATCTGTGCTAGTTTTAAAGGCTTGACAGAATAATTTATGTCATTGAGCTTTGAAAACAAGACTCATTTATCTTATTTGTTAAAAATTTGGTTTATTTATGTTATTATTGTTTGAGAAAAGGATCATTTATGTTATTATTTCTTAACTAATTTTTTTTTTATTTTACAAAATTATTTTTAACACATGGTCAATCATTAGACCACGTCATTAATTATGTCATTTAAAAAAAAAGGAAAAATGTTCATATGTCATCGAACAATGAGAAAACGTCCATCTATGTCATCCGTTAAAAGTTTGATTTATTTATGTTATTTTGTTAACAAATAATAGCATGAATAAGTCTTTTCTCAAACAAAAATAATATAAATGAGCCAAATTTTTAGCAGATAATCATATATGAACCTTTTCTCAATGTTCGATGATATATTTAAATATTTTCCCTTTATTTTATATATAAAAAGTTTATCTTCTAACAAAATTATTAAACGTGATATTACTTACACAAAATTTAATATTTATATAATTTATCTCTAAATCAGCTATCAAACAATCTCAAATAAATAAAAAATATTGCCATAGAAACCAACAAAACCACTTTGTATAGGTAGCCGTTAGAACTGGCTAGTAAATTTATCATGAGACTTCTTTATGACCAAAAACAGACATAAACAGTGCAAAAAAAACAAAACTTTTTGTACTTTGTAGAAAAAATAAATTAGTATTAAAATATACAGCTGGTTTCCAATTGTCATATTTATTTAATGTTCGAAAAAGGGTCTAAAATATCTTTAAAGTATTGAAAATGGTATAAAATTACCCTCCATCCACCTATTGGCTCCAAAATACCATTTTCATCCACCTTTGGGCTCAAAATTGACCATTTATTTAACGATTTTAAATTTAAGCTATTTAAATATTTTTTTAAATACGTGACGCTCAATTATTTGTTATAATTTAACTTATTAGTATAATTATAAATCAATCCACTACCCACTCATTACAAATTAAACCCCACCAAATTAAATCACATTACTAATGCAACAACTAGAAAGCTACTCTCAATGAGTGTTTTTTAAAAATTTGAGGCGAAAATATCTATAGAAGTAAATTATCATACACTTAAGTGTCTAAATAAAAATTAACGATAAACTTAAAAGTCTAACTATGTTCATCTTAATTATTCTTTCGTCTCAATTATGTGATGTTACTTCATAGATAACTTTTTTTAAAAGTAATATACTAAAGGTTTTAAAATAGATCATAAATAATTATTAAATTATATTAAAAAAGTTAATGAATTAATTTGGGATGTACTACTTCTTTACCTTTAATAATAAATTTTGATTTCAAGCTTGAAAAAGAATTCTGTTGAAAGCGTCATCCTAAATAAATGGTTCAACCTAAATTTAATTGGGGTTTCGATTTGGACTCGATTAATTTTGGATGTCATTTTCAGGAATCTATAATTTCGTCATGTTTTAGTAGTGTTTATGGCGATTTTAATATTATAATCGGTTTATTAATTGGGTGAGGTTTAGTTAGTAATGAGTGGTAGTGAATTGATTTATAAATTATATTAATAAATTAAATTATAACCAATAGTTGAGCGTCAAGTATTTTTAAAAATATTTAAACAGTTTAATTTTAAAATAGTTAAATAAGTGGTCAATTTTGAACTTAAACGTGGATGACAAGGGTATTTTGGAGCCAATAGGTAGATGAGAAGGGCATTTTGGAGCCAATAGGTGGATGGAGGGTAATTTTGTACCATTTTCAATACTTTAAGGGTATTTTAGGCTTTTTTCCGTTTAATCTTTTAAATAAAATATTTTGAGACAATTACATACGTAACTGCATTCCCCCCCCCCCTTTTTTATCGTAAGATATAATAATTTTAACTTCTTCGAGGCGTAGGGGTCAGAACTTTTCATGGGAAATTTATTTACGAATTTAGAATTTGAAGAATTTATTTAAATCAAGAGTTTATCAAAATATTTTTGTAAAATAATATTAAGTTCTATATATATATATTTTTAACATTTTGCTTTTGAGAACATAGTCAATTTGTTTTTGTTGAGTAGAAAAATTATTTTTGATAGAATATAAATTTGTTTTTGTTGAGTAGAAAAATTATTTTTGATAGAATATTATTTTTTCAAAATATATTTGGGTAAAAAATGTAAGAGTTTTAAAACTGTGTTGAATATTGAAAAAAAGAAATATATTATAAAGATAAAAATGATTATGGGGGAGTTCGATTATTATTCAAAGTTGAGGGTGAATTTTTGATTCGAAGCATTGATTTTTCATAATTAATAGGCTAGTTCTATCTTTCAATTACCTATAATGTGCTCGAGAAGGTCCCTCAGTTCCTCTCGTTAAATGAAGGGTATATATGTGAACTCATTTTATAACGGTAAGGTATATATGAGCCGTTTGAATAATGATAAACGTATATATGTATCACTTTCGTAACGAATGACATATCAGCTTTAAATGACAAAATTAAAGAATATATCAGACCCTTTTTCTATAATAGAATTAGTCGATATCACTATAATAAGATACACTTACCAAATAAAGCAACAATAACACTTTTTAACCCAACCTACCCTGCCTCTTATGCTCCTACAATAAAATTAATTTGTAATTATCAACTTAGTGTTATGTTGCAACTCATTGCTATTTAATATTTATTATGTAATAAAGCAGATCTTAAAATTTGTTTTAATATAATGATAATTTAAATTTTAAAAAATAAGTATTTATTAAAATGTATGGGCATGTAATATTGCTGAGGAAAATAAATATCTAAACTGAAGAAGTTAAAGTAATATTCAACTGAATGTAAAGTATAAATAGAAATAAAATCATTTAAAGATTCACAAAGTAAAAAATGTTAACTCGAGGAGCAGTATATATAAATATAATAAAAATAATCTTTACTTTATTAAGGAGACAACCATCACTGTAAGTTTCGTAATGATACAACGTCTCGCCTATCCAATCAAAACTGTCATACTCTCTACTCAACGTAAAAATACTCCTTTAGGGTTAAAGTAATTACTCAAAAATGACATCTTAAAGAGATTACTGCTTTGTGCTTATTTATTTTTTTAAAACTCTTTTACTTTTCTCAAATAATACTTTTTTTCTTTATGCAAAAAACACATATCTTTGGGAATCATATAATTTCCTTAACTTTGAACTCAAAAACTCTTGAACTCACTTTTACCTACTTAAAAATCAATTTATGACAAAAAAAAAATGCTTGTTCAAAAGATTCTCAATCAAAACTCATAAACTAGGATCCATGTGAAATATAAACATCAACAATAACTCAAGGACCTCAATATATAATAACATACATAACAATTCGTGATCAAGGATTTAGAACTCAAAATCAATAATATAATTCACATAAAAAATTCACGAAACTAAGGGTATAACCCAAGTTCAAAGTTTTACTGACTGAATTGAGATATAGGGCATGAGGACGAACTAGTCTAACACTATGAAATCAATGAACGCTTTCAAAACCCAACCTTTCTCCTCTTAGTTCATTGCTTTAAGTCTTAGGGATTGTTAACGAAGTAATGAGGATGATTAACCCTACTTCAACCTTTAACTAGGTGTAAAAACGATGGGGTTCACACTTAGAAAGGGTAAAAAAAGATTAAAACAACCTAACTTAAAAGCTGCCAGGGTGATCTACGATTTTCAACTTACAGACCATACTGGTCAGCCTTAGATCAAGTTACTATTACTAAGATTTTATCCCACTTTCCACGAAACCATTTCTATGGTTCGTCGAACTTCCTATGGTTCGTAGACCTTTTCCACAGAAGTCAAGTTCAATACCAAAAATCTAACTAAGCTTGATTTCATTATACGGGCACTTTCGTAGACCTTTTTATGACCTGTAGATCTAAAGTTCTAATCAATCTTTAATTTCTTTCTAGTCAAACCTTTCTAAAGGCACTTTCTACGGCCCGTAAAAGTTTCTATGACTTGTCCTGATCCATTGTAGATTTAACTTTAGAAATTTGATTTTTCCCAAACTCAACTTTGATCCTACGAAATCCATCTATGATCGGTGAAACCTTCTACGAATCATACATAACACTCGTAAATCACAATCGGTAGCCCAAAAATGAAATATAATTTTTCATTTTCTAATTTTCGAGGTGTTACAATATCTCCCGTTAAAAACATTCATCCTCGATGAAATCAAACCAAGTGCGAAAGGAGGGGAAAAAGTCTAACAATCCAACACAATGCAACATACACACATAAAATCTCATGAACTCAACATGTTAAATAAAAATGTTGCTTTAGAAGAATAAGCATCTGAGACTGAAACTGAATTCGGGGAAGAGAATAAGGATATTTAACTTTCATATCCTCATCAACATTTCAAGTTGTCTCCTCAATAAACTGATTTTCCACAAGACCTTGAATAATGCAATCTATTTGATTCTCAACTTGCGAGCTCGACGATCAATAATTTGGACTAGAATCTCCTCATAGGTCACGTTGTCCTTTACACTAATATTCTCGGCAGGTAATGAGTAAAAGATCATCCAAACACTTATTTTAGCATAAAGATGTGAAATATTAGATGAACTGCTGTCAGCTCATGAGATAGCTCCAATTCATAAACTATATATTTATAAAATATAAAAAATTATTTACATATTATACAACTAATATGTCCTTTTAACTTGAACTCAATTAATATTTATAATTTTCAACTTTAAATAAAAAAATAGACACACACGTCATGGTATATGACAATTTGCGGCTCCATATGGGGTCATATATATTATGTTATAAAAGACGTGTGCGTTTATTTGTTTAACTTTATAAGTTAAATTATTAGTTTTAATCCCCCTAATTTCTAGTTTCACATGCTTGTACTTTTAGCTGTTCATCATGTACACATAACAGAGCTTCGTTGAAGTTTCCTATCACATGCCATAGATAGAGTTGACTATGGTTGAGTATAAGCCATTTTCACAGAAACTTACATATTTGAAGCTTCAATTAACCAATTAACTGAATCCATGGCATCTTCTTCATCGTCTTCTACTGCTAGATCGTGGCAGTTGACTCAATTAACTGAATCTTCAGCTAGATCGTCGCAGTTGACTCAATGGAAATACGATGTGTTTATAAATTTCAGAGGCGAAGATACTCGCAAAAATTTCACAAGTCACTTGTACAAAGCGTTGACAAACAGAGGAATTTCCGTCTTTCTAGATGATGAAACGCTAGAGCATGGCGATTCGATCTCTGAACAAATTGTGAAAGTTATCGAAGAATCTCAAGTCGCCCTAGTTATTTTCTCGAAGAATTATGCTAAATCGAGGTGGTGTTTGAATGAATTAGTGAAGATCATGGAATGCAAAGAGAAAAATGGACAATTAGTCATACCAGTCTTCTATGATGTGGATCCATCAGAAGTTCGATACATAAGGGGAACGTTTGCTGAAGCATTTGCCAAACACAATATTAGGTATAAAGATGGTGTTGGAGGAATTCACAAGGTGATAAAATGGATGGTTGCTGTAAGTGATGCCTCATATCTAAAAGGTTGTGATATCCGTGATAGGTGAGTTAAATTTATGTACTCTTTAACTCTACAAATGTGAAATACTTGTCTTGTTGAATTTTTGAATTGTATACATACCAACAATGTTATTACTATTTGTAGAATTGAATCAGAATGTATTCTGGATCTTGTTAATCAAATTTCATCCAAATTATGCAAGACTTCTTTATCTTATTTGCAAGATATTGTTGGAATAGATACTCATTTAAAGGAAGTAAGGTCCCTGCTAGAGATGGAAATTGATGATGTTCGGATTGTGGGGATCTGTGGAATTGGGGGAGTAGGCAAAACGACATTAGCAAGAGCTGTTTTCGATACACTCTCATCTCAATTTGATGGTGCTTGTTTCCTTGCGGACATTAAGGAAAACAAACATGGAATGCACTATCTGCAAAATATCCTTCTCTCTGAACTATTAAGGGAAAAAGCTAATTTCGTGAACAATAAGGAGGACGGAAAGCACCTGATTGCTCGCAGACTTCGTTTTAAGAAGGTTTTAGTTGTGCTTGATGACATAGATCACAAAGACCATTTGGATTACCTAGCAGGGGATCTTGGTTGGTTTGGCAATGGAAGCAGAATCATTGCTACAACTAGAGACAAGCAAATTATAGGAAAGAATAATGTAGTATATGAAGTGACTACATTAGTTGAACATGAAGCTATTCAACTGTTTAATCAATATGCTTTCAAGGAAGTAGTAATAGATGAGTGTTTCGAGAAGCTAACATTGGAGGTAGTAGGTCATGCTAAAGGTCTTCCTTTAGCCCTGAAAGTATTGGGTTCTTTGTTACATAAGAAGGACATAACTGTGTGGAGAAGTGTTGCAGACCGAATAAAGAGAAACACTAGTTCCAAAATTGTTGAAAACCTCATAATAAGTTATGATGGGTTGGATCGTGAAGAGCAAGAGATATTTCTAGATATTGCATGCTTCTTAAGAGGGAGAAAACAAACCGAGATCAAGCAAATTCTTGAGAGCTGTGATTTTGGAGCTGAAGATGGATTGAGGGTGCTAATTGACAAATCTCTTGTGTTCATCTCTGAATATGATACAATTGAAATGTATGACTCAGTACAAGATATGGGTAGGTATATAGTGAAAATGCAAAAGGATCGGGGCGAATGTAGCAGAGTATGGGATGCTGAAGATTGCAAAGAACTAATTATTAACAATACAGTAAGTAGGCTAAACAATACAATAATATTCAATTTCTAGTTTGCATACTCCAAAAACATATAGGGCAAGTCAATACCAATTATGTGTTCCTATTGTTGCTTCATATTCTTGCTGGTTATTCATTTTGGTCGTTAACTTTAATAGAAGAAGCAAAAGTAACAGTAATTGCCTCATATAGCTAATTCGTCTAGCTTATGTTATTATGCCATGACTTAGCTTAATCTGTTTTATCCAATTTCATTCTTTGGATTAGCTTGTAAATTCTATGATATTTTGTACATACTAACTCAATTAGTAGTTTTTAAAACCAATATCACCCAGATATTTGCCCCGAGTAAATTTTTATTTATAAAATTCCTCAAATGAAATAATACAAGTAGGGAGGGCCATAACTTACCTTGTTACCAATCCTCGGTCTAAAATTTCCTTGATCAGTGATTATTATTTTTTTTAATTTAAAAGATGACAATTGTTGGTACTGCTTCAACAATTTCGTTTATCAGAGCATGAAAAAAAATTTCGACTTCACCCTAAAAAACTTCTCAAAAAATGTATCACTAGAAAATAGATTAATTGCACAAAGCATTTCTCTAAAGTGACATATTTCTTAAGAAAGACCAAACTACTATTGTACCCTAATTTTTTTTTTTTAAGTAGCTCTTGAAGAACTTCAAGTGCAACAATAAATAATACAAAACATGACAAAAATTTGCATGCGAGTACAGTTACAGTAAGAAAATAGTAATTTTGGTAATTTGCGAAATATACACGGCTTTTTGAAGTTCTGATTTGTTGACCCATGATCTTTTTACCAGGGGACCATAGCAGTGGAAGCAATCTGGTTTACTTGTTTTGAACAACTATGCATTGATAAGAAGGCTATGGAAAATATGAAAAGGCTTAGGATATTATGCATATGTGATGGGAACGTATATGATAGGCTAACTTCCTTCTCTTCACCTCCCTCTTTAATTGATTTGGAAGACGTTCCCTATGGCTCCATTGAGTACCTGCCCAGCAACTTGCGTTGGTTTGTCTGGAATCACTTTCCTTGGGAGTCATTGCCAAAAAGTTTTGAACCCCAAAGGCTTGTTCATCTGGATCTCCGGTGGAGTTTGCTATGTTATCTATGGACGGAAACAAAGGTACCGTTTATTTGAGATACTTTCTATTTTGGTTTGTCCTTGAATTATGATGCTTGTGTTTTGAATGAAATAAGTTATTATATTACCTTTATGTCGTTTTCTTTCAAATCTTCGCATCATAATTTAACTAAGAAGCTCAATCTAAAAACTTATGTTGTTTTCATTACTCTCTTTGTTATCATTTATCCTCCTGCCGAGTCCACAGGCTTGGCCCCAAAAAGAAAAACACAATGCTGAAATAAATAGTCGTTGCATCTAAAGAGGAAATGAAAAGAAAACACAGTTGAAACTCTACTACCCTGGCTAATTTTTTATATGTGGATAATCGTAATGAAATGTCAACCTTTACCAATTTTTTTTAAAAAAGTAATGAAATGTCAACCAACTGTTTTTACAGATTTGGTCTGGAAAAAAATACACAAAACAATCCACAATTAGAATAAATAGTCATTGCATCTAAAGAAGAAACTTACACAACTCATTATTTTGGCTAAATGTTTTTGTTTGGCTGAAAATAATGGAATCGCAACCAAATTCTTTTATATACAAATTTTGCCCCAAAAAATATACACACTTGAAATAAATAGTCACTGTATCTAAAGACGAAACAAAAAAGAAGTTTGCTGTTGGAACTGTTTTATTTTGGCATAACTTTTCTGTTCGACTAAATCAATGGCATTCTAGGTTACTTTGCTATGGGTTGGTCCCCAAAAAGAAAAAAAAAATACACAAGTAAAGCAAATAATCATTACATCTAAAGAAAAATAATAATACAAGTTTGGGTTGCAATGTGCATTCTATAAAAGAAGAAGCAAGAAGAGATATGTGAAAAATATTCCACTTGGAAGCTAATTTTTCAATTAAACACAGGTCATTTGATTCATAGATAAGCCCACTAGCTAAATCAAAATCCGGCGCAACTTAATTTCCTATATATCTCATTCTTTTTGTATTTTGACAATTTTGCAGCATTTGCCGTCTCTACGAAAGCTGGATCTTAGCTACTCCAAAAGCCTGATGCAAACACCAGATTTTATGGGGATGCCAAATTTGGAGTATTTGAATTTGGAGGAATGTTCGAGTCTTGAAGAGGTTCACCATTCCCTCGCATGTTGCAGAAAACTCATCGAGTTAAATTTGCAGAGTTGTGGAAGCCTAAAGAGGTTTCCATGTGTTAATGTGGAATCTATGGAATATCTGAACCTAGATGATTGCTATAGTTTAGAGAAATTTCCAGAGATCTTCGGAAGAATGAAGCCAGAGTTGGTGATTCTCATGCAAGGATCTTGGATAATGGAACTACCATCATCAATTATTGAGCACCGAGCTGGTCTTACGGTGCTAGATTTGAGAGATATGGAAAACCTTGTAGCTCTTCCAAGCAGCATTTGTGAGTTGCAAGGTTTGGTGAAGCTAGATGTGTCCTACTGCTCAAAACTTGAAAGCTTGCCAGAAAAGATAGCTGATTTAGTAAACTTGAAGGAGCTTCATGCCCCAGGGACTCTAATTTCACAACCTCCGTCTTCCATTGTCCGCTTGAACAATCTTAAATTCTTGACTTTTGCGAAACGTAAATCAGAAGATGGAGTGTACTTTGTGTTCCCTCAGGTGAATGAAGGGTTACTCTCATTGGAAGAACTAAATCTCAGTTACTGCAATTTAATAGATGGAGGACTCCCAGAAGACATTGGATGCTTATCCTCGTTGAAAGTGTTAAATCTCACTGGAAATAATTTTGAGCATTTGCCTCAAAGCATAGTCCACCTTGGTGCTCTTCGATCCTTGACCTTATCATATTGCAAGAAGCTTACACAGCTGCCAGAATTTCCCCAGCAATTAGATACAATAAATGCAGATTGGGGCAATGATTCGATCTGTAATTCGTTGTTTCAGAATATCTCACCATTCCAGAATGACATCTCTGCTTCAGATCCTTGTCACTAAGAGTGTTTACAGCTAGGGGGAAAAATATCCCAAGTTGGTTCCACTATCACGGAACTGGTAGAAGTGTATCAGTCGATTTGCCTGAAAATTGGTATGCACCGGATAACTTCTTGGGATTTGCTGTATGTTTCTCTGGCAACTTAAGTAACACCACAGTTGACTTTATTCCCTTATGTGATGATGGGATGTCGTTGATGACCCAGAAACTTGCCTTATCCAACCATTCAGAAGAATTTCCAGAAACTGCTATTCATTTTTTCTTGGTACCTTTTGCTGGATTATGGGATACATCTAAGGCAATTGGAGAAACACCAAATGGGCCTATTACGATATCTTTTTCTGGAGAAAAGAAGTTCGGATTTCGTTTGTTGTATAAACAAGAACCAAATCTTGAGGGCTTGTTACAAATAAGGGAAAATAATGAATCCATGGCATCATCTTCTTCTTCTGCTAGATCGTTACAGTTGCCTCAATGGAAGTACGATGTCTTTCTAAGTTTTAGAGGTAAAGATACCCGCAGAACATTTATGAGTCACTTGTACCAAGGTTTGAAAAACAGGGGAATATTCACCTTTCAAGATGATGAAAGGCTAGAGCTTGGTGATTCAGTCCAAGAACTCTTGAAAGCTATCGAAGAGTCTCAAGTTGCTCTTATAGTTTTCTCAAAGAATTATGCTACATCGGTGTGGTGCTTGAATGAACTAGTGAAGATCATGGAATGCAAGGAAGAAAATGGACAAACTGTCATACCGGTGTTCTATGATGTGGATCCATCACATGTTCGGAATCAAAGGGAGAGCTTAGAAGAAGCCTTTGCCAAACATGAATCGAAGTATAAGGATGATGCTGAAGGAATGCAGAAGGTGAAACGATGGAGGAATGCCCTAACTGCTGCCGCAGATCTAAAAGGATACGATATCCGTGATGGGTGAGTTAAAAATACATAATTGCTTTTCATGAAAAAAGAAAAATTATCTCCATTCAAATTTGGATGCATCTGTGAAACTACCTACAAAACTGAGTCAAACAGAATGATTATATATTTCTTAAATTATTTTTTCATATTTTCTAAAAATAGAATAATTATATATTTCGATCTGTAGGAAGGCATAGTTCCTATTAGTTTTATTGCTAAATGACATTGTTAGGTAGATAATATCTTGATTGGGCTTCAAGAGTTCAGTTTTATGAGTAAGAAGGCATAGTCCTATCAATTAAAAACACAAAAGAATGATGGTAGATTATATATGTTCCTATCAGTAAGAAGGCATATTCCTATCAGTTTCATTAGAGAGAATACATAAAAATCTTCATAAACTATGCAAGTTTTGCAACTTCCATATAGATTGTTGTTATTACCCTTAAAAGTATGAAATACTTACTAATACTTGACTTTCTCACATTTTCCACAATCAATCTTCTTATTTATGTAGGATTGAATCTGAGAATATTCAGCAGATCGTCGACCACATCTCTTTCAAATTATGCAATAGTGCTTATTCTTTATCTTCTTTGAAAGATGTTGTGGGAATACATGCTCATTTAGAGAAACTAAAATCCCGACTTGAAATAGAAATTGATGATGTTCGGATTGTAGGGATCTGGGGAACAGGTGGAATCGGTAAAACAACAATAGCAAAAGCCATGTTTCATACTCTATCTTATCTATTTAAAGCTGCTTGTTTTCTCGAGGATGTTAAAGAAAATGCAAAAAAGAATCAACTGCATTATTTACAAAATACTCTTCTCTCTGAACTGTTAGGAGAAACAGATGATTACGTCAATAATAAGTACGATGGGAAGTGCATGATTCCGAGTAGACTTTCTTCTATGAAGGTGCTAATTGTGCTTGATGACATTGATGAAAGAGATCATTTGGAGTATTTAGCAGGTGATGTTGGTTGGTTTGGTAATGGCAGCAGAGTTGTTGTAACAACTAGAAATAGAGCTTTGATAGAGAAGGATGCTGCTGCAATATATGAAGTGCCCACACTACCTAATCTTGAAGCTATGCAACTGTTCAGTCAGTATGCTTTCAAAAAAGAAGTTCCAGATGGGCGTTATGAGAACTTCTCGTTGGAGGTAGTACATCATGCTAAAGGCCTTCCTTTAGCCCTCAAGGTGTGGGGTTCTTTGTTGCATAGGAAAGGCCTAACTCAATGGAGAAGAACTGTAGACAAAATAAAGAAAAACTATAGTTCGGAAATTGTTGAAAAACTCAAAATTAGTTATGATGGGTTGGAGCCCAAAGAACAAGAGATATTTCTAGATATAGCTTGTTTTTTCCGAGGAGATGAAAAAAAGAAAGTCATGCAAATATTTGAGAGCTGTGATTTTGGACCTGAATATGGATTGGATGTCCTAATTGAAAAATCTCTTGTCTTCTTAACTGAAGATGATACAATTCAAATGCATGACTTAATACAAGATATGGGTAAATATATAGTGAAAATTCAAAAGGATGCGGGCGAATGTAGCAGAATATGGGAGTATGAAGATTTTGAAGAACTGATGGTCAACAATACAGTAAGTAGGCTAAACAATACTGTAGTTTTCGATTTCTAGTTTTCATATTCCAAAGACATATAGGGTCAATTCCATTATTGTTCTTCTTACTTCATATTTCTGCACTTAAGTCACATCAGTTTTTTACTTTAGCAGTAGAAGCAAGTAACATTAATTGTCTAACACCGCCTAGTTCGTCAAGTAGCCACTTTAATTACCACTGCCTAATTTGTTTTTTCTTATGTTACTAAGTCCCAATTTACTCTAGTAGCCACTTACTCTGTTTAAACCAACTTCCTTTTTTGAAATAACTTGAATTTTGTATGAGATTATATATATATATTAACTCAATCAGGAATTCACTTCACTGTTGAAATTACAAGTGATTGGCACTACTACTTCACAATTTTATTCTATCACTGCATGAAAAAACTCTCAGACTTGACTTCAAAGCACCTTTCAGAAAATGTATAACTCCATTAGAAAATAGAACTGTTGAACTAAATGCACAAAGTACTCCTCTTAAGCAACAGATTTCGTTTAAGAGACCTAACAAATATTGTACGCTAATTCGGCACTGCGAGGATTGAGGAAGTAATCATATTGGCAATTGAATTTTATACGACATTAAAAGTTATATTTTTGTAAAGCAATGATCTTTTTTACCAGGGGACCAAGACAATGGAAGCAATCTGGTTTCGTTATGATGAGAAAATATGCTTTAGCAAGGAGGCCCTGGAAAATATGGAAAAACTTAGGATATTATACGTATGGTCCCAAGATTGCTCCCCTTGCCATGATGGCTCCATTGAGTACCTGCCCAACAACTTGCGTTGGTTTGTCTGGAATCACTTTCCTTGGGAGTCATTGCCAGAAAATTTTGAACCCAAAAGGCTTGTTCATCTTCAACTCCGCTTCAGTTCACTGCGTCATTTATGGATGGGAATAAAGGTACAATAATTAAATTCTTGTTTATTTTTATTCTCTCTAACTATCTTTGTCCTTTAGTGATGAGCAAATACTACTTCTTTCAGCTTGTTTTATTTGATCTATTTTATACTTTGGCTTGTTCTAAAACTTTGATGCAAGTCTTTAAACGACTAAAAGTCGTTAAATCCCTGAACTCATATTAATATATTTCATAGAATTTTGGGTTGTTCTCATATCAATTATTGTAAGATCTTTATGTCATTTATCACCCAAATCTTCCTATCATAATTTTAACTTTATAAGAAGCTAAGACATACAAACATTTCCCTAGCAAGATATGAATCTCATCCTAAGATTGTATGTAGTGGGATCTGCAGAATGAATACTTGTTATTAAAACATAAAGGGCGATTTATGTACAACTATTTTGTAGAAAAGCACAATGGTGAAATAAATAGTCGGTGCATCTAAAGACAAAATAAAAAGAAAACATTGTTGGAACTCTACTGTCTTGGCTAAATCTTCTTTTTATTCGGATAAATGCACTGAAATTTCTGCCAATTTTTCTTTTACAGATTCTTTTACCTGGCCGTTCTTGTTTTCTTTTCTGATCTTTTTTCTGTTCTGAATAGCAGCAGTTTCCGTATCTAAGGACACTAGATCTCAGCCGCTCTAGAGACCTGACGCAAACACCAGATTTCAGGGAGATGTCAAATTTGGAGTATTTGGATTTGGGCAATTGTATTAATCTTGAAGAGGTTCACCATTCCCTGGGATGTCCCACAAAGCTCAAGAGGTTAAATTTGATATATTGTAAACGCCTTAAGAGGTTTCCATGTGTTAACGTGGAATCTCTTGAATATCTGGATCTAAAGTTCTGCTCTAGTTTAGAGAAATTTCCAGAAATCCGCGGAAGAACGAAGCCGAACTTAGAGATTAAGATGTGGGACTCTGAGATAAGGGAACTACCATCATATATTGTTCAGTGGCTAACTCTGAGACACTTAGAAAGCCTTGTAGCTCTTCCGAGCAGCATTGGCATGTTGAAAGGTTTGGTTATTCTAGATGTGTCGAATTGCTATAAACTTGAAAGCTTGCCAGAAGATGTAGGAGATTTAGTAAACTTGGAGAAGCTTGATGCCACAGGGACTCTAATTTCACAACCTCCATCTTCCGTCGTCTGCTTGAACAAGCTTAAATTCATGAGTTTTGCTAAACAAAGATATAGCGTAAACCTCGAAGATGGAGTGTACTTTGTGTTCCCTCAAGTGAATGAAGGGTTACGCTCATTGGAAGATCTGGATCTCAGTTACTGCAATATAATAGATGGAGGACTTCCGGAAGACATTGGATCCTTATCTTCTTTGAAAGAGTTGAATCTCAGCGGAAACAATTTTGAGCATCTGCCTCAAAGCATAGCACAACTTGGTGCTCTTCGATCCTTGGACTTAAAAGAGTGCAAGAGGCTTAAAGAGTTGCCAGGTTTCATGGGGATGCCAAACTTGGTGACGTTGAATCTCAGTATAAATGACATTGAGCATTTACCTCAAAGCATAGCCCAACTTGGTGCTCTTCAATCCTTGGACCTATCATATTGCAAGAGGCTTAAAGAGTTGCCAGGTTTCATGGGGATGCTAAACTTGGAGACTTTGAATCTGTCAAATTGTATAAATCTTGAAGAGGTTCATCATTCCCTGGGATTTCTCAAAAAGCTCTGTACATTAAAATTGACTAATTGTAAACGGCTTAAGAGGTTTCCAGCTCTGTGCATTGATTCTCTTGACTATTTGTGTTTACGGGATTGCTCTAGTTTAGAAAAAATTCCGGCAATCCATGGTAGCATGAAAGCGGAGTTAGAGATTCACATGCTAGACAGTGTAATAAGGGCTCTAGGTTTTAGAGGTTTTGAAAACCTTGCAACACTTCCAAGCAGCATTTGTAAGTTGGAAAATTTGGTCAGCCTAAATGTGTCGGATTGCTCTAAGCTTAAAAACTTTCCAGAAGAGATAGGGGATTTAAAAAACTTGGAGAATCTTGATGCTAGAGGTACTCTAATCTCACAAGCTCCATCTTCCATTGTCCAGTTGAACAAGCTTAAATTTTTGAGTTTTGCAAAACGAAATTCTGGAGGAGGTTTCGTAGATAGAGTGTACTTTGTATTCCCTCAAGTGGATGAAGGGTTACGCTCATTGGAACATCTAGATCTCAGTTACTGCAATCTAATAGATGGAGGACTTCCAGAAGACATTGGTTGCCTACGCTCTTTGAAAGAGTTGCATCTCTGTGGAAACAATTTTGAGCATTTGCCTCGAAGCATAGCACAACTTGGCGCTCTTCGATTCTTGAACTTATCAGATTGCAAGAGGCTCAAAGAGTTGCCAGGTTTCATGGGGATCCCATACTTGGAGACTTTGAATCTGTCAAATTGTATGAATCTTGAAGAGGTTCATCATTCCCTGGGATTTCTCGAAAAGCTCTGTTCATTAAAATTGACTAATTGTGAACGAATCAAGAGGTTTCCAGTTTTGTGCATTGACTCACTTGAATATCTGAATCTGGAGGGGTGCTCTAGTTTAGAAAATTTTCCAGAAATCACCGGAGGCATGAATTTGAAGTTAAAGAGTGGGATAAGGTGCCTAGATTTGAGAGGTTTAGAAAACCTTGTAACACTTCCGAGCACTATTTGTAAGTTGAAAAATTTGGTGGAGCTAAATGTTTCGGCATGCTCAAAACTTGAAAGCTTGCCAAAAGAGATGGGGGATTTAGAAAACTTGGAGTGGCTTGATGCAAAAGATACTCTAATTTCACAACCTCCGCGCTCCATAGTCCATTTGAACAAGCTTCATTTCTTGCGGTTCGCAAAACAAGAATCAGAAGTAGGCCTCGAGGATGGAGTTTGCTTTGTTTTCCCTCCGGTGTCTGACGGATTACGCTTGTTGAAGATTCTGAATCTCAGCAACTGCAATCTAATAGATGGAGGGCTTCCGGAAGACATTGGATTCTTATCCTCTTTGAACGAGTTATGTCTCTGTGGAAATAATTTTGAGCATTTGCCTCAAAGCATAGCCCAACTTGGTGCTCTTCGATCCTTGGACCTATCATATTGCAAGAGGCTTAAAGAGTTGCCAGGTTTCGGGGGATGCAAAACTTGGAGACTTTGAATCTGTCAAATTGTATGAATCTTGAAGAGGTTCATCATTCCCTGGGATGTCGCAAAAAGCTCTGTACATTAAAATTGACTAATTGTAAATGGCTCAAGAGGTTTCCAGTTCTGTGCATCGATTCCCTTGAATATCTGAATCTAGAGGGGTGCTCTAGTTTAGAAAATTTTCCAGAAATCCTCGGAAGCATGAAAATGAAGTCGGATATTCACTTGTTAGATAGTGTGATGAGGGATCTAAATTCCATGTATATTTCACTTCCACGTTCTTTGTCTCAGGATATCGTTTCCTTGTCGAATGCCATCTCTGCTTCAGATTCCTTGTCACAAAGAGTGTTTACCATTGTGCATGGTGGGAATAAGATCCCAAGTTGGTTCCACCATCAGGGAATGGATGAAAGTGTATCGATCAATTTGCCTGAAAATTGGTATGTAAGTGATAACTTCTTGGGATTTGCTGTATGTTACTCTGGCAACCTAATTGACATCACAGTTGACTTGATTCCCTTGTGTGATGATGGGATGACCCAGAAACTAGAATTATCCACCCTTCCAAATTATGATTCAGAATCATCCAGCGGTTTAGAATGTGATACTGAACCTACTATTCATTTTTTCTTGGTACTTCTTGCTGGCTTATGGGAAACATCCAAGGCAAATGGGAAAACACCAAATGACTATGGGCTTATTAAGTTATTGTTCTCCGGAGAAATGAAGGAGTTTGGATTTCGTTTGTTGTATAAAGATGAACCAACAGAACATTGCATTGGGACAAAGAGGAACAGATATGACAATAGTGAACACCATGATGAAGTCAGCTGCTCCTCTTCTAAGAAACAAAGGTCACATTTCTAATATTCATTTCATTGGAGCTGTCTTTGAGAATCTGCAGCAACAACCAGTCTCTTCAGAAACTTTGCAGATCTTTCCCCGAAACCCAGAATTTTGGCTTAAATATAGGTAATATACCTCATGATTAGTGGTAGTGAAATTCAGTTCAACTCTCTTTTATGTAATTCTGTCCTATTAGCTACAAAGTCTTTTTCCAATTCTGTTAATAATTTTTTTTCATTTCTTTTCCTTTTTGTTCTTTTTTCTTTCCCGTATTGACAGGAGCTCATCAATGGTGATGTACATATCAACAGTGAATTTTGTCGATTGATTCTCCTAGCCCGTTTGGATGGGCTTAAAAAAAGTAGCTTTTAAAAAGTACTTTTGAAAGTGCTGGAACTTATTTTAAAAATAAGTAGTTATGTGTTTGAATAAAAATACTGAAATTAAAAAAAAAATTGTTGATGTGTTTGACAAATAAGTGCTGGTAAACACTTTTTTTAATCAAAATTGTCTGAAATACCCTTAAAAGCTGTTAATATGATAAAAGTTAATAATAATAATAAATAATAACAATAATAATAATAATAATAATAATAATAATAAAATAATATAAAAAGAATAATAATAATAATATATAATATATAATATATAATATATAATAACAATAATATATAATCATAATAAAGAATAATAAAATAAATGATAATATATAATATATAATAATAATAATTTAATAATAAAGAGTAGTAAAATTAATAATAATAATAATAATAAAATATTAATAATAATAATAATAATATAATAATAATATATAATAATAATAATTAAATATAAATAATAATAAAACAATATGAAAATAATAATATAATAATAATAATAATAAATAATATATAATAATAATAACAAATAATAATAATAATAATAATAATATATAAATATTAATAATAATAAATAATAATAATAATAATATATAATAATAATAATAACAATAACAAATAATAATAATAATAAAATAATATGAAAATAATAATAATAATAATATAATAATAATATTATATAATAATATATAATATAATAATAATAATAAAAATAATAAAATATTAATAGTAATAATAAGGAAAACTTTCACATATAGCCACTTAAAAATAATTAATTACTCTCCATTGCTATAGTTTGATAATTATAATATGTAGCTACATGTTATATAGAGGAGAGAGGCGAGCGAGACTGGGAGAGAGAGGAGAGAGAGAGGGGAAAAGAGTGGGAGAAAGGTGAATTGTATATGTATATTGGTTAGATAATTGTATATTATACATATATAATTGTATATATGACAAGAGAGATTGGGAGAGAGAGGAGAGAGGCAAGCAAGACTGGTAGAGAGAGGAGAGAGGCGAGCGAGAGAGTGCAGAGAGTGGGAGAGAGGTGAATTGTATATGTATATAAGTGTATATAACTGTATATTATACATATATATTTGTATAAATGGCAGCGAGATTGGGAGAGGGAGGAGAGAGGCGAGCGAGAGAGATAAGAGAGTGGGAGAGAGGTGAATTGTATATGTATATAGGCTAAAAAATTGTATATTATGCATATTTATTTGTATATTCTGGCGAATTATACATATACAAACATGACTAATTATACAAACTTGAAGTCAGCCCATATAATTAATGTATAATGTTAGTCGTGAGTGGTAATTATAGCAAACTATAGCTATGATGAGTAATTAAATAGTATAAGTTTGCTTATCCGCGTAATTTTCCCTAATAATAATATATAATAATAATAATAATAAAGAGTAATAATAATAAAATAATAAAATATTAATAATACTAATACTAATAATAATAATAATATAAAAAAAAAAGAAATAAGAGCAAAAAGGTAAAATATTTGGTCAACTTAAAAGAGTTTTTAAGCTTAAAAAAAAAAAGAGCACCCCTTCTCCATCTTTTAACTTTTGACTTAAAATAAGTTTTTTTAAACTTAAAATAAGTCACTTTGAGAATTGTCAAACACTTAAATAAATCAAAAAAATAATTTTTAAGTCAGTTTGACCAATTTTAAGCTAATTCAAACATGCTCTCCATCTTGTGTTAAGCCATATGATTAACAAAGGTGAGTTAAAGGATGCGAGCAAGTTTATTTTCTTGATACTCAAATCAGATCCTGGATTCTTGCCTTGAAAGTGCTCACAAGTGAAGATTTTTTTTCCCGATAGGTATTCGCAAATCAAGAATCTGAACATGAAAATTAGTAAACATTTTAAGGGTTGTTAGGTATGGGATGGGATAGACAACGATATCTCACGGATTGGGATATCCCTAGGGATTAGTTAACCGAGTCCGGAGCCTAAAGGGTACAAAATATTAACAAAAATTCCAAAACGGTATATAAAATTTTATATTAACCAAAACGGCAAAATCGCTGCATCAGCAGCGATTTACTCCACCGGAAAAAGCAAAATTTTGCAAAATGTCTTTTTTTTTTAAAAATCGCTGGCAGCGATTTTGCAAAATGTCTTTTTTTTTTTAAAAATCGCTGCCTAGGCAGCGATTTATATAAAAAAAAATTATTTTTTTTTTTTGGTAAATCGCTGCCAAGGCAGCGATTTAAAAAAAAAATAAAAAAAATTCGTAAATCGCTGCCTAGGCAGCGATTTTAAAAAAAAAAAAAAATTATTATTATTTTTTTTTTTTAAAATCGCTGCCTTGGCAAAGATTTGATTTTAAAAAATAATTATTTTTTTATTTAAACTTTTTGTTTAAAAAAAAAAGAAGCAAAAAATAAAAAATAAAATTTAAAAATAATAATAATTTAAACAAAATTTAAATAAAATTTTAAAAAAAAAAAAAATTTGGGTAAATCGCTGCCAAAGGCAGCGATTTAAAAAAAAAAAAATTTTAAATTTTTTTTTGAAAATCGCTGCTTAGTAAAAAAAAAAAAAATTTAATTTTTTTTTATATAAATCGCTGCCTAGCAGCGATTTAAAAAAAAAAGAAAGACATTTTGCAAAATCGCTGCACAGCGATTTTGCTTTTTCCGGTGGAGTAAATCGCTGCTGATGCAGCGATTTTGCCGTTTTGGTTAATATAAAATTTTATATACCGTTTTGGAATTTTTGTTAATATTTTGTACCCTTTAGGCTCCGGACTCTTAGTTAACCCCTCATTTATATAGGATAACTTTGTTTTATCATTTTAGTACAAGTAGGGGATAAATAATCCCGAACTGATAACCTTAACCAAACATAGAATAAATAATCATGCGTTAACTAAGTATTTTTATCTCTTATCCCTCATACCAAACAACCCTTTAAGGTCATTTGGTTGGGAATAAGTTATTCTCATTTTAATTTTAATTATCTTGGGATAAGTTATCTCGAAGTAAATTATTTCATTATGTATATAGATAAGTTATCCCATCAATATAGTATAAATGGTGGGATAAATAATTCAAAGGCTACCTAATACCTCCAACCAAACAAGTATAAAAATATCCTGCATTTTATCTCGAGAATATTATACATTGTATCTCACACCAAACGTCTCTTTAGAGTATTAGAAACAAATTTCTGTCAAGTATAGGTAATATTGCCTCATGATTAGCCTGTCCAAAATCCTATTGCAGATATATGTGCGAGAAGCAAGAAAACTTCGCCAAAACGGGTGGGTGAGAAGCCATGGAACTATCAGTTAGTCACCTCACATCAGAAAGCAAATGGACCAAAGGGGAACTATTTCCAGGAACCGAATGTAGCTCTGGTGGTAAAGTAACTATTCTTCCTTCGGATGTAGAGCTCAAGTACTTTCTGTTAACGTCAAGCAAGCATAGAGTTTATTGATATCGTTCCACTGTCAAATCTACATGTGGTAGAAATAGTTGGTGGTTAGGAACAAAACACTGAAACTGATCAATCCAATCCAGTATTAATAGTCACTAGTCAGCACGGTTTCCCCCTTCTGGAGTTGTAAATAACCCTTCCTAGTGCTAGTGCTACTACTTTTGCTCCCACTGCTTTATATAATGCTACTATGCAATCAACAAATGTTCACCCCTGCTATGTAACCACTCTCTGTAATAGCTAGCGTGTTTAACATATTATCTTTTCTACCAAAAAGAAACAGTTGTCAATCGAGACAAACATGAGTGAAGTCGAACTGTGCTGTCAGCGACAAAAGAAATTATTCTTCTTTATCCTTGCAGTTTCATCAGCTTGTACTTTTAGTTGTGCATTGTGTACAAATTACACTGAAGTATACTCCTTACTCTTTACTGCACTTTATTTACTCCGTTTTAACCATTTTTCAATATTCATACCGCTAGTAAATGGATCTAAAAAGAGTTTGATTAAGATGTTGTGCTCTTGACCGTTTCATACAAACATGTTCACACTTCAGAAGCTTCACAGAAAGTTGCGTCTCTTACTTTATTATATGAATGATTATTCAATGAAAATGCTTACCAGTTGACTGGTCCCATAGCAATAATTTGATTCAAGTCAACGGTTTTGGCTCCCCTCCCCTCCAGTATGTCATCTCTCTAGTTGGGTGTGTATTTTTATGATACCTGTCTCCAAAAAATAATGAATGGTTCAGATTTATTTTCTAAAATACAATCATTTTTAACCATGGTCAACAATAACATATTTTCTCTCTTGTGATCTCCATTGGCCAGACAAGACTTCAAGAATTGATGGCATCATCATCTTCTTCTTCTGGAAGTAGTTCACAGTATCCATGTCCTCGACGGAAGTACAAGTACGATGTGTTTCTAAGTTTTAGAGGCAAAGATACTCGCAGAAATTTTACGAGTCACTTGTATGAACGTTTGGATAACAGGGGAATAATCACCTTTTTAGATGATAAAAGGCTAGAGAATGGTGATTCCCTCTCAAAAGAACTAGTGAAAGCTATAGAAGAGTCTCAAGTTTCCGTAATCATTTTCTCAAAGAATTATGCTGAATCGAGGTGGTGCTTGAATGAACTAGTGAAGATCATGGAATGCAATGTGAAAGATGGACAATTAGTCATACCAGTCTTCTATGATGTGGATTCATCACATGTTCGAAACCAAAGTGAAAGCTTTGCAGAGGCATTTACCAAACACAAATTGAGGTATGAGAATGATGATGAAGGAATCCAAAAGGTGCAAAGATGGAGGACTGCTCTAAGTGATGCTGCAGATTTAAAAGGATATGATATCCGCGATTGGTGAGTTTGGATGCGAAATTCTACTTATTCTTGCCTCTCTTATCTGTATATATCAATAATGTTGTAATTTTTTAATTTTTTTTGTAGGATTGAATCTGAATGTATTGGGGATCTTGTTAATAAAATTTCGCCCAAATTACATGAGACTTCTTTATCTTATTTGACAGATGTTGTGGGAATAGATGCTCATTTAAAGAAAGTCAACTCCCTTCTAGAGATGAAAACAAATGATGTTCGGATTATGTGGATCTGGGGAATGGTGGGAGTTGGTAAAACGACAATAGCTAGAGCTGTTTTTGATTTACTCTCATCTAAATTTAAATTTGACGGTGCTTGTTTCCTTCCGTACAATAAAGAAAACAAGTATGACATACATTCTCTGCAAAGTATCCTTCTCTCTAAACTGGTAGGGGAAAAACAAAGTGTGCATGATAAGGAGGAAGGGAGGCACCTGATGGCTCGTAGACTTCGTTCGAAGAAGGTTCTAGTTGTGCTTGATAACATAGATCATGAAGACCAATTGAATTACCTTGCTGGGGATCTTGGTTGGTTTGGTAATGGCAGCAGAATTATTGCAACAACTAGGGACAAGCATTTCATAGGGAAAAATGATGATGTATATCATATGACTACACTACTTGAACATGATGCTATTCAGTTGTTCAACCAATATGCTTTCAAAAATGAAGTTCCAGATAAGCGTTTCGAGGAGATAACGTCGGAGGTAGTAAATCATGCTGAAGGCCTTCCTTTAGCCCTGAAAGTGTGGGGTTCTTCCTTACATAAGAAGGATATACATGAGTGGAGAAGTGCTGTTGATCGAATAAAGAGGAACTCTAGTTCAAAAGTTGTTGAAAACCTCAAAGTAAGTTATGATGGGTTGGAGCGTGAAGATCGAGAGATATTTCTAGATATTGCATGCTTCTTAAGAGGGAGAAAACAAACCGAGATCAAGCAAATTCTTGAGAGCTGTGATTTTGGAGCTGATGACGGATTGAGGGTGCTGATTGACAAGTCTCTTGTGTTCATCTCTGAAAATGATATAATTCAAATGCATGAGTTAATACAAGAGATGGGAAAATACATAGTGACATTGCAAAAGGAAAGGGGAGAACTCAGCAGACTATGGCTCACTCAAGATTTCGAAAAATTCTCAACTGCAAAAATACAAGTAAGTGGGGCCAAAACTTACCTTATCAATCCTCGGTTCTGTTAGGCACTTGATCATCGATTACTTTTTATTTGAAAGATGACAATTACTGGTGTTGTTTAAATTACAGTTTCCTTCTATCACAATGTGAAAAGCTTTTCGACTCGATTCTAAAGAACTTCTCAAGAAAATGTACTTCTACAAAATAGAATTACAAAATTAATTGCTCAAAGTATTTCTCTTAAGCAACATATTTCTTGAGAAAGACCTAACTAATATTGTACCTTGATTTTTCTAGTGGCACTAGTTATTCAAGAACTTCAAGTGCAATAGTAAATAAACGGAACATGAGAAATTTGGCATTGCGAGGAGTGAGAAAGTAGTCATACTGAGTGCGGATTTTATTTATGCAGATATTTGAAGTTATACGTTGTAGACTAATGATTCTTTTGTCAGGGGACCAAGGCAATCGAAGCAATCTGGATACCAGAAATTCAAGACCTAAGCTTTAGAAAAAAGGCCATGAAAGATTTGGAAAAGCTTAGGATATTATACATCAATGGTTTTCATACACATGATGGCTCCAACGATCAGTACCTTCCCAGCAACTTGCGTTGGTTCGACTGTTGTAAGTATCCTTGGGAATCATTGCCAGCCAAATTTGATCCTGACATGCTTGTTCATCTTGATCTCCAGCAGAGTTCACTGTTTCATTTATGGACCGGAACAAAGGTACAATAACTGTATTCAATTTTATTTTTATTTCGATCAAATACATAGATAGACACTCAAAGTTGACAATAACTTTTGGATATACATCTTAACTAGACCATAGATACACCTTTTATTGATGAGTTAATGGTCAAAAACACATCTAAAGTATCCCGATTAGACTTTTTTAAAGAATCAAATACTTTTATCTTTAGCCAGGGGCAGATCCAAAGACTTAGTTACAAATTCACGTGAATTTAGTAGCTTTTGAAAAAAATAAAAAAAATTGTAGATTCACAAATAGCCACTAGCCAAATCTAAATCCACCCTAATTATATGATAATTCTTTTACCTAACATTTCTTGTTTTCATACCTCATTCTTTTACTGTTTTGAATAGCAGAAATTTCCTTTTCTACGGAGGCTAGTTCTCAGCCGCTGTGCAAACCTGATGCGAACACCAGATTTCACAGATATGCCAAATTTGGAGTATTTGGGTCTGAAAGAGTGTACTAATCTTAAAGAGGTTCATCATTCGCTGAGATGTTCCAAAAAACTCAATAAGTTAAATTTGAGAGACTGTAGAAGACTTGAGAGTTTTAGCTATGTTTGCTGGGAATCTCTTGAATGTCTATATCTACAAGGTTGCTCTAATTTAGAGAAATTGCCGAGGATCCGGGGAAAATTGAAGCCGGAGATAAAGATTCAAGTGCAACGTTCTGGGATAAAGAAACTACCATCAGCTATTCTTCAGCACCAGTCTAGTCTTACAGAACTAGATTTGATTGGCATGCAAAACCTTGCAACACTTCCATGCAGCATTGGCGAGTTGAAACGTTTGGTGAAGCTAAAAGTGTCCGACTGCTCAAAACTCAAAATCTTGCCAGAAGAGATAGGTGATTTAGAAAACCTGGAGATACTTGAGGCCAGATATACTCTAATCTCACAACCTCCGTCTTCCATCGTCCGCTTGAACAGGCTTAAAGTTTTGACTTTTGAAAAACAAAAATCAGAAGTAGGCCTCGAAAACGGAGTGTACTTTTCATTCCCTCGAGTGAATGAAGGGTTGCGCTCATTGGAACATCTGATCTCAGTTACTGCAATCTAATAAATGAAGGACTTCCGATAGACATTGGATGCCTACACTGTTTGAAAGCGTTGAATCTCAGGGGAAACAATTTTGAGCATTTGCCTCAAAGCATAGCCCGACTTTGTGCTCTTCAATCCTTGGACTTATTAGATTGCAAGAAGCTTAAACAACTGCCAGAATTTCCACGGCGATTAGACACAATATACGCCGATTGGAGCAATGATTCGATCTGTAATTCATTGTTTCAGAATATCTCATCATTCCAGCATGACATCTGTGCTTCAGATTCCTTGTCACTAAGAGTGTTTACCAATGAGTGGAAAAATATCCCAAGATGGTTCCACCATAAGGGAAAAGATAAAAGTACATCAGTCGAATTGCCTGAAAATTGGTATGCATGTGATAACTTCTTGGGATTTGCTGTATGTTACTCTGGCTGCTTAATAGACACCACAGCTCAATTGTTATGTGATGAAATGATGCCGTGTATCACGCAGTGTCTTGCTTTATCCAATCATTCAGAAGGATTTCCAGAATCTGCTATTCATTTTTTCTTGGTACCTCTTGCTGGATTGTGGGATATATCTAAGGCAAACGGAAAAACACCAAATGATTATAGGCACATTAAGTTATCTTTTTCGGAAGAGTTGAAGGAGTTTGGACTTCGTTTGTTGTATAAAGATGAATCTAAGCTTAATGCCTTGTTTAAAATGACAGAAAATAATGATGAACCAACAGAACACTGCATCGTGAAAAGGAGGGGTCAATATGATGAAGCCAGATGCTCCTCTTCTAAGAAACAAAGGTCACAGCTCTAGTATTCGTCTTTGAGAATCTGCAGCAACAACCAGTCTCTTCACAAACTTTGCAGCTCTTGTCTCTCTGCTTCTGCCGAGCCATGGTGAGTTTAACTGATGTGAACAAGCTTAAATTTTTTATGCTCAAATCAGATCCTAGGATCATACGAACTTAATTCAATCCGTACCTTAAAGTAGTCATAAATCAGAATTTGAACTTGAGAATTAGTACTAAACTCTAAAATGAAAAGGTGAATACTTCAACTGATGCCATATAGTTAGTTTTTCAATTTCAAAAGATGTCGGTTTAGAAAGATAAATAGAGCTAGCACTTGCTATAAGGGCTTCTTACTATAGGCGTTGGAATCGGTCTCTCTGAGTATGTAACTATGTGCTCGATGATAACAAATAAACCTTCTACATCAGCCAATTCTTCTTCCTGCTTTACCCATCCAAGAATTTTCACGTATTGTATCGGAAAAGAAATGTTGCTTCTAAAGTTCTATGCTATACTCAAAATTGGTTTTCGACTTGTTCATTTATGGTGCTTCTGTTTACATATACCTAAAACTCCTTGGCTTTGTGTGTGATATTTGACCATCTATCAATCCCCTATAGGCGGCGAAAAATGGTATATTATGTGCTGCATTAGCTACAGAACTAGTTTTTCCTCCATGAAGTAAAATTTTGGTGGGATTTTCAGGCCTTTTGCAGCTTCTAAGGAGTTTGCGTGGCAGTTGCCACGGTTAACTAAGCAGGAGCAAGAGACTGAAGATATTGACAATGTGAGTATTTTTGGACCATAGTATTAACGGCATGGGAATCTTTGGACCAAAGTATTGTCAGGAGTGACATTATTATTCGATTTCGCATAGTTTAAGGATATTTTTGAGCTTCGTTTTTTCTCTCTTTAATTTAAGTGACAGCTTGTGGAGTATATACTGTGACATCTTGTAACTTGCATCATATCTTGATGCTCAAACATAGTTCATCTAATGCAAGACAGTATTCTGCTCTTTTTTTTTTCCAATTATGACTTTGTTGTATGATTTTCATGTGGAAAGATATGTATCGGAGATATACAGATTTCACTAAGTTCGTAGAGAAAATGCAGAGTAATTATTATATCGTATAGTAAGGTATTTATTTTGGAGTTAGAAACTTTGACAAGTGAAATTTAGTAAAGTGTGTTGAATTTTCAATTATGGTGATTCATACAATTCAGAAATTACATTAAGAAATTGATCAATTAAGGTTATAAGTTTCAATCAATTAATACATTTTTATTAACAAAAAAGATGTAGAGATTTTAAAAAGAAAAATGATTAAAAAAAGAAGAATAAGAAAGTCTTTTTTTCATTAACTTTCTCATTCATTTTTTACTCCTTTTTTCCTTGTTTTTCCTTTAGTTCTAAACCAATGGTAATGAATTCTGAATTAAATTGTTTGACCGCCCCTGTGAATTTTTAATCAAATTTTATAAATTTCTCTTTAAATATTTATTTGACCATACATTTAATTTGTTTGACCATATGTTTTATATTGTTTGACCATATATTTTAAAATAATAATAATAATAATATATTTATTAACTATTATTTTGATAAACAACTAAACAATACAATTTTTTTTTGTCTAGATGAGTTAGTATTTGACCGATCGACCCAAAATAATAAATTCGACCCACTAAAGCCCAAATTAGAAAAATAGCGCCAAAATACCTTTATGTTTGCAAAATCCATTTTCTCTCTCATTCATCTCTGTTGCAACAAAATTTTCTCACAAAAAACCAAAAAAAGCTCTGCAAAAAGGTAAAATTCTTCTTCTTCTACTCTGATTCTTCACATTTTTTCTGTGCATTTCATTGTATGAACATAGAAAAATTCATTTGTGCATTGAAACCCTAGGAAAACAACGATTTTTTTTTGTTTTCTTGATTGATATAGAAAGAAGTAGCTATGGATGGTTATGCAAAAATGAATGCTGCGATCGCTAAGGCTGAAAAGGAAGAGCGGGAGTGGGATGAGATTGATCGGATGCCGTTTGGACAGCGAATGAACTCACTGATGGGCAAGAGCAAGCGCGGTGCAAAAGTTTCTTCCAGTGGCCGTTCTACTCAAGGAACTGCACAAGTTTTGAAGTGAGTTTTTTTTTTTTTTTTTTTCAGTTTAGTTAAGTTTTTATGCATTGAATTTTCTATTTGGGAATCAATTTTGATGTAATAGAGCTAGTTTACAGTTTTAGAAATAGCAGTTAAAGAAAGAAAAAGATTCTTGCAGAAGTTTTTTTTTTTTTTTTTTTTGCTAATTAATTGTGTTTAGTTTGCAGTTTTGGAAGTAGAAAGTAAAGGGAAAAGAAAATTAAGATGTACAGCTGGAAGAAATGGAATTTTAATGGAAAAAACAAGAACTGTTGTAGTGGTTTTTAGTGTTCAGTTCATAGTTTTGGAGGTATATAACAAAAGGGAAATTTTTTTCAGGGAAGATAAAGCAGAGATACTGTTCGAGAAATGGAACTTGATAAAAAAAAAGATGGGAGTTTTTGTAGCTGTTTTATTGTGTTATGTTCACAATTTTGTAAGTGAAATGGAATGAAAACATAGTATTTGTTATCCGTGGCTTTTACCTACTCCACAATTTAACTGCATCCCTTTGTAATTTCTAACAATTGGAAATGTTAAGCTCATTATGCTATGTTTTTTTTTCCCCTTGTATTGCTCAAGTGTCAGACTAAAACAAGAAAAGAGGGTAAAGACAGGTTAGAAAATGAATGGTTTGTCCAATGTAGGAAGACTAAATAATTAACCAGCCAGGAGTGAAGTGGGATGGGGAATTCTAGGGAAGAAATTTATTTTGATGGATACAGGAAATGACGAAGGGAAAAAAAGACCCCTTAAAAAGCTAGTGAAAGAGTAAAAGAAGTAGAGTAACTTTCTTTGGAAAATACTTAGAAATATGAGGACTACCAGACTCTTAAAAAGTCGCTGGCACATTCTCCCACTAGTGCATTCTGCTTGATTACCGAACTAGTCCAAAGTGAAAAATCTCGATCATCTAGAAATACCAAGTAGAAACTAATTTATAGATATATACAAGCATGTGGCGATGTTCTCCCTAATGACAGTAAATTGACCAAAGTCCATATATACATCAATTTAGATTATTGTATAACTTTTTGTTTTTGCCACAATTGCTTTGGTGGTTATAGCTTGGTGGTACCTCTTGTTGCTTTTCTTCATTAGTTGGGAAAATGTTTCAAAACTTTTTCCACAGAAAGTCTTTCGATTTAGTCATCCTTGTTGAGTCTCCTGCATCGGCTAAGAGGCGGGGGACTTGCTCTCTTAATATGGAGTGAGCAATTCTCATCTCTTGAGTTAGCTTTTGGGGTTGAGTTAGGCCCAATGCTCATTTTCTTTATCATGATATTAGTGTCGAACCCATCCCAGTTCTTTGTTTCACTGATGTTGGGCCCCCATTTGTATTGTTCATGCTCTGGTTGGCAGGTGGGGTTGTCGAGTCTCCCACATCGGCCTAGGGATTGGGAACTTGATCTCTTTATATGGCTTGGCAATGAACTAATTTTTAGGGTTGAGTTTGACCCAATATTCATTTCTTTATCAATCCTTGCAAAATTTTCTGAAAAAAGTGGCGTACATTTTGCATTTAATATTGGTTGTAACATGTGCAGGTCTTCAGTTGATGCCGCTGTGAAAAAGGAAGATGAATGTGATTCACAGGTATTAATCCCAATATTCATTTCTTTATCAGTCCTTAAATTGACTGACTTCTTGTAAAGGCGGCCTTGACTGACTAATTTATTGTGCATACATGAGGGGATAGGAATACAAATTACTTACCTAAGATGACCAATGTTCACTAGAGACACAACGTTATTGAAAGTTTAGAATCTAATGGTACTGTTTAGAGAATGAGGTGGATGTTAGAGATTCAACTTTAAATTTTGATGAAGCACTCTACACTAACTCTAACCATTGGAGACCAGAGTGGTCTGTAGAAAATATGCCTGCAATCTTGGAGGAGGAAGGTATGTGGATGCAAATACAATTTGATGAAGAGGATATTATGTGGGTGATCAGGGAATGTAATGGGGACAAAGCGCTGGGACCAGATGGGTTTATATGAGGTTCTACAATAAATGTTGAGAAGATTAATTAGGGCAATAATTTTTTTCACTTCCATGAGTTTTTTGAAAGAAGTTCAAATGCCTCTTATATGTGTTAGTCCCCAAAAGAGCTGGAGGAAAGGAGGTGAAGGATTAGGCCTATAAGTTTGATTGGTAACTTCTATAGATCGGTGTCCAAACTTTTTACTAACAACCTTAAAATTGTTGTGAGTAGCTGGTCTGCCCTTCCTTGATAGCCTTTGAGAGAGGAAGGTAGATTACAGATGCATCACTCATTGCGAATGAGTGCCTTGATTCTAGACCTCGACAGAAAAAACTAGGTATTTTGTGTAAATTGGATATTGAGAAAGCGTTTGACACTTAATCAACATGTTAAGGCAAGTGGTTTTGGGATAAAATAGATGAATTGGATCCACTTTTGCATTTCTACAGTAAAACCGTTCATCATCATCGATGGATCCCCTAAAGGTTTCTTTGTTACCCAGGAAGGTTTAAGACAAGGAAAGCCTCTCTTCATATATGTCACCTTGGTTATGGAAGGCCGAAGGCCTTAGTAGAATGTTTGCGCAGAGTTGCAAGGATGAAATGAGGTTTTACTTCAAGTCTGAGTATCAGGGAGAAATGAACGTAACACACCTTTTTTTTGTACAGAGTTGTGTCAAAACTTCTTGCTAATAAACTGAAATTATTATGAGTAAGTAAGCTAGTGTCACCTACCCCGTTGGCCTTAAGAGGGTAAGGCAGATTACATATGCATCATTCATTGCAAATGAGTGCCTTGGTTCTAGACTCCGAGGAAAAACCATGTATCTTGTGTGAATTTGGTATTAAGCCAGTGTTTGACAATGTGCACTGGAATTTCAACATGTTTAAATGTCAATGAGTTTTGGGAAAAAAATGGATAACTGGTTCCCATCTGCATTTCCACAGTTAGCTATTCTTTATTATCAATGGTTCCCCCAAAGGTTTCTTCGCTATGCAGAAAAATTTATTAAGGAAGTGTTTGACAATGTGCACTGGAATTTCAACATTTTAAATGTCCAGGGGTTTTGGGAAAAAATGGATCAACTAATTCCCATCTGCATTTCCATAGTCAAGCTGTCCTTTATCATCAATGGTTCCCCCAAGGTTTCTTCGCTATCCAAACAAGGAAAGCCTCTCTCTATTTTTTTTAAAGCCTTTGTTATGAAAGGCCTTAGTAGAATGTTAGTGACGGTATGCAAGGATGCAATAAATGTATTAATCCAAGTCTGAGGTTCAAGGAGAAAGTGCACTTCACACACCTTTTTTATGCAGATTCTCTGGTTTTCTGTGAGCCAAGAGAAGATTTTTACTTGCATGTGATTCTCTTGATCTTTGAAGGAGTCTCTTGCTCCGTATCAATAATTCCAAGAGTGTTCTTTATTGGGTTAATGATGTCTGAAGCATACTGGAAATACTGGTATACTGAGGTGCATCAATAGGTTCTTTCCCTATTAATAATTTAGGCTTCCTTGGAAATGCATTTTGGAAAATAAAAGTTCCTATGAAGGTGTAACGTTTTGCTTGTTGATGTAAAAGGAGCTTGTCTTACACAAGATAATCTTTAGAAAAGGGAATTGATATATGCGGTAGGTGTTTGCTTTGTGAAAAGCAGGTAGAGGACATCAAGAACCACTTTCTCCACTGTCAGTTTACTTCAGGGATATGGAGTTTCCCATTTTTAGTGTCTTGGTAGTTTACTTGGCTATGCCAAGGACAACAAAAGAGTTATTCCAATGTTGGCATCCAAGAGTCAGAGGTCATGCCAGCAGTGATATGGTGGAGTTACTGGAAAGAAACTAATGCAAGAGTTCTTAGAGAAAAGCTGGATCTCTAATTAGTATGAAACACATGTGTATATCTTCTTTATTTTTTTGGTATAACATGGCTATAGTAGATGCCATGGATGACTTTCTTCGCTCAGTACACTTTCTGTAATCTAACCCTCTTGTAACCACTGGCCAGCACACTCTTGTTACTGAAATCTATGTAATTTCTTTTAACAATAAAAAGAAAAAGAAAACTATGTAAATGAAGCTGAATCCATACTAGTGGCAAACTCCTTGTAAGACGAATAATGAGGGATTTCGCTCTTTTTCAAACTGTATATATGGCTTCATGCTGATGATTCATATTATATTACCTTTCAAAAGTTGTGTTCTGAATTGATTCTTCAACCAGAATATGTATCTTCAATATGCGCGACTGCAAAGTTCTTATGCTTGATCAAAATATTTCCACTCCACATCTGTGCTAAATCTTGTTGCTACTTATCTACGCTCAGCCTCCATTGACATGGGTTTGCGAACAATATGCTACAATTTTTAGGTACTCGGAGAATATTTTTTCTTAGCTTCTCGGGCTAATAATTTTTGGGCTGGATTATAAGCAATAAAAGTAATTAGTAATGTTCTGTAGGTTCTTTTTTCCAATGTCATAATTATGTTTTTACATCTTGCAACTACGGAGTTCTCCTTGAAGCTTGGCCATGAAAGTTGGTATATGTTTGACCTTAGCTCAGGGAAGAGCAAGGGAACATCCCTCCTGGTTGCTGGTTCAAATCCAGCAGGTCGAATCCTATATGTGTTTCAGAACATCTTTACATAACTATGTTAGTCTGCTATGCGATTTTCCTATGTGATTATTTGGTTCAATTGATTTACTGCATTCCTTGAAGGAAAACAAGATCATTAGCTTAATAGGTCTCCCTTTCTCTTTATCTCATGGATGTTTGGTCCGGAGAGAAGAAGCTATGGAAAATGTCTTTTTAATAGTTCCGGAAATACTTATTTACCAGTATCTTTCCCCACCGAACTGCTTTATTTGTTGGACAATATTCTCCCAGAAGAGCAAGGAAAAGTGGAATTTAATGCCAGTCAAGTTACTGCCTGTTCATATCTTGTTATGTCCTTTTTTAATAAGTCAACTGAAGAAGTTGCCAATTTCTGTATGTTGTGCAGGATAACCCTTCCAACTTTTCCAGCGTACTCATGGATGACAAGATTTCTCAAAGTGCTGGGAAAAAGAAAGTTGGTTCTCCTTTATCGGATCTTGTACATGTCAAGGTTGAACCTGTGGGTAACAATATGGGTGAAGCTACTGTGAAGAATGAAATGGGTAATTTGCCCAATAGTAGCATGGTTCAGGTGAAAAGTGGAGTTGGAATTACCTTTGAGTTTACTGAAGACGAGCTGGATAATATGGTGTTATCTGAGCGAATGCAGCTGTACTCTAAGAGAAGGGCTCCTTCATTCAAGATAGGTAGAGTTGTAGAGTGCTCAAGCGAAATAGCTTCTTCTGTCTCTGATTGCGCATCCATTTCAGCTGTGCCAGCCAAACCACTAAAAGTTTGCCCGCCACGGAAACAAAGGAAAACTGCCACGTAAAATTTCTTTTTGCTGACTATTTACTCTATATATGTATATATCAATTTGTATATGGCTGCATTTACTATGGATGGCCACCGGAACCTCAACAGACACATGCTCACATGTATGTGTATGTATTTGTGTATACTGTACACATTTAATCCATATCTTTTTCCTACAAACTGCAGAGATTCAGTTTTAGCAGCAATGGAGGAAGATGCTCCTGGACTCTTGCAGGTATTTTCCCATCAAATTGCCTAGTTAAAAATCAGATGGCTCATAGTATCGATCTTTGCAGGTATTACTTGAAAAAGGCGTAAGCATCGATGAGATGAAGCTTTATGGGAAAAATGCGAGTAATGAGCCTCTTGATGACTTGTCCTCTGAAAAGAACTTCTCAGAGCTTCAAGCTGTTATAACTAAGGTATGCCATACATGTGCTCATGATCTTTCTTGTCACTAATTGAGGAGGAAAGCTGCCTACATTCATAAGTGTCTGGATTACCTGTTTCCTGCTGAAGCATGCAATAGATTTTAGTCATTCAATGATCCGGAAAATGTTACTGATGGTTAGTTCAGGAATTAGATCCTTCTTGAGTGTCTTTTCAATTGTATGATTCAGTTTAGAGGCTTTCAGGCATTAGTATTTAATTACTCAATTGTAATAGACTTATTCTTGAAATCTATTTCAATTATGCTTTTAGTTTACAACTTCCGCTTCAAATTTCATATGATATGATATGCCAAATGTTAGCTTGGGATCACATAGAGAGAGGTGTGTTCTAGATAAATAAAGTGATAGACATGGAGAAAGAATCGAATGCATTTTGATTTATTTTATTGTGAAGCAGTGATTTTAAGCTGTAAACCTTTTGTTTTCTTTTGTGAACTGAAGTCATTCATGTCAACTAACGAAATTGTCGAAGTGATCATCAAGACTTAAGGATTGAAATGGAATAAGAGGGACTCGGCTTAATTATTCCCTCAAGCTATTGGGGGTTAAAATAACCGAGTTTACATGTCCTAAAAAAGGTAAGAAAATGTATGCAAATCAATACCTAATTACAATAGGAGTAAATTAGGTTACCTATTATATACCTTCAAGCTGGTGCATACAAATTATATGTACCAAGCTTGCTATAGATAACTTGTTCGGGGATCGGCTAGGGCTTGGTGAATATGTCTGCAAGCTGATCACTTGACTCACAAACCTTGTGATGATGTCTACTGAGAGGTTGAGAGTACTTTCTCTCTTAAAAAATGACAATCAATCTTTGATGTGCTTGGTCCTCTTTTGAAACTCTGGATTCGATGCAATGTGAAGTGCAACTTCACTATTGCACACAAGTTCCATTTCTTTATTCTCTCCGAATTCCAACTCCTTCAACAGTTGCTTGATCTATATGAGTTCACATGCCGCAACTGCTATAATCCAATATTCTGCTTCTGCACTAGATCTACCAAACACATTTTGTTTCTTACTTTTTCAAGAAACCAAAGTCCCCCCCCCCCCCCCCGCGACTAGAACACCATATCCAGAAGTGGATTGTCTATAGAGGGCGACCCTGCCCAATTGGCAGAGCAGTGTCCGCCTCACCAAAAAGTGGTCAGAAAATAGTGTAGCAGGTATAGATTTGCTTGGAATCACAAGGCTACCCTGCTAGAAAAGGCACATCGCCAGAAGTGGGAAAAGCTAGCAGTCGCCTGAAAAATCAGATCTGATGACAGGATGTGGTTGGAATCAGGTGGAAATTGGATCAATAGTATCGGAATCAACAGGCAAGTGTATTTGAAAAATGAAACTCGCCGGAAGGTGGCCGGAACAATGCTCACACGCTGGCACGTGGGTAGATCTCATCGGAACTGGCTGACTATCTGGCGGTGCATAGATGGTATGTTCAGGGCGACGCTGGTTGGGGTTTGGTTGTCGATGTCTTCCGCTTCTTTACCTTATGTGCTATTGCAACTTTTAGTGGATCACACTTTCTTTTTTTCCCTATTTCCTTCATATTATTTGATTTATGATGGTGGTTCCTTAGCCAATTGATGCACACACCTCACTTGTTTCACCGGGTCGCTGCTACATCCCACCAATATATGTACCAGGTAACTCTGAGCTTAGGCAAATGGGAAAAATTACCTAAGTTTCTTTTCCCTATCTAGGTTTAACTTGAAACCCCATGTTTTCCCTTTGTACTATTTACAATAGGCTATTTTGAAATAGTTTTGCACCGGACTGTCTTAGAATGCACTTAGTTCATTGCTGGTTCTTTCTTTTTTTGTTTACTAGTGATCTTGCTCCCGCTTCATTCAGTCATTATAAGAACAACAACAACATATATAGTGAAGTCCCATAAACTAGGGGTCTGGGAAGGTAGAATCTTCGCAAACCTTACCCCCTACAACAATGAAATCAGATCTGATATGTTATTTAACTGTTTTGAGAAATTAGATCAAATAAAATAATCCCTTGATTCTCAAATGACTTAGAATCCAGGGATTAGATTGCTAGTTTGTTTGCTTTTCTTTACTATAAATTTGTACATCTACAAATGAATATGAATGTACAATTTTGGTACCAAAACTTATATGGTATCAGAGCAGTTTTATTCTTGTGTTGCTTATGACTAAATCAACATTTTTGGCTATGACACCCAGCGGCATCGATAGAAGCCGAGAGTTCCGTTAACAAAGTTTCTGAGCAAGACAACAACGAACTGAATCGACGATTCTTCTCATTTGTCTATTTAACTTACCTCTCGCAAGCTGAAGGACAAGGATTATTTAGAATGGGCGCAATCTGTCCTTATGACAATTGATGGTTGAGAGAAACTTAGTCACCTAACTAACTGAAGAAACGAGAATGCCTGAACTACGAGACCCAAAAATGTTCACCTAGAGATCAGAAAACTCGATGGTAATCATTTGGCTACTCAACTCCATGGAACCTGCCATAAATAAACCCTATTTGGTTGTTCCCTTTGCTTGGGATGTTAAGGAGGTTGTTAGAGAGACTTATTCTGGTGTAGAAAAAGCCTCTAAGATTTTTGAGTTAACAAATAAATTGTGGAAAGCTAGGCAAAGGGAAAGGTATTACTATTTACTACAATGAGATGATTTTCATATGACAAGAATTAGATGAATGCTATAATGATGAGTGAGAGCGTCCCAAGGATAGCATAAAAAAATGAAAAGGGAAGAAAATGAGAGGTTTACTTAGTTGTGTAAAACACAAATGGTATGCTCAAGGAAAAACAAATCATACCATGTCATTTGACATTCTCTTGAGGGGAAGACAACTATTCGAAATAGTGTATGTCGATGATATCATACTTACAAGAGATTTGTTAGAAATGAAGAATTCAAAAAAATAGTTGGTCTCAGAATTCGAGATCTAAGATTTGGGTCATTTGAACTATTTTGTTGGCATGGAAGTAGCGAGATCAAAAGAATTTATTATGTTGTCACAAAAGAAGTATGTGCTAGATCTTCTAAAAGAGATAGGGATGAGAGGTTGTCGTCCATTTGGAACACCTATTGATCCGAATATTACGTTTGAAAATAAATAAGGAAATTCAGTTGGCCAAAGTCAATATCAGAGACTAGTGGGGAAGTTAATCTACTTGACACACTCAGGCTTTTGTTGTAAGCTTAGTCAGTCAATTTATGCACTCTCCAAGGCAGCGCAGAAGAAGTGGTCTACATGATCCTAAGATATCTAAAAAGTTCTTTGGGGAAAGGATTGTTTTTCTTTTTTTTTTAAAAATCATCATAGGGACATTGAAAGCTTTACAGATGGGTAGATTCTACTATTGACAGAAGGTTAACGTCTGGATCAAACTCAACATTAAGTGACAAAATTTAATGGATATTAAGGGCAGACATGTTACGAATATATCTTACTATACTTGTCGGAAATCAAAATTATGAATGTGAAGGAAATGGAATTTAGATAAAAGGAAAAAGATTTAAGGAAATGTGATATAATAATAAGATTCAATGTTAGAAAGACATACTTTGGTCTATTAAAACCAATATAAAGATACGTCAAAATGCAAAATAGGTAGGATTTATTTGTGTTAAGACAATGTAATATTGAATTTACCAAAATAATTACCAAATCGTAGCAAAACCATATAAGTCGAGTTAATGTAACCAATGTAATTACCGAAACAACTCCTAAGCAAAAATACCACATCAATCTCTCACTCCATGGTCACAACGCTTTGTACAAGGCTAAATTTTCAACTCGATGAAAATAGTGCCCCTGATCAGAATTCAAAGTAAATACCAAAATTAATTATTATAAATACGTCTTAAGTTGCTCAGACTTAGGTGCAGGTGTCTAATATGGGTGCGGATCTAGAGGTCGAATCCTTCATGATCTAATTTTAAATTCGGGGATATGAATCCATGTATGGATACGGGTGCGGGGATTAAAGGAAAAGGAGTGTCAAAAATTTCTATATAAAGGTTTTCCATTTCTTCAATTTCACCATAGTTTTTGTATTGACTGCCAAAATTGTTAAAAGTCCAGACTTTCCCCATCTATTTTGGTCAAAGTATCCAAAATCGGTTGACCAAATCAAACACGGATCCCACGCCCACACCAATATCGTGTTGACATGGGTGCGACATCAAAAGTGAAGAGTCCAAACAACTTAGAAATACGTAAACTAAATATCTTGATAGAATAAGTGAGGAAACTAACCCAGTCATGTGAAGGATCAATTGCGTAGAAAAGATTATATCAATCCATTAATAGAGGATGTTATATAGTCATAAACTTACCGTTCAGATTTCAAATTGCAATTGAAATAGCTGTTTCCCAAATCACGAAAAGTTATTGATACATATTTTGTCCTTTCGGTAGAGACAAACTAAATCTTTTATTACTATACGTAGATATCTATGAGTGAGAGATATTATAAGTTAGGGTAATTGAGGGCCTCCTAAACATGTCAAAAAAATTCATTTAGACACTTCATATAAAGGTGTTACCTATTGAACATTGTGACAAGATGCGGGAAGCGATATAGAGATGGTCCGGGCATGTGACAAGGAAATGCACAGATGCCCTAATGCAGAGGTGTAAGAGGTCGACTATGGATGAATCCAGGAAATATAGAAGTAGACCAAAGAAGTATTGGGGAGAAGTGATTGGGTAGGACATGCCGCAGTTGCAGGTTACAGTGGATAGTGGATATGACCTTAGATAGGAAGGTGTGGAGTACACAAATTAGGGTAGAAGGATAGTAGGTAGGAATGTGTCCATACTAGTAGGTAGGAGTGTATTGTCTGTCTTGATGTCCATTCTAGAAGTCGTAGTATTACTGTTGTTTCTTGTTCTTCATTTCAGTTATTATCTGTTGTTTCGTGTAGTTTGATTATAGTTTTAGTATTGTTCTGCTACTATTTCGTCGTTTAGTACAGTCTGTTGTTACTTTTATTTCCAGTACTTCATTTTCTAGACTGTTTTTTTAATCTTGAATAAGGGTCTATCGGAAACGACCGCTATTCTACTAAGGTAAAGGTAAGGTCCGCTTACATTCTACCATCCTCAAACTCCACTTTGCGGGACTGCAAACACTATGTTTGTTGTTCATTGTTGTAGTTTGGGAATTAAAATTTAGTAGAATTTGTTTAGACTCTATTTTTAATGAGTTTTTTTGTTACTCACCAAATTAGTCATCAATTTAAATGGGGTAGAATTAGGCTAAAATGGTATAAAAGCCGATCAATATTTTACAGTGATTTTGGTCCTTCAACATTGTTACTCATGCTTTTATAATAATTAAAAAAATAATACATATATTATTTTTCTGGTTTTATCTTTTTAGGCAGGGTACTGATCCATTTATTTGATTTCATGTTGTGTTAACTTGTTGTTTAGCTTTTCTCCGTCCAACGGCAGTCATTAATAAAGCTACCTCCACTCCAGCGTACAAAAGGTGAAAAAGCTAGCTATTGTTTAGCTTGTCTGTTTTCCCTCATTGAGCAGGTATAGACATTTATTTGGTGCAAACTCTAGTTGTCTATATTCATTTTAATATGTCTTTGTATCACTGTTATCTCATATGTATTGGCCCTTGTCTTTTTCAAATTGCACTTTAGGCACGATATCTGCAGTTCCGGAAGTGGCCTGCTGAATGGGGATGGTGCCGAGATCTCCGGTCTTTTGTTTTTGTCTTTGAAAGGCATAACAGGTCGGTTGTTGGCTGCCACGTTGTGTTCTAGAGTTCTCGTAGTGTTTCAGGATCCATCGAGATTTATACTTGTATACATGTAGGATTGTGCTGGAGCATCCTGAATATGGCTATGCAACATACTTCTTTGAACTGGTGGATTCCTCCACCATTGATTGGCAAATCAGGCGATTGGTAACTGTTATGAAGCTTACTAGCTATAGCAGAGTCAACCTAATCGAGGATAGAGCACTGACGGTATTTACCTTTGTTGCAATAATGTTCCCATTTTTATGTTGCTGATGTGGATTTGACCAAATTTTTTGTGGCCCTTTTTCCCCTGGGGGAGGGAAATTCTTGTTATCAACTTCCTTTGGCGTGAAATTGAAGTGAGAAATAGTTGCTTTTACTTTACCCCATAATGGTCCCTTGTGCTTGTTTTTTCTTCTACTCTTTCTTATGAGTTTTAAATATGAAATCCTGGTTCCCCTTTTGGTAGGGATTTTAGGTGAAAAAGGTTGGGGGCTTAGATGATTGTTGGACTTGCTCCTCAGCAAAGTTTTTTGTTGTCACTTGTTGATTTAATCTTTATTCATGCTAAATCATTTCCGCTATCATGATTGGAATTTGGTTACTAGATAAAATAGTCCGTCTGTTTTAGCTGTAACCATTATATGTTGGCTATCAACTTCGTGAAACTGTTGCAGAACTAAAATAAATAAATAATTCTATGCTCTATCTCTAAACAAGTTAAGCTTTTAGATGAAGTGTTTCAATATGGTATTAGAGTAGACAAAAGGTTACTGCCACCATTAACAAAGTTTTTCCACGTCCTTGGCATATGGAAAAAAACAGACTTTCCTTGTGACGGGGCATGTTTCAAACCTAAAATAATAAACATTGGTGTTCTATCTCTAACGGCTTGAACTTTTAGATGAGGTGGTCACAGTCGACAGGAACAGTTCCATACTTCCATAGTCTAAACCAAAACGACCATAAACTTCTACTTCCCCAAAAAGTACAGAGAGGAGAGAAAAGGGAGGGGTTGTGTTTGAAGTTGTCAAGCTAGCTAACTTTTTAACCTGTATTTAGAAGATTTAGGATATTGGTGGAACTCTTAAAAACCATCATCTTAGTGAAAGCAGTCGTTATAGATCATCGAGGGCTAATCTCTGTGGTAAAAGTAGAGGCCTCGATAGGAAGAGGAAGAGCAGGTCTGTGGGTGGAGACAATTATGGCCTAGGTAAAAGCAGTTGAAGTAGAACCTTTGACAGTCCTAGAAAATGTTGAGGAAGTAGGATTTATCTGGGGTAGAAAGAGATGTAATGGTGGTAAAAGGGAGGTGCAGTTTTATGAATCAACCATTTATGATGGTGTGGAATATGCTCTATAAGACTCTGTATACATGCACAAGGAAGGTGAACTTCCTTACATTGGTAAGATCATAAAGATATGGGTAAGTCCAGACAAGTCTAAGATGATAAAGATTCACTGGTTTTTCCAGCCATCAGAGATCTTGTATCACCTGAAGATGTAAAGGTAGCTGAGAATGAAGTATTTCTTGCCTCTGGTGTAGGCACTGGTTGGCTTATGTTAATTCTTTGGTAAACTTCATAAAGCTGCTTTATCTCATTGCATGTTCTTTGTCTGCTTTTACTAGAATTACTCAAACCATATTGTTTTATGTATATCATAAACTATCTCTCAAACCATATTTTTTAATGTATTATCATAAACTATCTCTCGACTAACTCCTTATAGTTAGAGGAGTTCGACTGATCAATATTATCTATTTATGTCCACCTCGTCAATGTTAGTAAAACTCCCTTAGCTCTTGTGGAAACCCTTCTGCTTGTTTCTACACTCGTCAATGTTAATAAAACTCTCTTAGCTCTTGTAGGGACCCTTCTGTTTGTTTCTACTCTCGTCAATGTTAATAAAACTCCCTTAGCTCTTTTGGAGACCCTTCTGCTTGTTTCTACTTGGTTTCAGTTAATCTTCAATTGACGATGGCCTTTGTATTGAGAGGACAAGACAACTATTAACTTGAAGCAGATGTTATTATTTGCTGAAGTTTTATAATGACGAGTATTTAAACTAGATGCTATTTTCTAACTTACATAGTGGTTAATGTGGTAAGATGAATAATCAAGAAGGAAATCTAAGCTGATTTATTACTAGCTGATGATCCTGTAACAATAAGTTCTCTTTGAAGTTCATCTAAAATGAAAGTAAGAAGAAGCTAGCAGATTGATCTCTCCTATATTTCTGCTCAATGCCAATTCTGTCTCTCGTTGCCCGTCTGCCTTCTTATTTATTGAAAAAAAGATCAACCTCTGGTCTACCTCTCTCTAAATGATTTTTTGCTTGGGTAATTCTTGTTGACCTAAGAAAAGGAAGAAGAACGGAAATAATAAAGGGAGGGTAATTCTCTGAATAGGTGAGGGGATTTTGGAAGTGAAATTTAGGATGAAACGAGTAAATCTTTTAGAAACAAGTTCCATCTTTTGCATGTTTAGTGCAAAAGCATCAATTGCAGCCGAGTTGCCTAACCGTGATAGGATGTTATCGTTGGAAGTATGGGAGTAGAGGAAATGAATGGAAGGAAAATGGGGAGGAAAAAGAAATTTAGACGCAAAGTCAGGGAGGGGTCTGATTAGGTTTGGAAACAAAGACAAGAATTCAGTACAATTTTCTTATAGGATCTTGTAGTAGCTTTTTCTTTTTACCATAAGGGTGTAGAAGGTTTCATTAAGCACCTATGTTTGCCAAAAATGCACATCGAACACCTCCGAATGAGCATGGACAACAAATCAGGTGTTGTACAACTTCATTTTCCACTCTTCAGATTCTTTTTTTGACTTCCATTGATTGTGGATAGACAAGATGAGGGAAGCGAGGTTGAGATGACTCAGGCAAGCGAAGAGGACATGCCGAGTGAGGAGATGTGAGAGATTGCGTATGGTGGGTCTGATAAGAGGTAGAGGGAGGTAGGCCGAAGAAGTATTAGGAAGAGGTGATTAGACAAGACCTGAAACACTTGCAGCTTACTGAGGACACGACCCTAATAGGAGGATATGAAGGTCGAAGATTAGAGTAGAAGGTTAGTTAAGTAGTTGCGCTGTCTAGTTTCCCTTAGAAATGGTATTGGCATTTTTTCTTCTAATTTCTTATACTTCGATTTTTTTTTATTTGTTTCCATTGCTTCAGTTATCATATTATTTGTTGGTGCTACTAGTATTCTGAACTGTGTTCTCTTTTCCTTCTTGTTTTGTCTTGCTTTTCTTGATCCGAGGGTCTATCAAAAACAACCTCTCTACCCTCGTAAGGTACAGTAAGGTTGTGTACATACCACCCTCCCGAGACCCCACTTGTGGGATTTCACTGGGTATGTTGTTTGTTATATAGGAAGATTTGCATGAAAATTTAATCTGACAAAGTTTACTCCTAAACTAAAGTGTTATGCTCTCTCCTAGTTTATGGTAAAACATATTATCCAGTTGATTGGAAGCAAGATGAAGGGAGATCATGCTTTAAGCTTTGCTTGGAGTTGAGGCGTAGTAGTAGTTGTTGCCTTGTTGGAGGTTATTGTATGCGTCGTAGGTGTAACAAATCCGTTGTCGGTAATAAACTTGTATCTGTATATTTGATTTATAATAGCATGTAAAGCAAATATGAAAAACTTTTGGCTTTCCAGATCTGGCTCATATTATGAGGTCAAACTTGCTTGACTTGGACATTGTTTTTTAGAGCATATGCTGCTAGATTGACTGAAAACCGCCGTCTATTGAGGAAACACTTGAACACGGATGACTTTAGATGATAAATCTCTGTGTTGTTTAAGTTAAATCTCGTTTTTTGTTTCCGTACCATGATTCCCACATTCCTGTGCTCTGGCCTGTCTTGGATCCTTTTGGAATGTTCAAATGTCAGTAGATACATGTCTTAATCTGTGGAAGTCATTATGTACATTTATACGAGTGTAGTCTATAAAAAAAAATGTTCACAATACAAGTGGAAATGTCCTCAAATGGTCTCTTGACATCCGAAATTATTGATTTACCTTACCAACCTTTTTTCTGCTTACAATGTCATATTTTCTATCATTCTGAAAACTTTTTCATGCTTCCATTGTATGCACGCAGGTGGGAAAAGATCTTAGTGAAGGAGAAGCGAGGGTACTAATGTCATATGGTTGGATACGTAACACCGGACTGGGAACGATGCTCAGGTATTGTGATAGAGTTATTCATGATAGGATAACGGAGAAAGATGGCTCGGAGTGGAAGTCGAAAATTGAGAAGTTGCTTGTGGCTGGATACAGTGGTGGTTCCATAGTTGAAAACCCTGTGGACCACAATGTTGCTCAGAATGACCCTGAAATCAAGTCAGAAGTAGAGTAAAGCCTAGCTTTACTAGTCAAAAATCTTGTAAATGTGCATCCTTTGTAAACTTGCCTAAAATGCTTTTTTTGTACATACTTATGAGTAGCTGGCTGTCTAAACTTAGTTTGTGTTGTAAAAAAGGAGGCAACTGCTTTACCCTTTAATGAAACTGCATGTAGTTACTATTTGGGTTAATTTTTTTTACTTCAGGTATCGTTTTATCTTGTTATAGCTACTGTTTAGGGTGATTTATTAGGTTCATAATATTTTGCCATGATTTCTTTCTCTATACCCGTTTTGGAATATTCTTTCCTTGAGCTGGAGGTCTATCGGAAAAAATCCTTTTACCCTAAGGTAAGGGATAAGGTTTGCTTTCACTTTACTCTCCCTAGACCTCATTGTGTGGGATTATGTGAGGTATGTTGTTGAAACTGCTTTGGTTTTAAAATTGATAAACTATTTCAAGGTCCCCGCTTTTGAGTCTGGGCAAAAACCAATTCTATTTTCAATTTAAGGATTTATCAAAAATAACCTCTATACATTCACCCAAGGTAAGGGTAAGGTTGCACAACGTCCCTCTTCTCGATCTCGCTCGTAGAATTATACTGGGTATGTAAGTATTTCTCGAGCCTAGGTCTATCGGATTTACCTTCCTAAAGTAGGAGTAAAAGCTACGTATCACCCTCCTCAGGTTCAATTTGTGGAATAATACCAAGTAATGTTGTTGATATTGGCTCATGGCTGTGCTAACCCAATATATGTATGTTTTCCCAAAAACTTGCTGAAATACTTTCAGAACGTTGAAACTACAACTAGAAAGAGGTTATATACAGTTATACACCGTCCAATTTAAGGAGATTTCGCATTAACTTAAGGTGACAATAATATAACTTAAACGTGTACGGAGCAGTGGCGGAGGCAGAATTTCCATTGAGGGGGTTGAAAAAATAAGTAAGCACATTAATAATATTTCCAAATAAGCGGGTCGGGTTGAGTCAAGTATAAATGGGGCAGGTGGGTCAAATATAAATAAGTCGGATTTGATTTAAGCAACTACATAAAATTCAACTCTACCTCAACACAAACAATAACAACACAAGGTATGCTCTTCTAATAACATCACAATGATTTTGATGATAATTTAATATTGGAGTTCTTTCACCGGGGTCAAACTTTAAAGTACTCAAATCAAATTCTTAAGAAGTATGTGATGGTTCTTCTGAATAATTGACATTTTCCTCTTGGTTAGATTGACTTTCTATGAGAGGCTAAACTTGGTTTCGATATTGGGTAAAATACTTCTTCATTGAATATTAAGACTAAATTGTAAAGTAAAAGTTTAGTTAGAATTTAAGAGAATTAAACACAAAATAAGAACAATTAAAGAAAAAGTGCACACACAATAAGGACCAAAACTAAAAAGCTTAAGCAATAGTTATTTGATTATTAAATTATTTTTCTCTATCTCTCAAATTTTAGATTAACAAAATATATAAAATTAACCAAACAATGAAATTTTAATGATATCAATAAATTAGCCAACTAAAAGAAAGCACATCATGAAGCAACGAAATAAGGTATATAGAAATCTAGTAAGAAAATAGGAAACTAAAAACTTACCGATGTAGATATTAATGGAGATGAAAGAAACGATTGCGATAGACTTCAAGTTTTCGATAACGATCAATCCAACAAAAGCAGCGACAAGTAGCAGTCACACGGTAGCGAGGAACTGGGAAGTGGGAAGAGAGATGAAAAAATAAACTAGAAAAATCCAAGAAGAAGAAAAGGGTTTCAAAATATTTGACTTTGTAATTATGGACTAAACTAATAAATCCTAAATTTCCTTTTTTTTTTTAACTAAAAGTCAATTTTCTGATTGTATTATTATTTAAAAAACAAAATTAAAACGCCTAAAATAGAAACTGAAAAAACGCCTAAAATAAAGATGAAAAATGCCTAAAATAAAGATGAAAAAAATTATCTTGTTGGGGCTCGAACACGCGACCTCGCGTTCTCCGGCAGAAATCGTGAACCCCAAAAGCCACTGAGCTACGCCTTTGGTGTATGTCAAGAGGGTTCAACATTATATATACACACATAAATTAAAAATTTAATCGTATATATATAGTGTAATTTTTCGACGATGGGGGTTCGGATGAACCCCCTTACTCCAACATAAATCCGTCCATTGTACGGAGTTGGAAGATCAATACGTACAGTCTCATTAGTTTAATACTGATTTTTGGGTAATTAAGAGTCAATTTATAGAAATAAGATTTTTTTTAGTTTTTCGTGTGTGTTTTTCCATGAATATTTTGGTGATATGACTTTCGGATGATTTCTTTGTGAAACCTTGATGAAACTCTTCATAGGGAGTTGGGGAAGCATTACGTACAGTCTCACCATTTTCAAAGTATATTTTGAGAATTTATGGGCAAATTACACTATTTAGGCGATTTTTAGTTATTCATGTGTGTTAGCCTATAAATATTTTGGTAAAACGACTTCTGCACGATTTCTTTGTGAAACCTTAGTAGAACCCCCTGTGGGAGTTGGAGAAACACTACATATAGTCTCATTATTTTCATTGTCCATTTTGAGACATTTATGGGCTAATTTATAGGAATTATGTCATTTCTTTTCTTGTATGTTAGACTATGAATATTTTGACGATATGACTTTAAGATGATTTTTTTGCAAAATATTTACGGAACCTTTTGTATGGAGTTAGGGGAGCAATACATACTATCTCATCATTTTTAGAGTATTTCTTGGCGATCTTCTCAGTTTTTCGTGTGTGTTAGCCCATGAATATTTTGGTGATATGGATTTCAAATAATTTCTTTTTGGGGAAACATTACGTACAGTCTCACCATTTTCAAAGTCTATTTTGGGCATATAGGGGCCAATTTACAGAAAATTAGGCGATTTTCTTAGTTCTTCGTGTGTATAACCTTGAATATTTTGGTGATACAACTTTCGAACGATTTCTTTGCAAAACTATTACAAAATCCTTTGTGGGGAGTTATGGGAGCACTATGTACAGTCTCACCATTTTCATAATCCATCATTTTGGAGCATTTATGGGCTAATTGATAGGCATTATGTGATTGTCTCATATATATTTTCCATGTGCGTTAGCCCTTGAATATTTTGGTGATATGACTTCTGGACGGTTTATTTGCGAAATATTTACGGAACCCTCCGTAGGAAGTAGTTGGAGCACCACATACTCTCTCACCATTTTTAAAGTCAATTTTAGGCATTTAGGGGATAATTTACAAGAATTAGGCTACTTCTCACCTTTTTGTGTGTGTTAGCCCATGATTATTTTGGTACTATGAATTTCTGATGATTTCTTTTGTGAATCCTTTATGAAACCCTCTGTAGAGAGTTGGAGAGCATTATGTGTAGTCTCACAATTTTCAAAGTCTGTTATGGGCATATAGGGGCCAATTTACAGGAATTTAGCGATTTTCTTAGTTCTTCGTGTGTGTTAACCCATAAATATTTTGTTGATATGACTTTCAAACTATTTCTTTGCGAAACTGTTACAAAACTCTCTGTGGGAGTTGGGGAGCATTATGTACAATCTCACCATTTCCATAGTCCATTTTGGGGCATATATGAGCTAATTTATAGGAATTATGGGATTTCTCATATTTTTTTCTCGTGTATTAGCCCATGAATATTTTGATGATACGACTTTCAAACATTTCTTTGCGAAATATTTACGAAATCCTCCGTAGGGAATTTGGAGAGCAGTATGTACTATGTCACCTTTTTTAGAGTCAGTTTAGGACACTTGGGGGATAATTTATAAGAATTAAGCGATATTCATAATTTTTCATGTGTGTTAAGTTCAATAATATTTTTGCGATATGACTTTCGAACAATTTCTTTATGATTTTTTTTCAAATTTTAGAGTACCATTTAATGTTTCGTGTGTGCAATATTTTTACATGATAAACTATCAAAAATTATCTTTCTATCCTCACAAAAGTAACAATAAAATAGTTTTGGGCATTCCATGAAGGTGCTGAATTTGGTATTGTAATATTAATTTTTTACCAGTAGCTTTTTCATATATTAAACCTTGTTTTATTGTGCATAAAAACAGATTTACTTGATTAATTATTCTAAATAATAACAATAATTATCTTTTCGTTTTAAATAAGTTGAGATTGATTGAAATGAATTTTCAATTGATCATATTTTTATAGAATGACGATGAAGTCATAGTATATTTGACCAACTTTATATTTAACACAACATCAGTAAATAATTCAACTTTTTTTAAAAAGAAAATACAATAAAATAAAAAGCAAACGGTATACGCGGTTAATTAAACTTATACTATTTAATTACTCATTATAGCTATAGTTTGCTATAGTTACCACTCGCGACTAACATTATACATTAATTACGTTGGTTGACTTCGAGTTTGTATAACTAGTCATGTTTTTATATGTATAAAGCCAGAATATACAAATACATATGTATAATATACAAATTTTTAACCTATATACATATAAAATTCACCTCTCCATCTCCCAATCTGGCTCGCCCTCTCCTCCCTCTCCCAATCCCGCTTGCCTCTCTCCTCCCTCTCCCAATCCCGCTTGCTATATATACAAATACATACGTATAATATACAATAATCTAATCAATATACATATACAATTCACCTTTCTGCTACTCTTTACCCCTCTCTCTTGTCTCTCTTCTCTATATAACATGTAGGTGTGAATTTTAATTATCAAACTATAGTTATGGATAGTAATTAGGCTATTTTTAAGTGGTTATATGTGAAAGTTCCTATTTTCATTCCTGGACACAACTTCTGCCTTCGGCCCAAAGTCTTAATTGGGCTTAGCTACAAAGTTTAGAGGAATAGCCATTAGAGTTTGTACTCATTGCAAAAATAGCCACATACTGAGAAGTCGTTAAAAAAATAATTATAGTTTAGTACGGAAATAGAATTTGGATTAAATATCCCATGCTTAATGTGGAGACCAACATTTTCGTCTTTTTCACGATATTGTCATAAAGTTTCACATGTTAGAAATTCAAACACGATCTTATTTTTCATAAACTTCAACTTTTTTTCGTGTAAATTTAATCACTATTTACGTTTTTTGTCTTAAAATAGTTTGCTTGGTCAATTTAACTATTTGAACTAAGCTTCATTGGCGTCATTTGTAACTTTTTTCTAGCTTTCATAAAGATGACGAATTTAAAATGTAAATTAAAGCTACTTGATTCAATCACACTTGTATATTAGCTTCTACCTTTGCTCTGAGCAAATATAGTACTTTACCCCTAACATAAAATTATATGATGCAAACCCTAATTAATCAGGTCGCGAGTAGGTATCAAACGCCAAGTGAGGCAAAAAATTTTTTTTATCTAGCGCGCTATAGTTCTTGAAAATAAAATAAATAAATAAGTTTAATATAATAAAAATTGCGATATGCATATGTCACATGCATGTCTTACATAGTCTCCTTTATTCTTTTCCATTATTCCTCATATACAATAGACAAAGAAATTAAACAAAAAGTCCTTTTTAGTATTAAAAAATTTAAAAATATGGGGGACAAGTCATATTCATGAGAACTTTCTTGAATCTACTTTTTTGAATTTTCTTTTTTGGATCAAAAGATGATGTAAAAGACTATGTTTTTTGTCAAAATGATGTTCAATGAGATCAATCCTAGGTGCACCACCTTAAAGTAACTAACAAATTAAACTCCTTTTTTAGTTGTTGGAACTAATGGAGTTGATATTGAAAAAAAGTGTCTATTTCTTACATTTACTCCTTCAATGATAATGACACATGTTTTTAAATATTATAATATTCTATTCAATTTGTGTACATCTCAATTAATTTTATAAGATATCTGTTATTTTTTATCAACGCGATTAGTACCATCAAACTCTTTTCAACAAGGTTAGATAGATGGAGAAAAAATCACCTATTGGTTTAGTTTTGCATCCGTTGGAATATAAACATGAAATTTTATGGTTCTCAATTCATTTTATTGACCATTAAATCACACTTTTAATGCTTGAAAGTTTTATTTTTAAGCATATTGATGTAACTAATTCGAAACTATGATGGATTTATAAGAGAGATTTCTCAATCATTTATTCCATTTAAGTCGGGGGCGGGTGAGTTTTATAAGTTACATATACACGTGAATATTACTTTTATCATTTTGTACACGAATTAAAAAAATCATTAAGTATTTATAAACAAATTATCGTGCATCTAATTATAATTAAATACTATTAGATCGATGTCATCTTAAGAATTCATAAATTTTAAATCTTAGATTCACATTTTCAGTATCCATATTTGTACTTTTATCTAAAAATAAGTAGTCCTTAAATAAATAAATAAAATTAACATATGCCTTCTTCTTTCTTTGGCCACTTAAATCTACATCATAACAAATCCAAGGTTATAATCCTACCAAACTCCACAAAAAGTGCAACAAACCCCCAAAAGCAATGTGTTAAAAATTGATTGAGACAAGTAAACCAATTATCCAATCAAAATTTATAGTCATAAAGACTAATAATGAAAAATAGAAGGTCTATGTGTCTAATTGTTACCAATCAATGATCCATTTATAATATATAACACAAAATGAAAATATTGAATTTGTACACAATATTACATAACAAAGTGTCTCTCCAATCCACATTTCACTTATGAGGTCCCCAAATCCCATAATGATTTGTACACTTTTGGCAAGAAAAATGTAGAAACATGTAGTGTGGTATCATAGGATAAGACTTCACATAAAATATTAACAAATAAACTTTATATATACAGATAATATTTATAAAAAAGATTATACTATAGCAAATGTACTTAATATGTTATAATAACTTAGTAACTAGACTTTTATATGTTACCAAATTAAAATTAAGATAGACAATGCTAGCTAGCCATTACTCTATGTATAATCTTAATATGTTGGTATAACAGAAATACATATTATCGAAGGTAAACTCATCTTTTATTCACTCGCTTACTATAGTTCACGCTATAACAAAAACACTTTTTAGTAATAATAAATATAGAGATTAACAAAGTATTAAAGTCTTTACCGACATAAGTTAGTTGTCATTGGATTTAATGTCACAAAAAGATTTTGAGACATATACAAAGAATACTAATTAATTATTGCTAAAAATACATAGTTAAAGATAATTAAGTTATTGTCTTTGATTAATTATCGTTAAATATCATTGTTCATATATATCACGAGTCGAACATCAACCAATAAGAAGAAGACAACAACATATCACGTCATCATTATCATCATGCTATTACAAGAAATTATAAAATTACATAATTATAAAGATGATAAATAGAGTATAATAGTAGATATTTGGATACACTAGTTATAGTTTTTTTGTTTTTTTTTTGTGTGTGGTGGGGTTCTAATAGTTTGTTTCCTCTTATTTATTGGAGATTGATGTGTTGGCAAACTAGCATTCTTACAAATATACTCAAAAATGTTGTGACCAATATATAGGTTCCACTCTTTTTGGGTCCCTTTAAATGGCTTATAATTAAAATAACAATAATAATCAAAAATATTTTAGACCAATCTTTAAACCGTGTAAATATGGATGTGATTGGTTAGAAAGTGGACCAAAAGAGTGCTTATAGTGCCTAAAGAGAGAAGGAATCAAGAAATAAAGCAAAAAAGACAGCTCGATACATAAATTATCAATCACCGTACGTATTATAAAAATAATAATGATTAATTAGCAATATATAATATATATGGACTATTTAGTGACATACTAGTATTAAGTTCATAAATTTTTCATTGTTATATACGAATATAAGAGTTAAGAAAAGATTGGACAATATTGAATCTATTATATACAATTTTATCTTACAGTTTTGATACACTACAACAACTCATTGTTATTATATGCGCGCAAATACCCCATATATTATATAAGATTATAAAACGAGAATGTCATTATATATATACATGACTTAGAAAATGAGCAGCTCGATGCACTAGAGTCACATTATCTTATATATATATATATGATAGTTTTAAGAAAGGTTGAATTATCGTAAAGTCTATGTTAGCATTACATCATCATTTTCCTTAACATTTTTCTTTTCCTTAAATGAATAAAATGATACATGTAATGGGAGTCTTAATAAAATGGAATTATACTAAGAGTAATTATCTACTAAAATCTGTTAAGGAATTTTTACACGTTATAGTCTATCATTAAAATAATTAATAATAAACAAATGTGTGTATATTTTTGCTAAGCGGCCAAATATATTAAGAATCGATCTATTAATTCATTTAATACGCTTGATGTTTGATACTCGTATTGAGATATGAAATCTGAATTCATGTATTGTGTATGACTCATTTATGTGATTAATGCTTCAAACCTGATCTGTTTTACGATTTCATATGCTCAAACACATAATCTCTAATTAAAGACGAATCAATCTCACTCATTTTACTGCGTGTAGATCGATCGTTATAATTTTGTACCCAATAAATGAACCTTAAAAAACAATTCACATAGAACTACCCAAGTAGAGTTGTATACATTGTCCAAATTTTGTTACGTGTTTGCTTAGCTCATTCCAAGGAAACAATTCATAATTAGACTCAACAAACCCTTTGAATTTTTTCTTAGTAAATCAAGGTGATAGTGCTATTTTAGGATGTTGACATGTTGTCATGAGATGATTGACTCATTTGGAAGAATTAACAAATATTAGTGTTAGTATTTTTTGAATTTAATTAATACAATCAGATCTCTCGATAACAATTATTTTCTATAGATAACACATAACGATAAAATTTCCATTATTATCTTTTAATTACCAAAAATTCAAACTCAAAATATGTATTAAAGATGAAGAAATTTCAAACTATACATCTTGAAAAGACCGGAAATAATTAAATGTTCAACATGTATAATTTTTAGTTCTTTGACTTTGTCATCCCTTTTTATATATGCTAAAGAAATTATATTAATATATTTTTATTCTTGCATGTAGATATACTCAAGTGTAGATTTTAGTGTTCATAATCAATTATTGTATTTTACTTTCAATTTTCAGCCATATATTTTATATTATCTATTTAGCTTTTTATATTAATAATAAAAATAATAAATAAAAAGATCATGTTAAAAGGAAAAATAATTGGGTCCCAATATCCACTAAAATGAACCAATGAGCGTGGGGCGGCAGGTCCTAAAAAATTGGCAAACCGCCCCATAAGGGTCAAGCCCTTTTGCCTAATTATATTCCTTTGAATTTTATAAAAAAAAATAAAAAAAAATATAGAGAATTTAAATAATATTATTGTATTTTTACAAATATTTGTTTGAATTAATGTTGTTATGTAATTTCTAGTTTTACAAAATGTATGTAAAAAGAAATATAGGAATTTTGCACAAACTAAAGTATTTTGAATGTTCTTTTAGGTTAAAACAAAATAAAGATATCACGATTTTATTACATCATTTAATGTAATACTATACTTTATATGTATGTTATTACATATTTAGTTATTAATGTCAGACTTTGTTCGCTCTCCATCGAACTACTAAGGTCCACATCTAATGAGCTTATCTGATTTTTGAATGTGTGCCATTTATATTAATCGAGTATTCATACTCTGTCTTATCAAATCATTGATTTTGACATTAATTGTTGGAATAAATAGCTCAAAGACACATAATTTTAATTATGTGGTGTGATATTGTCCGTTTTAAATCAAACTCACACATTTTTCCTTAAAAAGTCTCACACAATTTTAAGAATATTAATGTCTTATATAATAGTAGTTTTTTTCCATTTCAGCTATTAACGTGAGACTTTATTCACACACCCTATACATTATGATATTGTATACATTATTTTTACATGATACATAACAACGGATCTACAAATTCAATAAAACTTATTACTTTATTAGACAAAACTCACGACGTCTAAATTCTAAATAAATAACAAAGGAGAACCAAAAATTCCAAATTCTTCTTGAATCATAGATCTATCTGTCATCATTATCATTTCTAAAATTGGAGAATAGTATATTTGCCAAACACTTCCAACTCATGTCTAATGATTATATTATTAAAAAAAGAAAATCATGTCTTTTTCATTTTATTATTTTTCATATAAATAATGATATCTTTTGATTTCTCACTAGCCATATCACTCTTCCACTATTCTTTTCTTTTTTCATAATTTTCTTAATTTTTTTTTTTTAATAGACATAAGATTGTGTAGCATTGGTAAAGGAAATGATAGCCAAAAGACAAGTTAGCTCCTTTTTAAAGATATTTAAATTATTTAATTTGTAGCCTTTTTTAAACCCTAGCTAAAATAATTGTAAAAAAAAAAGGCCCTTTTTATCTGCATAAAATAATTGGAAAAATATTTATGTTGCAAATGATATTGCATGCATGAAATCTTTAAAAGTGCATTTTTCTTTATCCTTTCTTATCTCCATTAAAAATACCTAATTTACTTTATTGTTTTTTTTTTTTACAGAGAATGATTAGTTCTTTGCTCAGTGTGACGTAATTATAAACTATACATTAAAAAAAAGTCAATTTTCATTTTAAATATATTTAATCAATCTTACATGTTAAATTTCATTTAAAAAATAATAATTTTCTGATAGTGTAATTTCACCAATAAAATATAAAGAGCGTAAGATTTACGCAAATTTTACCCCTAGTATAATCAGAGCGGGATAAAGAAAAAAATAACAATCCATAAAATAGTAAGATAAATAAAATAAATAAGAATCCTGAAACGTCAAAAAAAAAAAAATTGATGAATGGTTTTGATTTATTAATTGTTTTCACTTAATATATAATTGACGTTTTTTTTTTTTTTTTGTAAACAATGATATCATATATATCATCCTAATGAAAACTTATCAAAAACTTTTGGTAATGCTAAAAGTACGTAGTTTAATAATTTCTATAATTTTCTATTCTTGACAACTAAACCATTTAATTATCCAACTAATTAAGTAAGCTTAAATATTGTTTAATCATGATAACCTTATCTACGGAATGATTTCCATATTTCCAAAAACAATTTTCTGTGTTTGATAACCTAAAATATATTATCCATTAATATAACTAACGTATCATTTATAATGCAAATATTAATAATATAGTTATTAGTTATATGGTATTGTTCTTCTATCTTTTACTCCGGATGAAATAAAATACAAATTATATCAATACTAGTAAAAGATCGTGATAATTAAATATAACATAAAATTAATTGATATACACGCAAACTGATCCGACCTAAAAAAACAAACATGGCATGTGATAAGTACACGAAACAATTATTTTTTTTCAACGTGTCAAGTTAATTTATCTTTGACATGGAAGTGTTTAAGTTAATTGAGTGGGACCATTTATCTAGTGACATCATGTGCAAGAATATTGACATCATAATGATGTAATATGTTAAAATTTCTTAATTTTAATTGGTACTATTTTTAGTTTTTCTATTTGGGAATTGAGAGGACATCATTTTCTTGCCTATCATTATTACAAATTATTTTAGATTCCAATAGTTAATCAATGTTTTCATCAATAATCCTCAATCACATTACATGTTAAAAGAAAAACATTTTCTTCAAAATATTTATAGGTCTACCCACTTCAAAACAAGAATCAAGTGTAATATATAAATTCTAAAGTTTTATATGACTGAAATTACTTCAGTCGTTTTTGTGTAAATTTCAATTATACATTCTTGAAATAATCAGTCATCTTTGTATGAACTTCAATCAGAAATGTTTGGAGTTAAGCATCAAACGCCATATAATTAAAGTCGTTCTAAAACATATAGACGTGCAAATACTTTAGAATATCCCATAAAAAAATTACATTTTTATTATAGATTTTCGTTAATTAAGGATCTATTGAAAATTGCCGCTCCAACCTTTTTAAGATAGTGATAAGACTTCGTATATATTATATACCATTCTTTTCAATTTCATTCATGAAATTACATTAAATATATTATTATCGTTTTATCGCGGAATTTCTTTGGGCAAAGTTCACAAAGATGTCATGATGATCCAAATTGAAGTTTTCAAAAAATTAAAGACAGGCCCAAATTAACTTTACAGAAATCTAAAAGAGTGGGCCCACAATACAGAATCATATTAATGGGTTTGGTAGCTTCACTCGCTACAAAAGCCCACGCGCGACAAATCCCTAAACGGGCCTGGGCCCACAATATGAGAATATTGGGCCCACTTAAGATTAGAAATTGAAGGTGGACCCATTAAGGTAGGCCAATAACTACCAAGTCAAAGTAGAAGAGCCAGTAATTGAGTAGGTAAAGTATAACTGACAAAAATATATGCTGAGTGATGATTGGTAGTCAAGTCCCTATTTTGACTTTTTATTAATTTATTTATAAACGAGGACGTGACCATAGATAAGAAGATATGAAAGTCGAAGACCAGAGTTAAAAGTGAGTAGGTCTAGTATCGTTATTATTACTCTTCTATTATCTTTTTTTTTAACTTTAGTACTTATTAACTGATATTTCATTTGCTTCAGTTATCGTTGTTACTGTTCTCTTCTTCCGAATAAGTGTGTTACTGTATTTATTTTACATGTTTTTTTTATATGCTTTATATATCGGAAATAAATTTTCTACTTTCACACCTGTTTAGACCTAAATTATTGATAAAGTTTCATTGAATATATTATTATTGTTATTGTTTTTATTTTTATTTTTGTTTAAGGAAAAGTATTTGGCCTTTTCCAACTTTTTTTTGCACTAAAAAACGCGTTTGCTTTTCTTCTCTTCTTTTTAATTTTTCAAATCCAATTTGTCTTCTCCTTTGCCTTTTCTTTTTGGTGGTATAGTTAAGTGGAATGTTATAAAAGGAGATAGCATGTATACAATTGTCGTCGGGATTGTGATAAAATGAATAAAATCTTTTTTATTTTTATTACAGATTTTAATTTACGTGGATTGGATTTATATTAAAATTATAAATTCGACATAAGAACTTATAGTAATTTTTACTTCAAAACATATGTTTATGTAAAAAAAAATCATATAAAAAATATATATAATTTATTCAAAACCCATTGAGCAAAATAATATTCTTATCTAAATTGATATGATATATCGCAATTTGCAATTGTTTCTACAAAATACACAAACATTACAAAAATTAAAACAACAAAAGGCAATGATATCAATATTTTGTTATGACTAATTAAATCTCTAAAAACTCGAACTCAAAATATTTAATTAAAGACAAAGAAATCTTAATCATCTTACTCGTATATTTTTTTTATAATAGCTTCTTTGTGCATGGAAAAGAAAATGTGTGGTTTAAGTGTTATTTTCATGTGTTCTTTTTTTTTTAATATACTATAACTCATTAATTGTTTTTTTGAAGGTTCTAATTGACATATGCAATAATATATATTCCCTAGCACACCATGTGAATGCAAAATATTCCAATTTAGTTTTATTATTCCAATATATGCGGCTTTTTAAGTATTCTTCGTTCACATTTGATAGTAAGAAATATTTTCCTTCCTATAGTAAGCTATTTTTCCTTTTTATCTTATTTTGGAGTAACCCATTAACCGCTAATTTAAAGGGAAAGTTTGACCAACAGAGGTTATAGTGATGCTAAGTATTCCTTCATCCTTAATCAAGAGGTCTCGGGTTCGAGTCTTCTTAGGTACAGAATCGCCTTCGTTAGGGAGCGTTTTACCCTCAATGTGAAATTTTCTTGGGCAAATTTGGATTTAGTCCGGCTCCAATTTGAATATTGGACACCAGATGAAAAAATAAGGAAAAATTTGACTTTTCCCCTTTATTTTGGAGTAAATGTTAATAGGAAAGATATCTTAAAATTATTTGACTATTTATCGAGGATACATTATTGAGTTTGTTGATTAACGACAATAGTATAATTCAATACGTGCAAGAGTATTTTTGACGTTTTTCCCAATGTATTATAGTAAATTTTGAACTTGAACCAAAAAAACATTTTAATCCTAGGTCTGTATGTTAGCGACATTAATTTTATAATTTGTTTGTTATAAATTTATTAATAGACATATTATATTATTATCGCTAATTTTATATGACAATAATTAAATTATTACTATTAATTAATTTATTGTAAAATATTTATTTATCACAGTGTTGCCTAACTCAACCCCAAAACACTAAATCAAAAGGAGAGAATTGTTTAAATTATATTAATTCAGAATCCAATGCAATCATCCATCTCCGATATGAAACTCCATCACATATATATTGAATCCGCTAATAAAAATTCTGCCTCCGCATATAACGATTAACTTGTAGATAAAGTCATTAATGATTCATATAAAGTTTGATTTTGAATACCGCGTTATTTGGACTTGAAATTGTACTATACTATATATATAAAATATGTGAAGACCAACGTATATATAGTAACTTTTATTTGAGTCTTCAAGATTTTTATTTTATTTTTCTGTTTTTTTTTTTGGTGTGACATTAATGATTTATTTGACAAAAAAAGTAAATTGTCGTTACCGCGTATATTCATAGTCATATTTTTGGATTTAGTTGTATGTCTTGTTTACATTTATTTTGATGCAAAATTCATTATATCCTTTCTTTTATGCTTCTCTATTTTTGGTTATTTGACCAACTAAAAAGTTCACGTATGCGGGGACGGAGCTATCATTATTATAATCTACAAATTATATGAAAAGATTTTTTTATTTATATATTTTTATACAATATAATTTTTTAACAGACAATATTCAATCCTACTAATGGCGATGTTGTCACTCCATGAATATGGTAGAGTTGTATGATTCTATATATGGTAAAAGAAAATAAATACAGGTAAATAGGACAACAAAATCTCATGTGAATAAACTAATTGTTGAATTTATCGACAAAAGTCTCTCTAATTTTTTTTCTAACTTGTAAGATTAAAGTTCGAGATATAATATGACGAATCTCAATAAGGATGATGCGTGTGACATTCTAATTAAGTGACTTTCACATCGATTAAACTCATGAGAAATGTTGAATATATAAAAAAATAAATGTTAGATTATAAAGGCGTTTTTAATTAATTTTTTTATGTAAATCTAAATTCAAAACGAATAATATTATTAATGAACCGGAATGTTACAAACATAATATGCACTTATCAATATATGACGAAATGAATTTGAAAAATGCAATTTTAGAGCTAGTCTTCTTAGATAAAGATATTTCTTTATTTTGTTCACACTTCACACTATATCTTGGTCAAGAATTTTTATTAGCTATTGACTATAGAACTTTAGAGAATTAAATAAAGGGATAATTGTATATAATAGCAAACTAATAATATAAAATAAATATAATAGCTATCCTTTGATTTAATTGTGCTCCATAGCAAATTATACAATTGCAGCGAATTATACAATTGCAGCGAATTATACAATTTAGGCCAGTGAATTATACAATTGTATATGTATGGTGATGCCAGCGAATTATACAATTTAGGCCAGAGAATCATACAATTGTATATGTATAGCGAATTATACAGTTATATGTTTGCTATGAAGCGCAATTATGCAAACTTTGCTATAACATACAAATATGAATTTTTTATTTGCTATATGTGAAAGTTGCCCTTAAATAAAAGCCATGACGTTTAGAAAAACGCACATGCAATACATAAATATTTATAAATTTGAATGGTGAGGAAGTTTAAAATGGAAAATAATGTTAAAATAAATAAACTAGGAAAATAATGTTAAAATAAATAAACTAGGAAAATAATGTTAAAATAAATAAATAAGTCAAAAAATATGAAGTTATAATCAAGTAATAAACGTCACAATTACAATCTCATTGACCATAAATTTGTTTTTAGGCTACGTCATCATTGAGTTCAAAAGTGTATGTACCTACGTACCATATATATAAACATGTATTATAAATTTTTATTTTTCTATTTCATTCTAATATTAATTTTGCCTAAAATTTTATATGTGCACGGTTCTTTAAAAGCTTGTCAGTAGAAGTCTGCCGATCATTCTCTATGATCTACCCTTCGTCTACCCGTCCCCAGTCATGGGCACATAGTATCAGGAAATATTTGACTCTGATATCATATATGTCATAAACCAAACCAATATCATGTATCTTCTTTGGCTGTTCCCTCTCCTACATCGTCATTGAACCTAAAAACGCGTGATTTTTTTATCTTATAAAACTCTTTATTTTCCACTCTCATCTTGTTCTGAGTTTCTCTAAATGTATATAACATGCACCATTTTTCGAAAGTAAATATCAACCTAAAAATCTGTCAATCCTATTCTTCGACTCGCACTTGTCCATCAAGCTATTTAGCAACACATTAGCTAGAGATTACCAATAAATTCTGCAGCTAATTTGATGCTTTCTAATAATGTGTGTAAATAAGGTCAAATGATATTTTCTTAGCCTTATAATAATTTCTTTTATAATTACCAAAAGTCAATAAATTAACCTAAAAAAAGTCTAGTGTTCAGACACAGTCCAACTAGTACTGTGAACGATTAGGTAGTGAACTTCTTCAAGGCCCTAAGGTTGCGACCTGAGTAATCAAAGTGTATAATGTTACGTAGAACACAAATATATATAAAAGATAATTATATTTACTCTAAATACTCATGTACGTTGAGTAAATTGTAATCTCGTATAATTGAGTTGAATATTTAAAAAAATTCTACGGTACATGCATATGACTATGAGATGTTGCTTAATTTAATTATTACGAGCAGTTATTTATTTTTGAGTGTGATCACATACAAGAAATCCTACCATTAGGGTAATTTTTATGTCAAATTGAACACATCCAAAAGATAATTACAAGTACTTAGAACTAGAAATGCATGCATACATTAAAAAAAATTATTCAATTTTGGGGGAGTTTTAACCCAAGATTTGAATTATTTTGACTTCTAATTTTCCCATTTTAATAAAACCTTGTTGGACAAGTGACTCATTAAATGATTTTATTTTCAATTGATTAAAGCAATTAATTCTTCATCACAGAATAACAAAGAAGTTAGGTTTAATTGGTAGAATTTATTTCCACTAGGTCAATTTTATTAGTAATGTAAATTGAGTAGATACATGAAGGAAAAAATAGTGGATAATTTTTTCTTTTTTCTCAGACCTCATTTTCAAATATTATATTCAATAAACAATAATGATATATTCAATATAATTATTTATATCAAATCTGAAAAGAATAATATATATTCAGATCTTATTCTATATTGTGGATGTATAAATATTATTTCCAATATAATCCTCAGTTAAAAAAAATATTTTAAAATAATTTACATAAAAAATACGAAAACAAAAAAAAAATGACAAACAAAAATGAAAAAATACATATCATTCCTAAATCCTAACCAGAAGATTTCGAACATTCAAATTATTAATTTATTACCAAAACCAAGAATTGTTTTCTTGGTTTGGTAGCCAAATAACTTAATTATAAGCATGCGTTTATTCATGTGGATCCCATATATTTCAAGTGGAATTTTTTTTCCCCTTCAAAACATATTATTTTCAAGGCAAAACACTTATTAGGAATGTTTATTAGCTATATATAATTAATAATACTTACGCGGTCTTTCAATTATTACTAACTTTTTATTTTTTATCTTTACATAATATATGATTAAACATATTCAACAACTTTCAATTAGAGGCGGCTCTACAACTTTGCAAAAAAAGCAATTGTCTCAGGTTCCAAAATTTAAGGATCTCACTTATTTTAAAAAATAGATAGGTTATAAGTTTTTTTAAAAAAAAAAATATTGAGTATTATTATTTGTAGAAAATAATATTTTTTTTATAAAAGAGCAAAAAAACAATAGAAATTTGACAAATTATTAATAATATGTCTCGAAAAAGATGAAATAATTGACTATAATAAACTTCATGAAAAATATATATTCAAATTTAAGGCCTCTATTTGAATTTGACTTTAGACCACCGATTTATTAGAATCGCCTCGCCTTCAATTATTTGAAAGGATGTTTGTATCTCTTCATGGATTATAAGTATTTATCAATCATCATTTAGCAACTTTTAAAGAATATAATTAGATATATATGACAAGAGCAAAATCAGAATATAGTAATAATTAACTTTTAAGTTAAAGAGTAGTTAAACCGTTACCTTTGAATAGCAGATTGACTTAAAATTCTAAAAATATTTTTAGAGCAATGATATGATAATGCCACAATTAGTACTAAATATGTATGCGATAATATTTCATAATTTCATTGTTATCAAGTGTTAACACTTAACACTATACTTAATTACTAGGATAAAAATATTTATTAAATTTTTTGATGTTTGTCCTTTGTTTTTGTTTGTTAGTTTTTCTTTCTCACATCTTGCTGAAGGTCTTTTGAAAATCGTCTCTCTATCTCAATTAGGTAAATCTACGTACACACATGACACAACTTCTTCGGTCCAAAGCCCACTGAAAAAATTTCATTGTATATATTGTTATTTCTTTCCCACATTTCATCCCCCCCACCTTTTTTTTTCATTTTAGTTCTATTATATATTTTTCTCGATATTTTTTCAGTAATTGTGAATTAAAGTTATTTTAAAAAGAAATTTAACGAATTTGAAGAACCATTTTTGTTGTAATTTTGTTAAAGACTTGGGAAACAATTGCTAGAAATATTTAGTACAAAATTCATATTCTCCACCTAAAACAAGGAATCTTAGGTATCTAAATAGATAGTTTTTTAATTATTATTGTCTATATTTTGGAAACAAGTAATTACAAAATCTATTGAGTTAAAGAGATGAAAGGTTATAATGCATGCATCTAGTGTAAATAAAATAAAAATAAAAGTTTATTTGTCGTCCTTTAAGTTTTTATTTTTTATTGTTAAATGAGAAATATTATATAAAGTATTAGTCCCTTCTTTCTAAAAAACAATTGTCCATTTCAATTTTTAATTTTACTCATTCTCAAAATTAAATAATATTAAATTAATTTAATATTTCAAAATTAAAATTTGAATATTCGAGAACTGTACGTACAATATCATAATATATACATATTTTAATATTTTTATTAAAGTTTATAAAATTTAACTCGATCAAAAGTTAAATATGATAAATATTTTGAGACGCAGGCGCTTTACTTTATAGTCCTCAATAAGCCATCAAAATAATGTACTATGAAATATACAAATTTTCAAATTCCCTTCTAGATAAATATATTTTTTTTTCTGGCAAATTTCTTCAAAATTGACGAATAGTCATAAATGATTGGAGTTAATCAATTTGAACAAACATCTAGGTAAATAACGACTAAAAAAATAATAAAAAAATAATATATATTTGGAACAATATTTTCAACTGCATCTTTGAATTGGTACTTTTCTTGCTGTTATATTCTAGCATCTTTAATTAATTCTTGGTTGGAGGTTATGATTAGGTTATCTAATTGCTTGATTAATCAAAATAATTAAGCAATTCTATGAATCTTTTAGTATTTACCTTTATCATCAGGAGATCGTTTCGTATTTAATTTACCTTTCTTATTAACAGAAATTGTATTTATAAATGAATGGTGACTCTTGTACTCATCTAAATTATTCGAGAAATAATATGATCAAAATCAACGCGATAACTTTTTACTATGATTTATAATTAATTATATTAAATTACCTACAAGTTAAAGCCTTAATAGGGTAATTAAACAAAGATTTTTTACTAAAATTCCATGTTTAATGGAGTGTAAAATTGTTTCATTTCTAATACGGAGTATTACACAAGCAAATGTAACCTTTTGCCTAAAGTAAAATAGAAGTATAATTGTTGAGTCCGGAGCCTAAAGGGTATAAAATATTAATAAAAGTTTCAAAATGGTATATAAAATTTTATATTAACCAAAACGGTAAAATCGCTGTAACAACAACGATTTCCTCCGCCGAAAAAAGCAAAATCGCTGCTACTGCAGTGATTTTGCAAAATGTGATTTATTTATTTTTAAAAAAAAATTCAACAAAATCGCTGCCTAGGCAGCGATTTTCTTGAATTTTATTTAAATAAAATCGCTGCCTAGGCAGCGATTTTCATAAAAAAAAATTTAAAAAAAAAATGAAATCGTTGCCAAGGCAGCGATTTTCATAAAAGAAAATATTTTTTTATTTTTCTTAAATTTTGGAGCGTTTTATTAAAAACTTTTCGCTTCCAAGTGAAGCGATTTACTTGTAAAAAAGAAAATTTATGAAAATCGCTGCCTAGGCGGCGATTTTCATAATTTATTTATTTTTTAAAAAAAATAATCACATTTTGCAAAATCGCTGCTACTTTTGTTTTTTCCGGCGGAGGAAATCGCTGTTGTTCCAGCGATTTTGCCGTTTTGATTAATATAAAATTTTATATACCATTTTGAAATTTTTGTTAATATTTTATACCCTTTAGGCTCCGGACTCTATAATTGTTATCCTTTTCCATTCTATGTTATAACTATTTGTTATTTTTTACGTTTCGATTATCATATTATTTGAACATAGTAATTGTTCTCTTACCCTAAAGGTTATGTAATATATTCATTTTTTATTTCGTATTTTTGTCTATTGATTTTGATGTGTTACTTGAATTGATTTTTTTTCCTGAAATAATTGGTCTATCATTATGAGGTAAGAATAAAATCAGCGTATACTATATCATTCTCAAACTCTACATATAAAATTACATTGAAAAATTTATTTATTTATTTTGATAAAATGGGTATGTTGTTTTAGTTTGTATCTAGAAAAATTACAAATATTCAACAAAGTTCAAAAAAGTAATGCTATTATTCCAACTAATTAACTATACATTGCATCACATGTGAAGTACGTAGTACGTAGCTGCATACTTCATCTTTGATAATAATGATGCATTCTAATTTTTGTCTTAATTTTTTTTTCTTTACCAAAAAAATATATTTTTAAAGGTACATCACAATACTCTAATGTATAAGTTGTATGTGTATACCTCAATGATTCATATTAGGTGATTTCTTTCATTTGTTTAAATTTTGATAGACAGAGAAAATAATTCGATATTTGGATTGATGGGAGTGCAAAGAGGTCCGGATATTCACATGCTTTCTAATGAATAAGATGTTATTAGTATACCTCAGTCATTCGTATTAGGTGATTTTTTTCATTTGTTTGAATTTTTATAGGCAGAGAATGACTCGATAATTATATTGATGGGAGTGCAAACTGGTCCGGACACCACAATTATAAAAAATAAATATTACTTATTCTTTGTGATAGACTAAATGATTTATTAGCATACCCTCTAATTCCCTACTAGTCATTGACTAATACTCTAATAGTAGGAGATTTGGTATCTTCATGATTGTATATTAATTTATTTAATTTTTTGTCCTTTAGGTTTTGGTTGGGAAGTTTGTCATCTCTACCTACAACTTGTGATTTAATTGTATAAATTAAGTTATAAAAGTTAAAGTAATTTGACTTTTATCTATTATAATTAACCCCATGCAACAATTCTTTAAACAATCATTTGACATTAAGAAAAATGATTTAGTAGGTATAATATTTCTAATCCATCCAAGGATAGGTAATGTATTGCTTTGAATTTGTTCAAATTAAACCCACAAGTCGTATGTGAACATGTATTGCACCTTATAGAGTTTTTCACGTTTTTATTTATTTTGACGTACGTTCATCTAATAAATATATAATATGCATCCCTTATTCAAAATCTTTCTCTGTGACTCATTCTCATCGATCTACCTTCCATCATAAACGTCACAAGAAAATTGTAAAACATGTAAAAGGAATTAACGAATTTATTTTTTCAGATAATTTTTATGTCACTAATGATGTCAAGTGGGATGACATACTTATTTCAAAATAATACAGAATTAATTTGTCATATAATCTAAGATTATCTTAATATGGTGGTAAGCTAGTCAATTCAACCTTAGGTAAATTACGTAAAAATAAAAATAATAATAATAATAAAAGGAAATAGACTGCTTTGACAATTGACAAAGTACAATTTTTTACTATAAACTATTGAACTATTTTTATAATTAGTCATATGTATTTAGTAGAAAAACAAGAAAAAAACTCCTCAATTGATTGACATTTATTTATTTTTAAATCAATTTATAGATTTAGATAATATTACACACTAATTATCTACTATATTATTTCATAAATCCATGCATTACACCAAACTATATTGTTACATGAGAACTGCTCCAATAAAATATTACACATGGAAAAAAGTATTTACTATACATGTGATATTAATTAATCCATTATTTTTTAGTTATGATACCTAATAACATGTGTAAATATCAATGTTATAAGCACACGTGTCACCTTTTTTTTAAAATATATAATTAGTACTAATATAATGAGAATAATATATAATTACAAAAACAAAACAAAATATAGACACTTGTGGCAACTAAGGGTATGGCTAAATGTGAATTTAAGTTGTAATGAAGACCATAGTCTTGCGTGATAGGAATTAAAGCTTTGTGAATAGTTTATGTAATTACTTTTTAAGTAATTTATAAATTGATTTACGCTTGCAACTATCACGAAAATATTTTAATAAAAATATAATAATTGAGATGATCGTAAATTAACTCTCTGATATTACTATTTAATTTTAAAAGGTACTAGCATTATATATCAAAGTGCTCATTGCATCTCCACTAAAATATATGAAGGACCTTTCCTGAAATCTAGCTACACTCTGTATTAATTATTAAAGGCATAGTATATAGATAAATATTTTTAATTTAGCTTCAATCAACAAATAATTAGTTAATTTTGAAATTGTAAATGATCTAGAGACGATATTTAAGCTTGTTTTATTGTCGAGTGAACGTCTGACGCTGATATATACTTTTTCTCTTGACTATTGAAAAATGAAAATATTTTAATAGTTACACAGTATATAAGTTAATTGATCGTTCGATTTCTTTTTTGTTATTAGTTTATCTATGCCATATGTTAGAAAATGTCAAAATCTATAGTATCATTTTGTTTATGATACTCTTGGATGAATCTAACAAATCTAAAATTGAAAAGAAAAATCGAATAAATCAAAGCTTTATTAATATTATATAGTTCCTTATAAAGTTCATAAGGATTATCGAGTTGGTTGAACAAGTGATTTTTTAAATAGAGTTTCTCAGATTTGATTGATTTTCCAAAGAGTAGCAGATGCGAGATCCATTCTGACTATTTCATGAAACTTGTTTTACAACAAAGATGAAATGATGACAAATTAACAAACTAAAAAGAGAAGTTCAGAAAAATAAAGATGAAACTTGTATAATGATCAGAATATATATAACTTTTTCATTCAGCAATTTATTCTGATTTGTACATTAGAACAAAAGAGTTTTTTACAACAAAAAGTACAAACAAATATTTGATATGGGAATTTTTGTATTTTTCTCCCAATGTACCTTTTTTTTCACTTTTTTATCAACTAAAACTATTATTAACAAAAAGTGACACGTAATGACCAATCCAAAAAAAAAAAAAAACTTTAAATTAAACTCTGCGTATCGAATAAACTTATGTACTATATCACAAGAGTTGCTCAAACTTCCAAGATTCATCAAATGTAACATTATTCATCATGTCACTATGATCATCCTCAAGCAAAAAATCCAATGTGTTGCTAAAATCATTATTAATTTCCCATCCAAATCCCATATTGTTATTATTATTTTCCATTAATGGCCATTCATCAAAGCTTGATAAAAACTTCAAATCTTCAAGAATGTTGGATGATGATGATGATGAAAATGAAGATGATGATGTTGATGGAGTTGATTCTTGGACTAAAATCTCATGTGGCTCAATCAATGGAACTTCATCAATACAAAAGCCATTATTGTTGACTTCCACTATGGTTGAGTCAAAATTATTCGCGCAATTCGTTCCCATAGTATTATTATTATTGTTATTGTTATCGTTGTTGTTATCGTCTTCTGATTTGATGATCTTTGCAATAGTTGATTGATCAATTGAACTACTTTCAATATCCATTTGTGCCAATAATATATCTTGAATTTTTTCTTCTTCAATTGGTTGATTTTCTTGTTCTAATGTGTTTGTTTGATCAATAGTAATAGTGGAGAGTGGCTTGTGAGTGATTGGATCAATACCCATTTTCTTCAACTTCTTCTTGATGTGTGTATTCCAGTGATTCTTAATTTCGTTATCTGTTCTTCCAGGTAAATGAGAGGCGATTTTTGACCACCTACGAATAATAAATTTACTTGATCAATAATTCAGAATATATTATGAGATTGATCGTATAAAACGAAACTCATGACTCAAATGACATATTTACCCTCCATTGATCAAAAGAGTAAATTTTGGTCATGTTGGTAGAGGGGTCCATTTTCCCACTTAGGTAAAAAGAGTCATTAATTGGTAAAGAAAATTGAAAATTTATTGATGAACAACAATGACACATTGAAAAGTACACAATGAAGAATGGGTGCCTGAAATTGAGTTAAAGTTATTTGTCTACCACTTGAAATTTATTTATTTATTTTCTTGAAGTTTTAAAGAACTTTATGATCCACACAAAGAGCTCCAAATGGACATATCACTTATATTTAATAAGTACTACACTTTTAACTCATGTTTTTTTTTTTTTAATATTTAAATGTCAAAAAAGGAAAAGTATGAGAAATAATTGACATATTTTTTTTAATACTTCAAAAAATAAGTAACTATAATTTACCTATTTCCAAGTTGAGCATGAAGATCAATAACCATTTTTTCTTCATATTCTGATAAAAGTCCTCTCTTCAAATCTGGTCTTAAATAATTTGTCCATCTTAATCTACAACTCTTTCCACATCTCAATAGCCCTGCATAATTAAAAATATATATTTAATATTACTATATACTATAATCAAGACATACTAGTAAATAAATAATTCACTTTCTTTTTAGAAATTTGGACCAATTCTAGTAATAAAAACAATCATTGAAACCACCCTTTTCTCATTTTCCCAAATTAGCACACCAAACACCATTGTCCAACACTTTTCCTATCGTCAATGACATATATTCGATACGAAGAAAAATATTTTTATATTTTATTAATATGTATCTATTTTTTCATATCATTTGATTAGATAGACGCATCAGGTTCTGTCAGAATCTGTTGCGTCTAGTCTGAATATTCGTCAGGTACTAATCTGACGAATTATAAAAGATGAAAAAATGAGAGAGACCTGCTAATTTAGGGACAGCTCTCCAACAACATTGTCCATTATTGAGAATGAAGTTAATGAGTTTCTTGTCTTCCTCAGCTGTCCATGGACCTTTCTTCAATCCAACTTTGTCACAACAAGGTTGTCTACCCATGATAATAATAATATTTTCAAGAAAATAACAACTAAGTTCAAGAAAATTTTGAAGTTTTTGTTGTTTGATGAAACCAAATATAAGAAAAGAGATTTTGGGATTTTTTTTATTTTTTTTTTAGAGAGAGATGAAGAGTTGGCCTAAACTCTATAGAACAACAACAAAGGCCACCTACTTATATATAAAATCATAACCAAACACCCCCACCCCCACTAACCCTAGTGGGGTACCACACATTAACACCTCTAAAGAAAAAAAAAACACGGCTTATTAATAAATTTATTATTATATAAAAAGAAATAATCTTAAACATCTCTTTAACGAGTTTAAAGATATATTAAAATATTTTTAATGAGAAGTTTTGAATTTAAGTTTTCGTAGAGATACATATTTGTTCTTGTTTGGAGTGTTTAATCTCTTAATATGAGATTTTATAATAATTTTTTTTAATTTAATTAAATTTTAATGTGAATAACAAATATCGAGTGGATGATAAGAAACTCCAAGGTTAAGGTTTGAGTTATTAAGAAATTTTGAGGAAAAAATAAAAATAAAATTAATTAGAGAAAGAATTCATGATTTAAATTTAGAAAATTGAGTGATTAAGAAAGCAAAAGAAGAAAAAATGAAAGCTTTAGAAAGGGACAAAAAATTAAAAATAAAATAACATCGATTAGAGATGAATTCAAAATTTTTGGATTTCAAATTTTATAGAATTCGAAAAACTCAAAGATTAATTTCACTTTAAAGATTCATAAAAGTATCATCAATTATATTCATGTTTAAACACGATTTCAATAGTTAAATATCATTTTCAACTTAATTAAAACAAATATAATATTTTTTTTCGATTTTATGTTCAAACACCCACTCACATTTTTTTTTTCCAAAATTTATTTCTAAAAATTATTACACCTACACGTGTAATTCAATGATACAGCGCGTGTAAGTGCGTGTTATTTGTCACATTGAGAAAGCGCCACCTCAACACACCCCTCTTTATTTTCTTTGCTTGAATTTGAAGCATAAAAATATGGAGAAAACACTTAAGTTCTCTCACACCTCAGCAAAAATTAGAAAAAAAAAAATTAAATTGGATATTTTAGTATAAAGTATAATTTTCTTGAATACACATTTGGGAGAAAGTGGTTAATTCAACAAAGTTTGCATTTATTTGGATATGAAATATTTTATTTATACATGTTTGAATGTTGACCCTTTTAAATTTACTTATCCATGTATATTTTTAGATAAACTTTGACTTGGGTTGAGCTCCTTGGTTGTATACAAAAATAATTTAAGTACATATACTAACTTATAAAAAGGAAAAAACATTTTTTTGTCAAATTTTTTAGCTAAAATGGTAAAATAATATACTTCACATTATGTTATTTTATCCTTTTGAAAAATAGAAAAAGATCAGTTTATTTTAAAATAAAAAGAATATTATAGACTTTTTAAATTTTTGATCAAATTCTGATCAAATTTTCTGGCTATTTCGCATTACGCATATAAGAAATGATATATATATATATATATATATATATATATATATATATATATATATATATATATATTGTGTATATATTTTATAAATTAAATCACTCAAATACATTGAATGGTATGTTTTCCTCTTATATATATATATCAATAATAGTGTAACTTAATTGACTATGCCATGTAATTACACCATTTCCATGTTACAAGACCACACTTGTTATGGAGAATTAATTCTTGTAAGTTAATTTAATCTGATGGTATATATAGAAATTTATTTTGTGTTGATGTTAGAATCGTTCTAAAAACTCAATTAATATCACTCGTTATATTTAATTCTAGAGATAAATTTCAAAATTTGATGTTTATGAATTTCTATAGAGATCTTAAATATTAATAAAATAATAATTATGTTCATAATCAAATACGTATAAATATATTTAGTCAATTTTTGTACATATATATAATATGTTTAATAAAAAATTACTAAAGTCACGTGAACCTCTAAGCAAAACTGACCCTAACTAGTGATTTTATTCATGAATATTTTTGGCTCAAAGGGTGTCTTGTTTAATTTTGTGCTTTTACTAACACTCTAATCATGTTTGATTAATTTTTTTTTATAATAAGCATGAGTTCAATTTTCACTATTATCTTTTTTTTTTTTTTTTAATAAATGCAAAAAAACAAATGATAGAGAACTAAAATTTCACGTTTGGGTTGTGCATGAGATTGAGAGAAATTGTTTTCTTAAAGTTAAATTCAAATATAACGACATAGATCTTTCCTTAGGAATAAATTCAAGAGATATTTAAGGAAAATATTAAAGTAGAATTAATTTAATTATTATTTGACACACAACAAAAGTCTACGTTTTTAGTACTCCAAAATGGACCCACAATCTTATGTATTAAGCAAAATAAAAAATAAAAAAATAATCTTATCCTTAGATTAAAACCAAAGAAAATTTCATCTGCCAGCTGGTGGTCAAGTTTATTATAATATACAAAACAATTTCAAAATATAGTAAAGTCTACTACAAGACTTAGCTTGAGTTAATAATAATAATAATAATGTACGTGCAAATTTACCCAACTTTGTTGGTCGTAAGATTCTTGATTTTAATTAAATTTCAAAATTTCTGTTCACACTATCAAAAAATTTATTTCATTATGATTAATCGCTCATCGTGTGAATACGTATATAATATTAATACTGATAATAAAAAACGAATTATTTAGTAAATTTTTTAATATAGCATAAAATTTAACTAAAATTATTAAAGTCAATTGAATCTTTATATTAATTTTTAATTTCGCTCCGAGTGAGTATGTTATTATAACAATAACTAATAATAATAAGTATATAAGTGTAAACTTACCTAAATTGGTGGTGAGATTCTTGAATTTATCTGAATAAAGTTTGAAATTTGAATCTCAATACCTCTTATTTTCCATATCACAAACCCTTTAATTTGTTCTTTCTTTCTTCCTTTATTATTTTTCCAAATTGATTGTTCTTTTGTAAAAAATTCTTGAGATAAAAATATTGATAATTTATTTATCTAACTAAAAAATAAAAGGAAAAAGAATAATTAATCTTAATATATTCTCATTCAACCGCTTAAATTAAATTATCTATGAATTGATTTCCTATATAATATATGTTAATTTTTGTAAATTTGACTAGCTATTTGCGTAAGACCTCAAAAAAAATTAAAAACACCGTTAATCAGATATTTCAAGTTCGAGTCCTTAACATAATAAAAATTATGATAGGTACTAGGTACCTTATACAATATGAATTTAGATTAATTAAGCTTGCGTCTATAGTATTTGTACATCGGATGGGACCAATTAAAAAATGAAGTTTAGTATTTGCCTTAGCTTTGTTTTGTTCTTATAAAAAAAATTAATGCATGTATTAAAGATTTTTTTTAGTTAATATGGGGATTAAATTAATTATTGTGCAATATGCATATGCCAAGTAGATATAAAGATCTTCCCAAACAATAAATAATAATTATTTGCGGCATTTATATTTTTTTGTTATTTTTATTTTTATAAATAAGAAGGAAAATAGTGGTTGAGCATCTAATTGGCATATCAACTACCATGAAAATTATTATATAGACATGCAAAATTATCATAGTATGTATACTAATATTATTATTTTTAATAGCATAGAATAAGGATCTACATTTATACTTTATATTTACGAGTCACTTTCACGTAGAGAAAATAAAATATATTTTCCATCATGACAAATAATTTAAACTAACCAATTATCTTATTTGTGCACACGAAGTTCCTATAAACTAATTTATATTTTATACTACATGTTTGAATTAGGAGAGGATATAGGTAATCGAGTTCAGGTTTTGAGAAACTCAGTAGCTTTTATGTTGACTTGTATTCATATATATATATATATATATATATATATATAAAAGAAATATTTATTAAAATTTTGATAATAAAGTAAGCTTTTGGTCCATAGGAAAAAATGAAACCTGGGTTTAAGCTTTGTTGGCCTCTTGGTCCTTAATAAGTGGGATGGAGGTTAATTAACCACAATGATAATTTGATTAATAATTACCCCAAAAATTAATTAATAATCAAGTCCTAATTAGTTGTACTACTTGACATATACTTGCTAAAAAATACAAAATATTTTATAATAAGACTTTAACTAACTCCATGAAATATAAATCCATCAATTTCTTGTGGATCTAAATGTTCTAATTAATATATATATATATATATATATATTATTTTTGTATCTTGTATATGTCATGATCCAAGTATATGACATGTAGTGTTTACTTTAGCCCAACAAACCTCTCAAATTTATTCTTTGAGTGACGCTATTATTAAGCCCAAAAATACTTGTATCGTGTTAACACTCATATTACGTTTGATAAAACTCTTCATTATTTCTCATTCTGATGTGTTGCATTCACCTTATCAGGTGTAATATGCCTCATTTATTTAGAAATTTGTCAGTCAAAAAGTTTATCAATCCTATTGATCTTCGACCTGCCTCCTTTGTGGGCATGACAATATATAATGTTTGTGTTTAATTTTAAACTAATTAAATAAAAATTGTATTTTTGAACTTTAGTAAATTAAATGAGTTATGGTAGATTCACAAATTTAATCCTAATACGTTTTACATCAGTATATTGTAATTTAACATATTATAGTATAAACAATATGTGTTACTTTATGTCCTTATTCCTTTATAAAACTCATATCACAGCATAAAAGTATTGAAACGACGATCCTGGTCGTCCAATTGTTAAGGTATTGTCTACTTTACATTTATATATGTAGAAATTTGCCTCTTTAGTTTTAACTTGTAAGGACGTTCCTCAACAATTAATTCTAAACTCATTCCTCTCTTTCATTCCAATATCTACAAATTCACTTAAGGGTATAATGTGCACCTATTCTTGAGAGACTTGATTTTCGTTACGAGCGTCACAAATTATTTTTACACTTTCTTTATACTTCTATTAAATTTACATAATTCAAAGTAGTAGTGACAAAAATGGTAAGTTACGTTTGTTCCCTCATACCTCAGCAAATATGACTTTATTATAAAATTGAACCGTTGAGTAAACGTATATAAAACGTTTACTTACAAGATTTCACATTTGTTTTCTTGACTACTTGTTGTATTATAGACAAAATTTCTTTGACCACAAAATAAAATATTTTATTTACTTTTTGTATTTGGTTAATAAACAGTACTGTTGATAGCACTTGAATTTTTATTTTTTTTTATTTTTAAAAAAGAACTTATCAAAAGACATATCATATATATGTATTTACAAATTAAATTAGATTGAACTTTAGTCAATGTAAAAAAATTATAAAGAGAGATTTAGTGACGCCAATGACAGAGGGCAGATAAATTGATTATGGTGGGTCAAAGATTACTAGCACGCTTGTAGGTTGACATACTTTTGAAGAAAATCTGTGCATGACACCTTGATTAGGCGAAAGTTCAATCGAGATGAGGGAGAAAAATGAAGAGTTTTATAAGGCATTACTTATTTTTATACAATACACATGCAGATAGTCCAAGAGATAGATCTATTGCATCAAAATAAATAATACGTGTTATGAGTTTGAATATGATGACATATTACTAGCTTGGCCTAGATAACTCATCTTATAGGCTATAATAGGACTAGCTAGATAGTAGACGGTGATAAAAGAAAACACACACTATTTATTTACTTGATTATATTATAACACGTCTCCTCATTTGTAGGTCTGATTGCTTTCATGGGACATGAAGTGCGTAGAAATTCTTTCTTATACATAATAATAATTGATAATCATGAAATTTAAGTTCGAAAACTCTGTCAACTCTAATACTACATATATGTTGCATAATGGTCAACCAACTGATTTTATAGAAGATTATATACTTTTATTAACTTAATTATTTCGAAGAAGAAAAAAGACAAAGGATGGTAGAGCAACTTGAAGAGTGTTGTTGGATACAACGAAACAATGATATTATTTGCCTAATTGTCTCCTAATAATAATTAATAAAATAAGCTATTATATTTTATGTACCATTTGTACTTTGAAAATATTGATTTGGTATCAAAACGAAATCCTAATGATTAATTACCTATTGGACAAAACTAATAATGGAATGTATGTTGAAGATGATTTTAATATTGTATTATATGTTGGTAATTATATTAGGTACGTAACATGTTCCTGCTAGCACTTTTGCTACACCAACAAGTTGGTTGAAACAAAGACTTAGACTATTTATTTTCTTTCGTCTGGCCTTTAATATATTCGTATTAAAATTTAACTAAATTTAAATTTGTGTATTGACCTATTTCGATGCATCCCTCTCAACATAATTTTTTCTGCTTTCTTAGTAACTCAAATTTAAAATCTCTGATTAAAAAAATTAAGTGATCGTAAAACAATTTACCACTATATCCATATTAGTACGACTTGGACTAACTATAATAGTGGTGAGTATTAGTATTCTATGTGCTATAAAAACCATCATTTTTGTTTAATTTCCACTAGACAAACAAATAGAAGAATCAAATGGATAATTGAATTAATCAACAACCATATGTGGAATTAGTACGTGACTAGTCTAAAGTACTCTAGAGAAAATAAAAGTGAGATTAATTAGTCCAAATTTATCATATCAAAATTAGATTAAATACATTGAACCTCGTACGACAAATCATATCAATTACTATCATATCATATTATCAAGAGAAAATTACGTGGATAAGCAAATTTATACAATTTAATTACTCATCATATCTATAGTTTGCTATAATTACCACTCACGACTAACATTATACATTAATTATGTGGGCTGACTTCGAGTTTGTATAATTAGTCATGTTTGTATATGTATAATTCGCCAGGATATACAAATAAATATGTATAATATACAATTTTTTAGCCTATATACATATACAATTCACCTCTCTCCCACTCTCTGCCCTCTCTCGCTCGCCTCCCTCCTCCCTCTCTCAATCTCGCTCGCCTCTCTCCTCCCTCTCCCAATCTCGCTGCCATTTATACAAATATATATGTATAATATACAATTATATACATATACAATTCACCTCTCTCCCACTCTCTGCCCTCTCTCGCTCGCCTCTCTCCTCCTTATCTTGATCTCGCTCTCCTCTCTCCTCTCTCTCCCAGTCTCTCTCGCCTCTGTCCTCCCTATCTCAATCTCTCTTGCCATATATACAATTGCATATGTATAATATACAATTATCTAACCAATATACATATACAATTCACCTTTCTCCCAGTCTTTCCCCCCTCTCTCTCGCCTCTCTCCTCTCTCTCCCAGTCTCGCTCGCCTCTCTCCTCTATATAACATGTAGCTACAAATTGTAATTATCAAACTATAGTTATGGATAGTAATTAATTATTTTTAAGTGGCTATATGTGAAAGTTTCCCTTTTATCAAACATTAAAAAACAAATTACCAATAGTGAAAATCTACTATCATGTGTAATTATATCTGTATCGATTAATTCTATAAAAATAAAATAACCTTAGTATTTTTTCTACTTTTTTATTATTCATCTTTGTAAATTTCACAATAACACTATTCTCGATTCGATCGATTCGAATTCGAGACTCTAAATACTCCTACTATAACCTCATTCGCTTATGCAAACAAACTCAAAAACATAATGCACATTAAAGTTATTACTAGGAATTAAAAAAAATCAAATTTTTTTAGTTCATTAAATTTTTTATTTTATTTTATAAAAATCTAACTGAAATTTAAGAATAAATCATAGCACACGCTTTTAAAAAATAATTGGTCAAAATATATTTTTGGGTCAACCATATTATTATCATGCAAGAAGGTTCTCACTAAGTCACTTCACTATCAATATAATAAATTTTAGGACAGATTTGTACATTTGTTCAAAGACTTGAGAATATATATTCATTATAATTGTCTTATTATTTTGTTTTTTTTCATTAGTTTAATTTTTTTTATTTATACAATCTTGAAAACCTAATGTGTAAATATTTGATTCTTTTAAAGGAATATTGTATTACAGCTAAGATTTAACAAAGGTTTTCAAAGTCATCGAATAAAACCTAAATATGTATATTGGTTTTTGGTTTGTGTGGGGGCATATATGATTTCTTATTTGAAGAAAGTTAATAAACATTCTTTTAACATGCACCCGTTGGTACAGAATCATCTTTGTTAAGAGATATTTTATTTTTTAATATGAAATTTTCGACATAAATTTGAATTTACTTGATCTCCAATATGAATATTGAAGACCGGATGAATTTTTTTTGTTTTGTCACCGCTCATTAGTCATTATCATTATGGACGGATAACCTTTTCCCTTTTCTTCTGTAGAGAAACTAGACGTATATCGTATTATATATTATAAATATATATATTGGTAAACTACGTGTTGATTTTTTATATATATTGAGATGATCTTTTTTCACATTTGCTTGATCAATTTAAAAGGAATCGTGACATTTCATTATTTTTGTTAAGATAGATATGGAAAATATATAATTCTCATATATTATACAAACCGATTTCATATATCAAATCAATCAGTGTATACTATACCTATTCTTTAATATACAAGTTTAATTATTAATTAATTATAGTCAAGTGATTTGTGTGTTTTTCACTCCATTTATGATTAATCATGATTTGGTGCAAAATCTAGTTGAAAAATAAGTTGTTTTTTCGGATAAGAGACATCATACCATAATTATTTAAATATGTTTACTTAACATGCATCTACTGATCATATAATTGGTCAATTAGATGGAAGTCAATGACTCGTTAATATTTAACAAGATGTCATCATCTACATGTTTTCAAAATACATTTGCTTAGACTGACTAATTCAGATTTATATATTTCGTTTTAGAATATATTTGATTAGAAATAAAAGAAACTCATTCATTCATTTCACATCCTTTGATGATAAGATTTTACGAGATCAACTCAAAGTTGATTACAGATTCATCTGAACTTAATAAATTATGATCAAGCACCATATATCCATCTATCTAATATACTTCGGAATAAAGATTAATTTTTCAACAAATATTTGTTGGAAAAAATGCATGCATGCACTAATTAAATCAAATAAATTCATTAAATTAATACCCCAATCACTTTCTCTATTAATTATAATTAAGGCAAAAAAAATAAAATTGATATATAGATATTTGACTACAATTACAGCCAGACAATTTGTGGTTTGGTTAAGTTTATTTATTACTTACTTATGATTTTGAATAAGTCATAATTATTTAAAATTAGTTTACCAATCTCTATGAATTTGAATAAAGTTTTGACTTTACGTTAACAAATTTATTTCATATTATTTTTTATAAATTAAGTATAAGTTGAAACTTCACCATGCAAGAGGTACTTTTATTATATATTATACGTGCATGGATTTGGCTAACCATGCATGTAATATTTAAATGATTAAGATTAATATTTCTTTGAAAATTATCATCACTATGTTTTTTTTAAATAAAAAATATATACTTGTGAGAATTTAATATGGAAAAATAGAGAGAAATTGATCAAAATGAATAAATGCCCCAAAGGCCTATGATCACAAATTTGAAAGAAAAAAAAAGGACTGTTATTTTTAATTAATTCCAGCCAATGACAACTTACAAAACAACGATTTAGATTCACCTCTAAAATTTACGCAATTACGTCAACGTCAGGTATCCGAGAGACACAGACACAGTAGGGATGAGTTGATGAGGTGTCTAAATGTGTATTTTTAAAGTTAAAGTGTTTAATTGTTAATTAAGGCCAATTTAAGTAATTTATCAATGTATTATGCAAATAAGAAAATATTATAAATCTAACATACAGTATTGTTTCAAGAATAATATACATACATACGTAATAAATCTAAGTTTTTAAAATCCAAGGAAAAATCTGAGTTACTATACATTGACTTTGACATATATAAATGCTATCCAAAATTTTGACTATTAATTACTAAAACATACTAATATTTTAAACTTTTTATTAGTCAAATTCTTGTGCAAGCTAATGGATATATATGACCTTTATATATGACAACTAGTTGTTTATATTTGAACAAAATCCATATTTTAATTTATTAATAAGAACAAAAAGGAAGGTTACAAGAAACATGAATAAGCAAATATAGAAAATGTATGCAAGGATAAAAAAAAAGTCAGAACAATTTTAATATGATTTGAGTATAATAATATTCTATATCTATATATATAATCAAAAACATGGAAAAGAAAATAATTATTACCTCATAATCATGTAAAAGAAATATACTCGAGAATTTAATTATATACATTGATCTATTAAAAATAATATTCTCTTCATCGCCTTTTCAGATCTCGCAGGCATATTATTGTTATAATTGTATATTGATACTGTACAAATCTTTTATCGCTACATTCAAAAGTAATTTCCAAAAAAAAAATTTGTGCTAATATTATTTGCAAATATTAGAGGAATTATCATAATTAGGTTTATTACGATTCAAAAAAAAATTCCTAGCCCTCTCCTTAATTAGGAGATCCATGTTTATCATTCTAGATAATTCCATATTTAATTTTTTCACAAATATAATATTATCTATATATACCACAAAAATCCAAAACAAAGAAGTATTATATTGTATATTTCTTAACCGTTAAATTAAGAAATTGAAAACTATGGGTAATATTATTGTCAAAATCTTACTTTCCATTAAATAATTTCACATTTCCAAGTTTGAAAATTCATCGGAATTCATATTAGTCTAGTTCAAAATCTAATTAAATTACCCCACCATAAAAATCAAAATAAGAGAACCTTCTTCAAAATGAACCTTCTTTTACCAGTAAAGTAGCTCGGTATACACAACATTTCATGTTAGCATGATTTTAAAAAATAGTCGTACCTCAAAAATTGTGATGTACAAATATTAGTGATTGTTTTTACGGTTCAAATTCGTGATTTATAGATTACACTAAATTAAATTTACCGTATGTTATCCGCAAAGATATTTCAAAGTGAACCTTCTTTTATACATACATAGGGTAATTCGGTGTACACTACATCCCACGTTAGCAGGACTTATGGAAGGAACGCACTACCTCAAGGGTTGTGATATAGACTATCATAACCCTAATGCAAGCATTAATCTCTGTTTTCACGACTCAAACTCGTAATCTATAGATAACACTGAAATAATTTTATCGTACGTTGCTTCGAAGAAAATTAATTACCTTTTTTTTTTGTTTGGGGTGCAAATTCAACTAAATGATGTTAACACGTAGTAGACTAGGTAGCTTGAGTCAAATATATTCTCGTTAAAATTCAGCTATCAATTGATTTAGATTGACTATTATATTATAAGATAAGATAATTTAAAAATATTATTAGATATGACATTTCAGAAATATTAAAAAATATATAGTATGTAATATATTTAGACTTGAAGTTTCTTGTGTTTTAAGGAAGAAATCTGATTGTTTCAAAATAAATATTTTAATTTATCTGTCAAATTTTATATCAATACTGTCACTATTTGAGGTTTGTACTAGGATCAAATTGTCTAATTTTAGGGTTGAATTTGAACATGTATCAACCTTGTATCTTTTTTCTTTTAAGCAAATTAAAGTTTCTTATTTTTACAGTGCGATATTTGAGTTGATACAATAGGTGGTATTCCATAAATAACGGATAAGAGTTGTCAGAGATTGATTCCTTAGACTTAGTATATCGTACATGTGAATTATTATACAAAAATAAATTTATCTAGAATGCATCCAAAAAATAATAACTACGATTTGCCCGATGGTCAAAAGAAAAAATCAAAATGCATTATTTGATTTTCTTAATCAACTGAATTTTCTATAGCTATAAATTTATTTTTTTACATATTCAAGAAAATCTTAACAAAGAAGAAATAAGTCATTTGACTCTTAGCTCAAATGATTTTTTGTGGAAGAAGTGTATATATATTCAATTTCGAGACCATCATTTAAGTCATTTTTGTAAGGTCTCATATCCAATTCGAAATAACTTTAAATATGTAATATTTGAAGTTTCATATGATAGACTTTGTGTATACATGCTTGAACTTGGAGATAGACGTGTAAGAAATTTTTTTGGGAAACTTACATAAATATATTATGATAAAAAAAATATTTACCATTTATAGCAATAATATTTCTTTTTCACTTGATCACTTTTAATTCATTTATAATACAAGTTTAATTTATATTACAAAAAACAATTTTTTATTCACAGATAATTGAAATTTTAATGATAGATAATTCATTTATCACACATTTTAATACATTTATAATACAATGTGTCAAATTTTTACCAAACAAACATAATATTATTTTAAAAAATAATTATAATTCATACATATTGCATACATAATTCTCTTAATACGTATTGCAGATTTAACATAGTATTGCTATAAATGGTAATAAATAAAAAATATTGCTAAAATTAGTAATTATTTATTACAATGTATCAATTCATGTAATTATTTCTTTTTTAAAAATAGATGTAAGTTAAATAGCGATGTTTCAACTAAAGTACCAAAGTTTAACTATTTTTGTTTTATACAAAATAAAATGTGTGTCCATGATTAAAAGAGTCCAATACAAATCATGTTTAATAACTAATTGGGCCAATTTGAACCCAAAATAAAGGATCAAATCATTTTAGGAGGAGCAATTTTCACATATAACAACACAAAATTCATATTTGTATGTTATAACAAAGTTTGTATAATTGCATTCCATAACAAATATTAATATGTATAATTCGCTATACATATAGAAAGAAGCCAATTGTATAATTCGCTATACATATACAAAAGAAAGCAGTTGTATACAAATCAATTGTATAATTTGTGTATGTATATAACGAGAAAGAGAGAAAGACAAAAGAATAATTGGGAAGGGGAATATTTATATTATATAATTATAAGTGTGTAGGACGAAGATATATGTATTTGCATGTGTAGATACAATTTTCTCTCGCTTTATACAAACAGAAACACAATTTCGTTTCTATTTGTATAAGTGATAGAGGTGAGGTGGCGAGAGAGATCTGGAAGAGTGGCGAGTGATATCTGGGATAGGGGAGAGAGGGGAACATGTAAATATATATATATACAATTTTTTTTCGCTTTATACAAACACATTTTATACACTAGTGTTGTATAAAAGTGAGAGGACGAGAGATGGAACGAGAGAGGGAGAGTGGCGAGCGAGAGCTTGAGGGAGAGAGGTGTCTGGCGAACAATTTGCTACACGGCACAATTAAATCAAAGTGTGATTATAACATTTAATTTGATTTATTAGCTTGCCATTATATACAATTTTCCCTAGAAATGAAATGGGCTTATTAATGAAATGGGCTTATTGATGTTTGATTAACCCAACATTATAGACAGCATTTGCAGAAATGACCATATTTTCCCACTATTTAAAGTAACATATAATATCGACTTTTCATTCGTTTAATTGATCTCGATTTTTTCTTCAAATGATTGATCTTTAAGTTTTACCTCTAGAAATTGAACTTATGCCTAGTTAAATATTATGATACAAAAATATAAATGTATGTCCACGAAAAACTTATTTGTCCTCGAAGGATAAAAATTAAAGACCAACACAAAATCGGACTAAAAGTTCAAACGATCCTTTCCCTTTTCAATTGATCCATTATATATGGATCATCATCTTTCTTTTATATTATGGGCTTTGTATTTTAGTCTCTCAGTATTAGGCCTAATTTGGCAAAAACAAAAGTAAGAATAAGAGATTAAATTCAGCCCAGAGCCCATGTGTCAAAGGCCTAGATTAATACATTTGCACAAATAGCATCTTTTAGTGCCACCATTTAAATTCTAATCCCACTAAAAGAAGGTGTTGAGAAAATGGCCTTCATTTCACGCTTGTCATTTATGACTTATGGTGATCCGTCATAATTTCTAAATCGCAATTACAAGTATTTTTTTATCGATAGTCGATATTAATTAAAATCCATCTTAACAACACGATATCACGATTCATTAAAAAATTTAATCCAACTCTCATGAATCATCATAAGTTCTCATATATCTATAGCTGAAAACTTGATTACTCATCAAGATTTGTGGTCAAATAATCTTAACGATCACGATAGCATATTGTGCATAAATTCACCAATATTTTTTTTTCAAAATCGACTCAAATAACTTCAATTTTAGTATACAACTTTATATCAGCAGTTCCAATAATTTTACTAATAATTAAACTCGATACAAACCTTTAAAAGTAACAACATATCACTTTTGAATCAAAATTTTATCGAAAACAATATTTTCTAATCTATAAAAATAGAGATAAAATCGCGCGGAATATGTTGTTATTAGGGTGGTAGTATTTAAGAAAAGAGCTAAGTTTATAAATTAGCTAAGTAATAATTATGGATGCAGCCAACAATATATAAATGCTATTAGTAGATTCTGTCCTTGTTCTAGTCGGCGAAGTTTCCTATTAGGCTATTACTTGTCACCTCTTCTTCAACAATTTCATCATATATTCACTTAATTCTACCAAAGTTGTCTGCTTTTTCACTTTTCTGAATATGGGTCTTTGGGATTCTTTGCTCAATTGGCTTAGAAGGTAATAAAGTTCTCTTCTTTTTGTATTTTCAAGAAACCCCTTTTGGAGAACTTGAAATTTTATGAATTGTTATGTATTTGCTTTGATATAGCATGTTTGTTTACTCAATAGTAAGGGGAGGGGAGGGGGGAGTTCCTTTCTTTTAAAATCTGTTTGAATTTGTGTGAGAAAGGAAATTTTGAGGTGAAAAGTGGAAATTGGAGATTCTAGTTGTTCTTGTATCTGTTGTTTGGTTTGTTCTGTTTTATGGTTGATTTTGTTTATCTTGACTAGGTAGGGGTAAGGTTTGTGTAGATACCACCCTCCTAGAGAGTGGTGTAGGTACATTGATTCAAGGGTGGTCACTCGAACACCCTTTATTGAAAGATTATATTGTGTGTAATAGAAAATGATGTTGTGTGTATAGGTCAAAAAGATTACATACTAAAGTTTTGAACACTCTTAAGCAAAATTCCTAACTAAACGCTACTTGTGGGGTTACACGGGGTATGTTGTTGGCATCAGCTTGACTTAGGTAGGGGTAAGGCTGCGTATGCGCCACACTCGTCAGACCCTGCTTGTGGGATTACATGGGGTAATGTTGTTGTTGTTGTTGTTGTTAGCGTCAGCTTGACCATTCAAGAACTTAAAAGAAAGTTACTTTGATTAAAATGTAAAAGCTATGATCTTGATAATGAAATAATATTGAACAGTAGGTACTAGGTAGTCGAGTATTGTCTAGTTATCCCTATAAGTATTTATTAATCTCCTATTGTCTTATTCTTCGATTCTAGTGTTACTTGTTGTTTCCTTTGCTTCAGTTATCGTACATTTTGTTGTTGCTATGCGTTCTTTTCTTATTTGTTTTCAGCATGCATTCGTTGCTAGTGTATGCATTTTTACGTACTTGATTTTTTTATATGCTTTACTTGAGCGGAGGGTCTATCGGAAACAGCCTCCTTACCTTCACAAGGTAGGGGTAAGGCTGCATACACACCACCCTCCCGAGACCCCTCTTGTGGGACTACACTGTGTATGTTGTTGTTGTAGTATTTTTGGGATTTTACTTTTTCTCTTTTGGTGGAGGTGCTCATGGAGCATAGTTATAGATAGTGTTGTTTTATAGTAAGTAATAGCATTAGCAGTTCGACCAGTAGCTCCTAAGTTTGATTACTCTACTTCTGTTATCACATTGTGTTGTTTCACTCGTTTTTCTTTTTATGGTTGGTAGAAGAATAATAGCTCGTTTTTTGTCTTTAGCAATTAGTGTAACGAATCACGGGAGTTACATCATGTATATCATATTGTAGTCTAGGAAGATCCCAGTAGAATGATAGGTAAAGGAATTTAGCAAGCTTTATAGCAAAGACTAACGGAATAACAAAGACTAAATATGTACCGGAGAGAATTATTTAATTTGTGAACTATTTAAATTGTACGATCCCAAAAGTGGTAAGATATAGATAACTTTCTGTTCTTGGACTAGTTTTCTTCTATACGTAGAGAATCTCCGACGACTTATTCCGAATTTCAGAATTTGTCTTAGAGCTATGCTGCAGAAAGTTCTTCGGTCTATAGCTCATTGAAACCTTTGTTCGGTCAATGCAAGAAAGAGAGAAGTGATATAAACATAAGAATTTAGCAGTTTTTATCAAGAATAATTTAAGGCGAAGACATCTCTGTCTCTATTAGCATTGTAACTATGTCATCCTTCTAGTTCCGTCTTCTTCAGGTAGTAATCTAAGTTGCTTGGACTCTTCACTTTCGGGGCAGCACCCATGTCGACACGACGTGAGTGTGGGATCCGTACCGGATATGGTCAACCGATTTTATGTACTTGACCAAAATCGACAGAGGAACTCGGGCAGATACAGTGATTTTTGTATTAGAAGTTTCGGGACAGATACAATGATTTTTGTAATCAAAACAAAAATTAAGGTGAAATTGAAGAAAATGGAATACCTTGTATATAGATATTTCTATTGTAGTCATTTTCCATATATCTCTTTCTGGGATTCTCCTCCGAATCAATATTTTTTCTCCTTGGAATGCTTTGTTAGTTTTCCACATAACTTCCCATCATTTTGACATGTAACTCTATTTTTAGATATTTGAATATTTTTTATCCGAATCTCCATAGCTTGCATGTGGCTGGTGTTCTTTCAATAATGCTGAGTATAACTTTTATGGTAAGGAACATGACACTAGTAATTATGTATAAATTCAAGAGAAGGCTATATCTGTGTGCTAATCAAACAAGCGACTATTCTAAATATATCTTAACACGCTTATCAGTGATTTGATGAACATGAATGTCGAATCAGATTACTTACGAAAAAAGGAAGTCGTATCAGTTATGTGAATTTGTTGATTTCCTCTGTACTTTTGAAGCACCCTTTTGGTATTTAATCGTCCATTATCATACTTTACCTTATAAAAAATAATGTTGTATCAGATATATGCAGTGTCTTAATCAAAATGCCGTTGAGTGCTAATGAGTGATGATTTTTTTGAAATAATTATGTGTGGGTATTCGCGGTGTTTCAGATGTTCTACAACCGTGTAAACTATTGTTGTATTATATTATGTGATGATATTACTACCATAACTGGAAATCGCTCTCTTGGATTAGTCTGGGAAACTTAAACAGATATTACTATTCAAGTTGGTCCTTGTAAACTCAAATTCATGTTGTTGGAAGAATGACTCGTGCTTTATTCTTTATGTCGTTTGATCCTAAGTGACATTGTCGATATCTAAGTTTTCTACATGTTTCCATGTTTAGCCTATTTTTTAAACAGGAAATGGAGCTTTCCCTGGTAGGCCTTCAAAATGCTGGGAAGACATCTCTCGTCAATGCTATTGCTGTGAGGACCTTATATGCTCTCTCTCCTCTTCCATCTCTCCCGACCCCTTTTTCATTTTAATGGCAACGTTTTTTGACATTAGATATTTTGATCTTTATCAGACTGGAGGCTATAGCGAGGACATGATTCCGACGGTTGGTACCTTTTCCTCACTGAGTCAAACTAGTAATCTTGTCTTCTTTTGGTTACTTGCTCAATAAAGTTTCTTACAATTAGGTTGGATTCAATATGCGGAAAGTTACAAAAGGAAATGTGACCATAAAACTCTGGGATCTTGGGGGCCAAAGGAGATTTCGCACGATGTGGGAGCGCTATTGTCGGGGTGTCTCTGCGATATTGTAATTTCTAATCTTAATCTCCGTCTTTATCTGCCTTCTCAATTTAATTTTATTTGTTCGCTGTCTTACTACAATATGCACTTAATGCTTTTGCCTGAATTCAAGATTTTGACATCTTTAGCGGATGAAATTTCTCCTTATGTGAATATGTACCTCAAGCTCCTCTAATGAGATGTGAGGTGTGTTAATTATATAAAGTTATAAACTGCTGATTTTATAGTTGATGTCATTTTATTTGTTTCTTGGGGTCTGCCGGGGGAAGTACTCGGTGCTGTCTCTCTCATGTCCCTGTCATTTCCCTGCCTAAGTTAACATCATGCCTTCGCTTACGTCGTCCTTGTCATGGTAGTTTGATGGCTTATGTCCATATGATACTTGGGGGTCGTTTGGTTCTAAACAAGGATATCCTGTTTTAGCAAATACCAATAACCAAAAGCGGAATAATTGTAATTCCAGGATAAGGAAAACGACCCCTTTGAGTGTTACTGCAATCTCTAAATTCTCTGTTCTCTAGCCCCTTCTCTTTGTTCGAATTTTTTCGTATTAGCAAGGACAATAAGCAACAAAATTCAATGCTAGAGAACAGTTTTTGTTGAAGACATAATTAAATATATAAAGCGTACTCCTTTAACAATTTAAGCTTTTAGATGAGATTGTCACATAGTTCGACATTTTTTATCCGGTGGAAAACTTTCATTTGGCCCGAGGTAGTGATCCTGTTATCAAAGTGAAAACCTTAACTTTTAGGCATTGAGTATGATGTGACTGTGCATTACATATTCAGGTTGAATTGACTTGGGAATTTTTATGCGATAGGTATGTTGTTGATGCTGCTGATAGAGACAGTGTACCTATAACAAGAACCGAGTTGCATGAACTTTTGAAGAAACCTTCATTAACTGGAATTCCTTTGCTCATCTTGGGAAACAAAATTGACAAATCAGAAGCTCTTTCGCAGCAGTCATTGGTCGATCAACTGTAAGTTGCTGAACATTAACCTTCACGTAAGAAATTATTTCTTTGGCAGAATACATAGACAGACACCTAATCTTGTCGCGATTTTTCATCTAGACACCTAAGCTAAGGGTCTGACCTATTAAAAACTTTACATTGTAAAAAAGGTACCTAAAAGTAAGGTATAATATATGGATAGACACCTTAACTTGGTCTCAACCGACAACAAAACACTCCAACTTTGAAAATGCACATCTAGAGATCTTAACTTGGTTTAAGTTGGCTCCGTAAACACCTCAACTTTGAGAATGCACCCCCTTAAAGGTGTTAATATGTGCCTTTTCAAAGTTTAAGGTGTTCGTGAGACGCACCTGTGTCTAGCTGATGTGTCTAGATGATCACAATGAAAGTTGGGGTGTTCAACTGCCCGTGTAGGCCAAGTTAAAGTGTCTGTATGACTGTCTATATATTATGCCTAAAAATAAAGAAGGCGAGTTGATAAAAAAAATGGTTAGAAATCAAAATTCAGGCACATTTTCGACAGAACAAGGTATTCAATTAGTCGGTTTCTTAGTTCAGTTAGCTTGATAAATGCTCGTGACGAATTTAGGTGTCTATCTATGTGTTCAGCTAATTTCTTCCCTTTTACGAATTCACTCTCTGTTAACTATTTGTGATGCTTGTTGAATCAGAGGTCTCGACTCAATAACGGATAGAGAAGTCTGCTGCTACATGATTTCGTGCAAGGATTCTGTAAATATCGATGCTGTTATCGATTGGCTAATCAAGCACTCAAAGACCGCGAAATGAAGAGCTGCCTCCGAGATATAATAATCTGGAAAAATAGAATGTAGTTCCTTCTGAGGATCTTGAAATGATCTGTTAATATATTTTCTGGCTGATCTGTCTTATGTTTAGTTCTATATAGTTTTTTTAAAAAAAATTACAATTCTGTGCTATAAAGTGCTTGAACAATCATACATCTTTTCATTATGAATTTGCATTGTTTGTCTTGCTTTTCCGCTCTTGGACTATACTAGGTATGTTGTTGTTTGTTGTCAAGCTTCTACTATTACACTCGGACTTTTTCCCCAATAATCGAGGGCCAGCTGGTGCACAGAAGTCCGTTCTACCTTTTCCCACTTAAACCATGTTTTCACTTCGTGGCAGAGATTAAACTCGTAAACAGCTTGTCTATCTCCAGGAAGTAGTGATAAGACTTGCATATATTATATACATTTTCCCATCAAGGAATTGAAATTTGCAAAATGTAATATCATAACTCATAATAAAATTACAATAATCTTTGAAAATTTTTAGTTGTTAATATAAATATATAATTAAACACAACATGATAGGCACATGTATAAAACATTATAATACTTCTAAAAGAATAATAATAATAATTCAAAACAATGCAATTTGTCTTGAATTAGTTTTCCCAATGAACGCTAGACGACGCCGTTTCTTCTTCTTCTTGTTGAATGTCAAAGGGGAACTTTGATAAATTTTCACCATATAGATATGGCCTAGCTTTGATCAATCTATATTTAAATAAAATAAAATGTTAATACAAAAAAAAAAAAGTAATAAAATAAAATAATATAATAAAATAATATCTCTCTTTATATAAAGATGTATTTTTTTTATTGAGTATAATGTGATATATATTTAATTTTTCTTTGGAAAATGAAAATTTTCAAATTGATGTAAAAACACATTTAACAAAATCAATTTAATTGTATAGATATTTCACAAATGATCACTCAATATTTATTTTATCAGCGAATAAAATTAAATGACATCTTGATTACAGAAAATATTTATCGACTTTTCTAATATTTAGATAAGGTTAAGTGATCTTTTCGTTACGAGAACAATTTAGTGAGTTTAATCAGTAATATGAAAATCGAATAACCATTCATGAAACCAACTCGAAATTAAATACCTATGTTTTCTCTTCTCCAAAAATCGGGCAAGAGTGGCTCTACGAGCCATAGCAAGTGCTGCAAATTAAATACAAATTATATAGATTTATTAAAATAAAATAGAATAAAATTAAGAAATAGTAAAATAAAACAAATTAAATAATAATTTAAAAAAAAAGAACCAAGATAAATACCTCCATTAGCATAATTTGTGGATGCATTTGAAGGGTCTGATTTATTTTCTTCATATTTTTCTTTATTCATCACTTTTTCCAAAATCTCATCCATGTGGAGAGTTGTTGATTTAGAAACCAGGTCAATTATAACCTCAGCCTATACAATTTTAAATATATATATATATATATATATATATATATATATATATATATATATATATATATATAATCAGAATATCACTTCTAAATTTATAAAAAAAAATAGATGCATGGACAAAAATATATACATAAATTAAAGAGATAATTTCAAAGACCTTCTTTTTATTGATAAACAATAATAACATATTCAGAATAATCTCAAGGGCGATCGATGTGAATGCAATGATATGCTCTTATCCTCACCTTGAATAAGGTAGAGAGGCTTTTTTCTGATAAACACTCGACTTAAGTTAAGCATATTAAAGTCAGTAAGTAAAGAAAATACAGTAATGAAGAAGTCACATTGAAAATAATGAAGAAAACAATAAAAAATAAATATTAATACGATAACTGAAATAAAAAAATAGATAATAATAAAATCAAAAAATAAGATAGTACCTTTTCTGGTGATATACCCGGAAAAATATGGACCTCACCCATGTAGAATATGGTCAATGTTGACTCATTTGGACTCAAATTTTCATAATTTTTCCTGAAAAATAATTGTTTCGATTAAAAAAAATCTTTACTTTTTTTTTTGTAAAATATAATTCTTTAAAAAATATGGAAAAATAACATAATAATAAAGAAACTACCTTGAGTCATAAGTGTTTGTTTTTGCTACTAGAGGAAAAGTCCCTCTAAAGAATTGGGGGTCAATGGTGGATTTGTAATTGTTTAGGGATGAATTGTTTGAATTAATGGAAACTATTGGGGTGGAGTTGTAATTCTGTAAAATAGAAGAAGAAAATCAGATTTTAAAAAGATTAGTTTATCAGAATTTATATAAATGAAGGAATTAATTAGAATTAAATAAGAAATTGTGAATAACCTGAAAAAATGTGTGTTCATGTTGAGTAGCTAAATCAGCCAATGAAAATGGCCACTTCATTCCAGAAACTAAATGACGGAATATCGTGAGTTAGCTAGCACACAATTATACAAATAAAGCAAATAGAGAAAACGATATAATATCAAGTTCGATTAAATTTAGCAAGAAAAAAAATAAGAATTTACTGAGATTCAACTAAATATAATCTTCCAGACAAAAATAGATAGATAAAAGAATTATACACATATCTCAAGAATGATAAAAATTGTTGAAAATATTATCAACGAGCTAAAGTTTATCAAAATTACAGATAAAAATGAATTATCAAATTCATGACTGGAAGTTTATGAATTTAGCACATTGAAGTTATTGACTAAATTTTAAATTTTATAGTTTATATATAGTTCACGAATAGATACATAAGTTATATTTTGACAATTTTTTATGATCAACTTATATGTAATTTAATTATATATTTGTTATTTTCTATTTTTATGGTACTCAATAATTTTATTTATTAAGATTTGAGCAGACAAAAAAAATCACTAAATAATTTTCATTTTATCTGAAACTCTAAATTCATATACAGATGATAGAATTTTGACTTGAATCAAATTCATAAATAAACTTATTGTTTCACCTTATTAAAACTTACTACCTCAATGTTACCATTTTATTGACTATCAAACAATATATTTTATATAAATTAATATATTAATATATTTTATACCACGTGATAAAATAAAAATTCTTTTAAATTAGACCTTACAATATTATACACACCAAATTTATAACTTATTAGGATAAGGTTATCATGATATTTTAGTTTTTTAATTCTCATGTCATTATTCTTAATTGGTCCCCTTATTCATTTTTTTATTTTTCTTTTATTTTTCTTTTTTTTCTTCCGCTCTTTATGAGATAATCTAGGATTCACAGTTCGAATCATGAAATCAATTATTTTGTATTTCTATTAAAATAGATTGTTTATTACATCGCTTTTTACGCGTGTAATATTGATTTATTCCTAAACCTTGTTTTGAAAAAAAAAAAATACTTAGACAGATCGAAATTACTTTTTTATAAATTAAACTACAACAAAAGGACCAATTCAATAAAGATTAGGACTAAATTATATAGATCTTCCTTAACAATTTCAGAATTATGAATATCTGAAATTAACACAGAAGAAGACTAACAATAAATTGACTAGAGAAAAGATTCAAGTGAAAATTCACTTAATCACTTATTTCGTCTCGAATTATCTGTCATGATTTATCACAATAATTATCTCAAATTATTTATTATTCAAAAGTTAAAGATTAAATTAATTATTCTTAAAGGCTATAAGCACCTCAATTAAATCATCAATAATTATCTCAAATTATTTATTATTCAAAAGTTAAAGATTAAATTAATTATTCTTAAAGGCTACAAGACCTCAATTAAATCATCAATAATTATCTCAAATTATTTATTATTCAAAAGTTAAAGATTAAATTAATTATTCTTAAAGACTACAAGCAACTCAATATGCGATGTGATATTATAATTATAAAAAATCTCCTAACTATATAAAATTTTGATACTAAAAGTTCACTTACCATATCTTTGAGATCTACTCATAATAAACCCTAATAAATGTTAGCACAAAGTATGGTTTTATACAATTCTAAAAAAATCTACTAAAATTCCATAACAAACCTAAAATCAAAGAAGATTTTATTATTTTTTTTCTTTCCTTTTTTGTTGTTAAATATATATTTTTAAAAAATAAATTCTTTGTACCTTTTTTGTGTTGCTTCTCCATTTCTGATAATTGTGGTTTGTTGTTGAGGTCCATAAAATCTATCTCCATCCTTGAATCCATTTTTTTTTCACTTTCAAAGATTTATAAAACAAATTAAAAACTAGAAAATCAATTAAATAAGAATAAATATTCTTATTAAATTGTTAAGAAAGAAGAAGAAAATAGTAGCAAGTACAATAATAGATAAAATTGAGAAGCTTCATGCAATAAGAAATACAAAATTTATGGAAGATAAAAATGAAAGAAGAAGAAGAAGAAACAACCATTAAAATTCTCTACAAAAATAAATAAATAGAATAAAATAAAATAAATTAGACAGAAAAAAAACGTGTTTATTGAATTGGTCCCTCTAAATTGATAGCCACAACTTGTTTTTTATTTTTTTGGGTTAATTAAGTGCAGTCTTGTTTTAATTGATTTGAAATTCGAAAATAAAATGATTGGTTGATATTTAAATCGAATAGTTCTTTTTCATTTCAATTTATTTGTTTTATTTTTCTTTTTAGTCTAGTTTTAAAAAAAAATAGTGTTGATTTTTCTTTTTTTTACGACTTTTAATTTCAAACTCTACTTAACATGTTTTAAAACCATAAAATTTAAAATACTTTCTAATTTTTTAAATTTCATTTTAAATAAAAATAGAATAAATAAATTAAAATAGAGAAAATAATAGTATAATAATATTTTAGAGAAATGTTTAAAACGAGGGGATGTATTTATGTCTAATCAAATTGTCCTATTTTTATCTCAATTCTCAAAGGTCACATGTACTACGTAACGTAATTATAATTGTTTTTTTTTTATAAAATGAAAATCGCTACTAATTTAACCATATGTTAGATTTTTTTTTAATTTCTTATTCGGTGTCGTGAGTTCATATTGAAGCTTTAATTAAATTTAGATTGCGCACTACAGGATTCATTCGGAGATAACACTCTCAAAAGAAATTTCTCCATATACAGAGGTCAAAACTTAAATTCGAAACTTCTAGTTTAAAGTAAACTAATCTCACCCCACACCACAACTTATATTGGTATGATGTATTAGATATTGTGGTGGTGGTTGATGATACGTTTATATGATTATCTTTTATAAAAAATTGTTTGTTATTTCTCAAAACTTTCGAGTTTGACCCCAAAAAAGGAAATATTTTTTATGGGGGGGGCTACAATATTAACTTTTTGTAACATGTGTTTGAATTAGTCAAGTTTGAGTTTAAAACAAAGGTGTATACAAAATAATTTGAAGTATTTTCCTCCAAAATCGAATTATTTATATAGATTGCTCATTTCTTAATTAGAGATGTCGAATCATCTTAACATAAAGAAATTCTTGATGTGAAAGCACTATTCTCCATATAAGACCTTATACACTGTAAATTAAAATAAATTAAATTTTAATACAGATATCGAATCGATAGATCAAAAATCAAAATCACAATCGTCTATAAAGATATTACTTGCTCCAAATATCCAATGTGAACTAAAACGACGACGTGGTCCTTTTGTGGCCTCGTCCATTATTGGTGAGAAATAGTTGAGTTTTTTTATCCATTATAGTTCTCTACTACCTACTACTATTAAGTTCTTTTTTTGAAATTGTGAAATTTATAATTTTACGATAATTTTAAATTAATATAATAAATTAATATTTAGGTCTTATATAAAAAAAGTTCACATAAATCTTTTTGTTAGATACATGCTAATTTATATATCAATATCAATATATTTTAAATTGAGACGCAATTCTCACAAAAATATTTAAAACGAGGAAGGTACTTACATCTTATTCAATGTCCTATTGGCATCCCAAAGGTCACATATACTATTATGACATTTTAACCTTTATAGCTATAGATTTACATTTTTATTCAATCTGAGAAGCGAATTTATTAATAAATAATAATATAACGATAGTTCTGAACTAATTGTTCTATACTTCTTACTTGGATATCTTGTACATACATATTATGGTGTTTCTTTAAAAAAATATTTGAAGTGAAAATAACAATTTTAACCATGTATTACTAATATGAATTGAATACGGAATGTTATGATCAACTAAAGCACGAGAAACATATTATGAGGACCAAAACCAATGTCAATGAAGTCGTGGATCTGACCTTAATTTCATGTTAAGAAATAAACCTAAAATCAATTTGAAGTGGAAAAAAGAAGTGGATTAATTTTTATAGTTACAGAATTTAATTCCTTCATTAGTAATGAGAAGTAGGGGTAGTTTCTATCTTAAGCATGTTTAATTTATTTTTAATTAGTTTTTAAATAAAAATGAAGATTTCATAAGTCTATGAAAGATACTTTTTCCAATGTAAATTAAATTGACATGGTCCTTTTGTAAACATTTCATTTCATTAATTAAATAGTGAGAAATGACTTAGTCTTTTATCCATGTTTATCATATTTAGTAAAAAAATTAATTAAAATATTATATGCCACTAGGTACTATATATAGTCTAAAATATATATTATTTAAGTTTTTAATTTCTTCTAGATTTTCCACAGTTTATTCCTTTTATGACTTGTGCACCCACCAATGAGCGTATAGAATGACAACTAAATTTTTTACAAATTAATTATACGTGTGATATTAAATTAAATTAATTAATTGAAACGTTCTTTGATTATTTTTGTGAAAATGTATATACAAATTTATAATATATCATTATTAGAAAAATATAAAATTTGCTATGGAATTTGTTGATGAATTTTGTTAAAATAGAATTGTTATTTACCTAGGAAATTTGGTACATAGCTCATTTCTTATTTTTCTAATAATAATTGCTCCAATACTTATTTATTTGTTATGTTAAATATGTATTTTTATTTCACATTTGACAGTAATGAATTTTAAAAATAGTTTAAATATAACCATGTGCTACTTAAGAAAGGACCAAAATTATTTATTTTTATTAATTAATTAAATGTTAAATATACTTAATAAAATTTTCTTTGTGCTAATAATGGCCTAAAAATACTATTATTCTACTTTAAAATACTTCAACTTTCTGAAAAAGGAAAGAAGAAAATGGATATCGACACATACTTTTAAAAATTAAAGATAAGATTCCTAATAATAGCTTTATCCTTCTACACAATAAAAGCTGAAATATTAAGTTCCAAAATGGAAATTCAAAATTTCTAATTTGGAATGCCACTTCTTCGATAAATATTTCGCATTAATAAAATTCAGAAATGAGCACCACTCCAAAAAATATGATGTAAATATTAGTGAATATTTTTACGACTTAAATTAGTAATTTATAAATTATACGAAAATAATTTTAATATTGCTCTAAGACTTTCGTTTCCACTTTTTCTATACAAAATAAAATGAAATAATTTTTTTTTAAAAAAATAAAGAATTGCAAAATCTGTCAGTATCTAAATGCAAGTGGGAGAAAAGAATTATTGCACTCTGTCACCGACAGATACACTTCACTGCCCATCATTCAATTATTTCTTTGATCTTCTTAAAAAAGAAATAATTATTTATATTATATATAGGGGCAAAAAAAGGAAAGAAATGATTCAAATTATCACATGGACATTAAGTAGGCCTCTGGCCATGCGATACCATATTACGATATGGAATCGTGAGATGAAATCAGCGTTTGAACATGCGATTTTACGATGATTTCATCTAATGATTTTATATCATGAGAGGTGATTCCATATTCTCCAAAAATCATGGTATGGAATCACATGGAATACCATATCATGATTTGAGATATTTTAATATGAAAATTGATCAACAAGTTTATATTTTGTTAAAACAACCCACATTTATATCCACTTATAACCATTTATTTTATATGTAAATAAAATTTATAATCACATCGTTACTTTTAAAAATTTATTATTCTCAACGACATAAAATATATTATTCTCACCAACATATAGTCACTTAGCTCACACCATCTGATTGTTAAAGTCATGAGATATTTATGGTTTATGAGCATGAGAATATACTTGCAGATGATATTGACCAACAAATAGCTTAAAGTAACAATGTTGGTTCGTCTTCTCGGTCACATGATCGAGAAATGCAAGTTCACGTGAGGAAATTGTCCGTACTATGTGGAAGGATTATATTAAAGACTAGCACACTACAAATAGCTTTGTAATAATTTATTATATGATTTTATAATTTTTTATTTATTTGATGAGATTGAATAAACATTGGGACTATTTTAATAGTTTTACAACTTATGGTATTTTTATGTTTATGAGAAATATACAACACAAAAATTTCATATCGTATGTCCAAACAAAACTTCAATTTCATCTCATGATTCCATATCATGATATTATATCGCATATCCATATCATAATAATAGCTAAACTAGTTAATACGTTGATTTTAATATTTCGTATATTTCATTTTATATGTCATTATTTAAATTTTAACTATGTTATAGAAAATAGAACCAAAATAATAATATTTTGATGATTAACATATAAAATTGTGATTATAAGTAGTTCAAATGTGTTTTAAGGTTTAAACTGAAATTGATTTTAGAAGTGAATGAAAAAAAATTATATACTTGTGTGGGTGACTTAAAATTGAACTTAATTTATGGATCTATTTTAGAATGCTTTTATGTAAATTAATAATTTATTGAATTTTTTTTCTTCTCTCTAGATAAAAATAGAATTTGTACATACACGTTATCCTTTCTGAATCTATCATAAAATTATTATGAATATATTATTATTTATTGTGATCCTTTGAGAGATATTGTCGTAGTTGAGAGCATTCAAACAATTCTTTATCTTGAGAGTTCAACTTTGTTTCTTTAAAGGATTGGTCTTTTGTAATTTATTGCTCTATTTTGCTAAATTCATTTCTAGTTCGTAATTAGAGGTGGTAAAATTAGTTTATTAAAATTTTATAGCTAGCGTTAACTTGTGTAAGTTTGAGTTGATTACTGACCGACTTATCTTTTAGTTTAATCCATCTTAACCTAATTTATTTCACTCTATCAAAGTATGGGCTCATATTTAGCTCAAATTGATTTATGACAAATCTAGTTGAAATATTTTCAAAAAGACATTTTAGTTGATATGTTATTAATATATAGTCATAACAAAGAAAATAGTTTTATAAGATACTGAAAATTTATAAAAGAACAAAATAAAACAATTAAGGCTTACTGTAGGAGTTGTTGGAGTGAGTTATAACCCGCATTATAGCTCACTTCAGTCCAAGTAACTTTTAAGCAAGTCAATGACCAACAAATTTATTTACTCAATTATTTTAATCCGTTTAAATTCAATCTAACCCACTCATTTGTCACCTACGGAAGTTATAGCGATTTGAGCCCGTTTGTTTAGATAGAGTTTGGAGTTGGTCTAATATATAATTAGAGCTGTCAAAATGGGCTAGGCCCGTTGGGCCGGTCTGGCCTAACCCATAATTTAATAGGGTTGGACTAAGATTTTAGAGCCCATTTAAGAAAAATATTTTTTAGCTCGACCTGAATATGTCTGATAATTGTGGAGCTTGAGAAATATCGATATGGTCGACCCGCGGGCCAATAAAAATTAAAAGATATAATATAATATTAAATTTAAAAATGAAAGAGAGTCCAAACTCAAACCAATTAGGTTAATATTTCTATTTAGATATTTATAATTTTACTTGAAAAAAAACTTAATAAATATTATAAAGATAATTTTATTTGTGCATTTGATTAACACGTAGTAACATTAACATCATGTAATGTTATTTTGCCGATTTTATGATAACATTTTTAAATTATAATTTATAATTTAATTTAGGGAACTCATCGGTAGCCCTCTAAAGTTGGCATCAATTTTCACTTAGACACCTCAACTAGACTTTGTTCATTTTAAACACCTCATGTTGAGTCCTGCAGTGTCATTTTGACACTTTTTGCTGACTTGACATATTGTGTGTGTTGCACCCATTTTGAGCGCGTGAGTTTTTTTTTGTTGGATTTTTTAATTTTTTTTTCCTTTTATTCTTCACTTTTCAGCCCTACCACTTATTCCACCTTCCCCCGAAAATTCTTGATAAAAAACCTTACAAAATATGGAAAAAAAAATTATCACTAATTTTAAAAACGTTTATAAGAACAAAATTTTTAAAAATCATCACACTAATTTTGAAAAGATTTTTTAGAACAAGAAACACATTTTTTTCAAAAAAATTAGAAGAATGTCATATATAATTTTCAAAATCAATTAAAAAAATCCCTAAAATCTAATGATTTTTTTAAAAAAAATTTGGAAGAAGAATCCAGAAAATAGTTGGAGAGGCAAAAGAGACGTAAAGCAAATGGGTAGAGGTGGGCCGATCATTTTCTAGCCCACATAAAAATTGGGCTAGTCTGACCTGACCCGTAAAATGTCAAAGCTCGTATGAATTAGCCTGGATGGGGTGGGCTAGCCCATATTGACAACTCTATATATAATTATTACAATCAATTTAATAAAAATACTAATTAGTTCCTTCGAACAAATTAATTTTAAAAATTGTAGTATTAGCTCTATTACAAAAATGTACATAGTCTTGTAGAGATGGTTACGATTATCTTCAGCCATATAGTTTAACATGTGTAAATTTTATTTAAGAATTTAAAGAGTTGTATTTATGAACTGGGCTTTATGTTTGACTAAACTCCAAAAGATTGTTTAAGAGGTTACGATTATCCAAAATCATATAATAAAAAATCAAATTTGTTAAAAATATTCAAAGATTCACTCGGTAAAGGTTGAGAGACGTATGTCTTAAATCACAAATTCAAGCCTTGAAAAAATAGTCATAAACAAGGGGGAAGACACCTTAAAACTATGAGAATATCCTAATATAAATTGATTTAATTTTTTTAAAAAAAAAGAATATGATTACTTCATCATATAAAAATGATTTCTAGAATCAAGAACTCAAATCATGTCCGCCATTAGATTGATTGAATCAACGGTCCAAAACAATGCACGTAGTGTGTTAAGGGAAGGAGATAAGGGCGATGCATCCAGTATATTTTGTGTATCTCCGTTGAAGTCATATAATTATCACTAGCAGAGTCATATCACATTTCTTTATTCGAAGGGCAATCAAGCTCTAGTACATCCTCAATCCGTTGAACCAATGATAAAAAAAAAAGAATAGAACGATGTTATATAATCCTTAGGGCATTTTGGCTAAGAATAATTTTTTGTGTTATTCTTGACATAATTGAAATGCTTCTTCATAAAGTATTGTATAAAGATTAATGTCTTTCGATATTATAAACATATTTAAATAGAAGAAAGAGACATCAGAAGAAAGCTACACAAATGCGTGTCTACAATAATCTTGCACTATAACGGCTAAGTTTCTTTAAAATTAATTTTCATGTTATAATGTTATATTATATGTTTTCTATAATAACATTTTCATAGAGCAACCATGAGATATTTAGGCAAACCATATAGAGAGGTAATATTAATTGCTACTACATTTAAAAAATATATTTTTATTCCTTTTGAACGAATTGTTTTGATATATGAATGGAAAAGGAAAAAAAATGAGTGTTTGACTCTATAGATCCTGTTTGAATTGACTTAAAAAAATAGTTTTTAAATCAAAAATAAAAAGTCAAATAAGAATGACTTTTAAGTCAAAAAATAAAAAGTAGGAGGAATCCTACTTTTGGTTTCTGACTTATTTTAAGTCATTTATGACTTTTTTAAAGTTATGTTTCATATTTGTCAAACACGTTCAAAAATAAAAAATCTACTTAAAAGTAGGTTTGACCAACTTTTAAGTCAATCCAAACACCCTCTTAGTACTCCCTCCATTTCATATTAATTGAATTGTTGAGAGTTGAGACATTTTTTATTTTTCAAATTATCTTAATTGTTTAATTTTCTAGACTACTTTTAAAATGTTCTTCAATTTATAAAAGAACAAAATTAAACAATTAAGGCTTACTGTAGGAGTTGTTGGAGTGAGTTATAACCCGCATTATAGCTCACTTCAATCCAAATAACTTTTAAGCAAGTCAATGACCAACAAATTTACTTACTCAATTTATTTTAATCCGTTTAAATTCAATCTAACCTACTCATTTGTCACCTACAAAAGTTATAGCGATTTGAGCTCGTTTGTTTAAATGGAGTTTGGAGTTGCCCTAATATATAATTATTACAATCAATTTAATAGTAGTACTAATTAGTTCCTTCGAACAAATTAATTTTTAAAAAATTGTAGTATTAGGTCTTTTAAATGTACCTAGTCTTGTAGAGATGGTTACAATTATCTTTAAGCCTGTATAGTTTTAACATATGTAAATTTTATTTAAGAATTTAAAGAGTTATATCTATAAACTGGACTTTATGTTTAACTAAACTTTAAAAGATAGTTTAAGAGTTTACGACTATCCAAAATAATATACGAAAATTGAATTTGTTAAAAATATGTCAAAGATTCACTCGATAAAGGTTGAGAGACGTATGTCTTAGATTACAAATTCGAGCCTTGAAAATATAATCATGAACAAGGGGAGAACACCTTAAAACTATGAGAACAACCTAATACAAAATGATTTTTATTTTTTACGTACTCTTAACCTCCATCTGTCATTTAGTCATCACAATTTACTTTTCTTGTTTTTGGGGCCGTGGTTGGGCCTTTACATCAGGTTTAAAGAGTTATTAAAATGAAAATTGACATAAATAATTGTCATCCAAATATTATTGGATTAGGAGGTATGAGTCAATATCATTGAAATCTCATTTGTACAATTTTACAAATTTTGATCAATCACTAATAAGTAATATATCTTAATAGATGACGAATTTCATGATAACAAGAAATCAAAACTAATCGTTCGATACATATATTAACCCCTATCTCCATTGAAGTCATACAGTTATCCCTAGTTGAGTCATATTCCATTTCGTAAGTACATGAATTCGCTAATACAAATTCGGGATCAAAAAATACTATTGATTCGCGTATAGATGGAATCCTTAAAAATATTTCACTACTAGACCAAAATAAAGTCAAGCCATCGCAACAACATAATATTATGTAATAGTACCATTCTTTATTCGAAGGGCATTTCGGCTAAAAAGAAAATTTTGAATTTTTGTGTTATGCTTGATATGATTGAAATGCTTCTTCATAAAGTATTGTGCAAAGATTAATATCGTTCAATATTTTAAAACATATTTAAATAGAAGAAGAGACATCAGAAGAAAGCTACACAAATGCGTGTGTCTACAATAATCTTGCCCTATAACGGGCAAGTTTTCTTTGAAATTGATTTTCATGTTATAATGTTGTATTATATGTTTTCTATAATAATATTTTCATAGAGCAACCAAAAAATATTCAAGCAAACGATATAAAGAGGTTATTTTAATTACTACTACGTTTAAAAAATATAATTTTATTCCTTCGATGTCTTTCATTATTTTGAACGAATTGTTTTGATATATGATGGAAAAAGAAAAAAAAATGAGTGTTGACTATTTAGTACTCCCTTCATTTCATATTTAATTGAATTGTTGAGAGTTTGAGACATTTTTTATTTTTCAAATTATCTTAAATGTTCAATCTTTTAGACTACTTTTTAAACAGTATTGGAATTAGTTATTAATTAATGTTTAGTTATTTTAATCATAAATTTGACAATAATAACGGTAAAAATAAAAAGTTATACCTAATTTATGTCTTAGACAAGCCTCATGCGATAAATTCAATTGTAAAAAAGGACATTTGCTACTCAATTAACTCGATCACCCTCGTGAATCAATGGTAACTATTCTTATTATATTAATTAATATTTCTCTTATTTTTATGGGAGGACCTTCTGATCAACTGTTAATTTATTCGAAAGCAAATTAAAATAATGTTTTCATAACTTAAAAGAATAAAGCCATGATTAATTGATTTTGCTTCTAATTCAATTTTATCTGGTGGAGAGTAGTTTTTAAAACTCGTTTTCAAACTTGTAATTTTTTTTGGAAAAATGTCTATTTTTTTATCAACTATACAAGTAAGTAACCAATCGTTATCGCAAAAGTTGAGTTAATTATTTACGTTTAATACTTATATAGTGACAATATCAACGAACGTTAACTTAGAAAAAAATCAACTAATCTCCTAAGTTAATTTCACTAATAGTACAAGAAGAAAATAACTATAACAAGAGGTGAATTTAAAAGCCTAGTTTCACGCTTGAATTTAATAACTTTTATTTTAAATCTTGAATTCACGTGAACCCCTAATTAAATCTTTAGATCCACCCTTATTACAATTATAGCCATCCATAAATCAATGCTATCATAAATACATTCATAGTATAGAAGTAAAATAACGATAGGTAATCGATCATGATAAATAAAAATTAACTTGGAAAATAAACCAAGTAACCTAATATAATGAGTTAAATACATTAAAATTTTATTTGCACTATCAATATATATAAGTAAAATCTAATTTTAATTAGTGGTTGTTATGTTTCATTTTTTTTTTATGTTAACAATAAAAACTAATTGAAATGATTCAACTACATAGTAAGTAATATATTTGCTTGTATTAATCAAAAATAAAATAAATAATGAAAGTACAAGTACAGACCAAACTACAAATAGACATAAAAAAAAATACAATAAAGTCTTTTCATATTTTGATAAGTTTTTTTAGGCCCATTTGAAAGGAATAACCTCACATGGCATTGTTGGCTGTTGACATTACACAACTTTAATATAATTAATGATAATATTATAAGTCACTCACTACCTATTACCAACAAATGCTCAGCATGACTGAATTTCCATTTCATACTTAATTTCATCAATTATTATAAGTCTATCGAAAATAATTTCTCTATTTTATAACGTAGGAGTAAAATTACGTACCTTCGTACACATCACCCTGCTCATTCCACTATCACTTCTAATTAAAGTGTTATATGAGTTGAGAATCTACCAGAAATAATTTCTCTATCTTCACAAGATAAATGTAAGACGGCATGTATACATCACTTTCTTTAAATCGCACTAATGAGATTCCGCTGATATATTGTTATTATAGTACTATTTCCAACCAATCAAAATCTTAAAGAATCCAAAAAATATGCAATGAGTTGTAACTACAGATCATCTCAATTATTTATACAGTTCATCACACCTTCAAAAAAAGAATACATCAATATCTATAAAATAAAAAAAAAACAGCTCCATTTCAACTACCAACCAGATCTTTAAATAAAACTCTGTTGCTACTGGAAAATAAATTCAAAAAAATAAAATAAAATGAACAATTTATCTTCACTGAAGAACTCCAAGAATGAACAAAGTAATCGAAAAGCTCAATCGAAAACGAAAAAAGAAAAATTTGAAATAATGTGATGGAACTATTTTTGCTTGTTCAATTTCATGCAGTTTGCACTTCTGCATCATTGTCAATTATGTCACCACCAGAATCCATACGACAGAGTTCTTCAACGCGACTAGTGACCTCGGCCATTGAAGGGCGTCTGTCCGGGTACTGAGCAGTGCAATCAACTGCAACTTGCAATAGCTGGACCATGTCCTCCTCGACGTTTTGGTACCTAAGGAGCTCAAGGTCAAAGACTTCGGCTGTCCATTCCTCTCGTACCACTGATTGCACCCATCTTGGTAGGTCGACACCTTCCTCATTCATAACCGAATGTGTGGGAGCCTTCCCTGTTAGAAGTTCCAACAACAAGACGCCAAAGCTGTAGACATCTGCTTTCTGGGAGACTTTACGAGGGTCAGTTACCTCTGGTGCCCTGTAACCTGCAACACGGTTAGGAGTTGATGATGGACCAACGAGTTGAGCAAGGCCAAAATCTGAAACACGGGCCTCGTATGATTTGGTGAGGAGGATATTGGATGACTTAATGTTGCCATGTGATACTGAGGGCCCTTGGGCATGAAGGTAGGCTATCCCGTGTGCAGCTCCAAGGGCAATGCCAGCCCTTGTTTCCCAATTCAAGGGTGTCCTACCTGCTCCTTTGTTGCCTATAGAAAAGACGAGTCGAATGACAAAACTATTGTGACATGATATAGTAGCAGTGGAATATGCCGAATAAAGCTCCCAAATAATTCATAGTTTTACCACAACATATAGTCGATAAGTTAACAAAGGTACATTTGGCTTAACTCCATACAAACAGATTAAATGTTAAATGATCTTGTTTCTCCCTGTTGAATACAGTGAACCTCTCCTACACGTATATGCAATTTTACGACTTCTTCCTGAAATGCGGTCTGTGGAGAGTGGGGTGTACGCATACCTTACCTCTACCTTTTGTGAGGTAGAGAGGTTGTTTCAGATAGACCGTCAGCTTAGGAATCTAAAACTGTGCAGATCCTTGTCGATAAAATGTATTTTAATCTAAACAATGAACACAAATTCGTACAGCAACAATTGGAGATTGTAAAGCCATTCCAGGTTGAATAACATGTAAAACATGTCAGATATCATATTCACTAAACGCATTGTCCATCACATTAGATTACGATTAAATCTGATTAAACATGAACAACAATGCAACTACAGCACAATAATGTAAGAAAAAAACAAACATTACTTTTAGTGGCTGAACACAATTGGGCACAATAATGCAACTCCAACACATCAGCCAAATGCAGCAACTTTTACACAACAGCACCAGTTCAGTAACAGATAACAAGATCCAAGAAAACAAATGATCATCCAAACTTACTAGCCTCATAAAATCAGCAAAAACAGTCTATGCTAATCGGACTCGTGTTCGGATCCTCCATATATACACTACTTTTGGAGGATCCAGGAACAGACAAGCACCACAATCTTAGTGTCTAGGCAACATAGTAAGCAGCAGTATAAGTATCAATCAGAAAACTAAAATTTGCAGATCATGTAAATGGTAAACAACAGCACAGCAATATAAATCTACAATGACATGATTCGATAGAGGCTCGATTCAAGGAAAAGCATAACAGTAATATAATGACATAAAAAAGAAGTTATTTTTCTCACCATGTAAAAGTGCAGAAAGGCTTCCCATTGAGATGTAATCATAAACAAGAAGCTTCTCATCTCTGCTATAATAATAAGCTCTCAAAGGAACCAAATTCTCATGATTCATTTTCCCAACATCTTCAATTTTCTCCCTAAATTCCTTCTCAGGTACAGTAACATCTCTCAATCTCTTCACAACTAATGTAATCCCTGATTCCAAAGCAGCTTTATAAGCAGTACCAAATGTCCCTTTTCCCAAAACTTCAGCAGAAGCTTTCAACAAATCATCCAAATTGAAATTCTTAGCCATTTTCCCAAAAAACACTAAACTTTTTCCATCATTTACAACAGCCTCAGCTTTACCTTTATCCTTATTACCCCCTCCAACACCAATAGCTGCAATTGCACTACCCAAGAATCCATCTTTTCCACCATTACCTTCAAGCCCTCTTTCTTCAGGTACTTCAACTTCAACCTGCTTACTAACAGCACCAACATCAGCAGATCTTGTTTCTGCTTTACCCCTTTTTCTACAACAGAAAAACAGCAAACAAAGAAGCAAAAGCAAACCAACTACACAACCAATTACAATACCAGCAATTGCTCCACCAGAAAGTTTCTTCTTCTTACCTTCTCCACTACTACTACTACTACTACTACCATCACATGAATCAAGTGGCTTACCACAAAGTGAAGTACCCAAAAAAGCATCCTTGGGTTGACCCGAAAGTTTATCAGGAATTGACCCGTTTAGCTGATTATTCGATACATTGAACTGAACCAAACCAGGTAAATTCAGATCCGGTATCTGACCCGAAAACCCATTTCCCTGCAAGTAAAGTGTACCCAAACTAGTCAAATTGTTGAAAGATTCCGGGATTGAACCGGAGAAATTGTTATGAGCAAGATTAAGCCGGACAAGATTGGTAAGAGAGAAAATTGAATCAGGAATAGGACCGGAAAATAGATTATTTTGAAGATACAAGTTACGCAAATCATGAAGTGAAGTAAACAAATCCGCCGGAATTACACCGGAAAGTGCATTATACCGGAGACTTAGAAAGTTCAATTTAGTCAAATTTGAGAAAAGCCCAGGTGGGATTTGGCCTAAAAGTCCCATTCCAGGTAAATGAAGCTCTAAAACAGAAGATTTATCAGGTGAACAAATAACACCAGGCCATGAACAAGTCGGACTTGTAATATTCCATAAAAGTGAACGTCCACGAAGTGCAGATCGGATAGATAAAAGGGTAGCTCGATCGGAAATAATGTCGGAGTTTGTCGGCAAGAAAAGGGTGAAAATTGATACCAAAATGGTGAATAAAAACAAGATTTTTGAGCTCATTTTTTGAAGATTTTGGGTAAACCCAAAACCCCCAAACAGGATTTTTTCTGGGTAATTTGATTTCTTGATTCAATTCTTGTTCAAAGGAGTGGCAAACACGTTGTTCATCTTCTTGTTGGCTGATTTTGAGAGAGAAAAATGGACTGTGTCTTCTGTGTGTGTGTCTGAGCTGGAGAAGATAAAGAAATACTACTAGTTGAGAATTTGACAAGTTATAAATTTTGCTGCTTTATTATTTTAATATATTTAATATAAAATTAATAAATGGGTGGGGTTTTAATTTAACTATATAATATTATTATTTTTTAAATGAAGAATAAAGTGATTTAAAAAAAAAATTGATATATGTTGGAATTGTCGGTGAAACTTGTAGGAATGGAAAGTAGACTTATAACAAAATTATCTCGCGAGTGAGATCTGAAGAATATATAATGCGTATGTAGAGAGGCAAGAGAATCGATAGTGTATATGTAGATTTTATTTTTGTATATCTTGAAAATATATTGAGAGGAAAAGATTTGGGGTTTCTTTTTTATTTTATTTTTAGAAAAAAATGATTTTCTCATTTATTTTTTAGAGATTTCTTGCTAAAAACAAGGATGAAAAAGTGGTAAGCGGTAATAATAGCAATATAATAAGATAATTAAGGTTAAAAGAAATAATGAATAGTGATAAAAAATTAAAAATAAGATATTAAGAATGATACTAATACTTTGAGGATGGAAAGAAATATGTCAAATCAATTAGCTATAATCTTTTTATCATAATTCTCGATCACCACACATTACTATTAAGGATTATGTATTTAGTGAGTTAAAGTCTATCGCATTTTACCTAATCGTCTTACTTCGGTACTTTTTTTAGTCTATCTCTATTTCTTTCTGAGTTTATTATATATGACAAATATCTCACATTTTCTTATCGCTATATCTGCACATTTGTTGTTCACATGTTTGAATTATCTCAATCTCACTACACGCATCATTATCATTAATATATATTCACTCCTAACTGTATCTATCTTGATATGGTCCCATGTTCATCTCAACATCTCATTTTCTGAACATGAGAGTCTTAGGTTGGCCAACACTTAACTCAATTTCATACAATAATAATAATTAAAAAAATCATATTTTATTCGACATAATGTTAGTTTAAAATAAATTAAATGAAAGATCAAAATAAATGAAAATTCATCTACTCGATATTAATATATTTAGGAATTACTTGTCATTGTTTTCCCAAATATTCTATACATCACATGGTTCCAAAAATTTGAACCACTTTGTAACTAAAGATGAAAAATGAAATGTTTTGGTAATTCCAAATTATTTGAAACTTTATAGTGACAATATAAAGTGAATAAATAATTGTATGTTAAAGTATAAATTTTCTGTGCTCAGAAATTAAAGTCGAATGTCGATCGATCGATAAATTTAAAATAATTTAATAATAAGCCTGATCAAATATTATTTATTTTACAATTTCATGCAATTTTTGTATAGAGAAAAATTATGTCAATATGTATATTTATTTATTATAAAGTATAATCTATAGGAAAAAATCAAATTAGTAAAATATATTCTTCACTCTAAAGAGTGATCAATGGAACTATAAGAATCATCCTCAGCAAAATGCTTAAGTAATATTCTATCAATGAAATTAAATAATAAATATTCTTTTATTTTTAATCAGAACTTTAAAGATATTGATTCAAAAAATATGATATAACTATTTTAATTTTTATAATAAAAATGAATTAGTTAAGTTCCAAATAGAGAATGAGAGAAAAAGAATTATATCAACTTGTATTATTAATTCATTTTTGTCTCACTGGAAAGGCAATAATAATAATAATAAAAATAATAATAATAATAATTCAAAGAACGTTCGAACAGATAGGAGGGTAACATGTCCAACGTATCTCTACAGCTGTCATATAATGTTGGAAATTTTATAATTAAACTTTTACAAAGTATCCTTTTATAACTAAATAAAATAAAAAGTCTAATATTATTCTGTCCGTTTGAAAAGGAAAAATAAAATAAAATGAGATGAATCATGTAATGATATATATGTTCATTTTAATTGAATAAATAAGATTTAAAGATGATAATTTTAGTATATACTTGTCTTGAAAATAAATATATAGTTTTTGATAGATTTTCGATTCATGTAATATATATAAATATAATATGAAAAAAATACATTAGACCGAAGAAGTCAGTAGAAAATAGTAGAAAGCGTATAGAAGATAACTTGTATTCGAAAAATAAGATTGTATGAGCAGTGGCATGAGCAGTAGCGAAGCCAGGATTTTCACGAAGGGTGTCCACATGCTAAAGTAAATCTGCTCTTCTTAAAAAGTGGGGAAAAAAATGATAGTAGTGAAATCCAAACACACAAACACTTTAAAGTTTTGTATCTTTACTCTTTCAAGGCGCCTAAAACCACTAGGCTACATCATATTGTTGTGTCAAGGGTGTCCAAAATATGTTATTTAACCACTTAATTTATCATTTTACATGAATATACGGTATAATATTTCGACGAAGGGTGTTCAATTACAAGTGTGGTTGCGCCACTGAGTATGAGATCAGTAATAGTAATAATATTGATACGATAAACTAGACAACGATCAACTACTTACTACAACTTTTTACCCTGATTCTTATTCTCGATATCTTTCAATCTAGAGTCATGTCCTCGGTGAAATGTAGGTATGACATGTCCTAGCTAATTATCTATCTCCAATATATATATATATACTCCTTCGACTTTTCTCTATCTCTCCTCATATTCACCGTATATATAGTCAACCTCACACACCATTTTATCAAGTCTGTGTGGCTTCTCTTGCCACAGTTAAACCATCTCAACCTACATTGATCTTGTCTATCATGGGGACACCTAGTCCCTCATTGTTGTAAATATCTCTAACTATGTCTACATCCATCTCGATATAATTTCCATATATTTTATATATATTATTTATGTAGTAATCACATTAACTTTATTTTTTTAAACATGTTGGTGGTTTGTTCTTGATTCGTATAACTTTCTTTCATATTTATATGCCGTTGAATTCAAAATGAAAGTTTGGTGCACTAACTATTCATTATAAGTAAGATTCGAAAAATAACCAGACGACAAATATTTATTATATACGATTTCTCTTCGTTTTTCTATAAGATACCATTTTAACAAATACAACACGAGAAATTGAAAAAAATATAATTTTATAAAAGCTAAAATAAAACGTCTCCTTTATCAATAATAAATAATAAAATTATAGATTTGTATACCAATATTCACAAAGCTAGTTATTAACATTAAATAATTTCTCAGACCGTTGGTGAATTCATTTATTTCCGTTGAATTTAATCAACATAACGGAACACATTTGAGATCAGACAAAAATGTTTTTTTTTCCTTTTAATTCTCTCTTTAAATTTACGTAAATTGTTGACTTTAATAACATTGTTAATTAATATAGTAATAAATTTTAAATTATCATATATATATATATATATATTATGGTTAAAGAAAAGACAATATATCTTATGGACAAAAGACAAATCTACCTCCTACAAAATAGAAGACAAAATAAAATAAAATAAAGATTACGTGAGATGCTAAATTAATTAACGCGGCTAATAGAAATAGAATATAATAAACTATTGACGGTAATGGTCTCAATTAGCTAATATAAATAATATTTAAATTTCAAAATTAATATTTATAAATATCAAAAATATTAAATTTACGTGTACTTATAAGTTTTAGAGTTGCCTAACTTGCTGATATCCTAGCAAATAAATTATTTATGTTCGAACTTGAAAGTATGAAAATCTATGAAAGGACACTTTTAAATGTCACTTCTTTTTTCCGCATATATATCTTTAGAAGAATATCCTTTTAAGATCGAAATGCCTTAAATATTTATAGAAATTTACGATAAAAAAACGTCAGCTTTAATTAAAAATCACTTTAAAAAAAGACTCAATAGTTTTTATCGACGATGGTTACACCTCTAATCTAATAAATTGTGATTTACTCCAAATGATCCAGGTTGGATAATTAAAACTCCAAGTTGTGTAATTTATTTAGTATTAAATCTACAAGTAACGTTGTCACCGTCATAACAAGTCATAATGTTTTCCTCATTTTGGATTAATTTAAACATTAAATAAAATAAAAAATTGTACAATATTAAAATAATTTCCAACCAAATTTTTAAGACAGAGAATTGACAGCTTCTTAGAAAACAACTTGAGATCAGATATCAATAAAAAAAAAATTGCGCCGATTATTTAGCTGTTTTATAGATTATGTATCGATACTATATGAATAAAATATAAATAAAAATAATTAAATCTTTTAAAATATTTAGAATATTTGATTTATGAGTTGTATAGAAAATTAAAGGTAAACCAAGTTAGTGTGTGATTGATTTTGTCCAATTGTTGCAATTTCATTCATTGACAGAGTCAAGTTACGATGATATGTCTGATTATTGTGATTAAAGATTAAAGATTAAAAAAAAGAATCAAAAGGGTCCATTCTATTTTTCTTTTTAAAAAATTTCTCTATATATTACGTGAAGAAGATTGAAAGAGGAGAAGAGGGGAGATTGAATTCACCTTATTGCGGAAGAAAATCTCGTCTATAACACTAAGTTATAAGTCCTAGCATGTTGGCCCGTTACACTTTTTATCAATATTTTCTCACGAGGGTCCTAAATTATTTATTGTTTTCATAAAAATATAAGTGAACGGTCAATAATTATTGAGAATTTTTTAAAAAATCGAGTCTGAACAATATGTATATTTGCTTATTAGGAAATAAAAGATATGTATATCCTTATCGTAGGTTAGTGTATGGTTAGAATTTCCCTTTCTAAATCATACCTTAGATTGTACCTTGTAAGTTTAAAGTTACTCCAATATAAAAATTATAAAGTAAGGAAATCATGCAATAAAAGTTGTAATTTAGGTTACAATTCGATATATATAAAGCGTTTTATATTAGTAGGATTTGAGGAAAGGTTATACTTTAAGAGAAAATATGATGTAAACATGTATATTCTACTTTAATGCAAGTATTATCAACTGTTTTCACAATTTAAATATGTGACCTATAAATTACACAATTAAAATTTTATCGTTACTACTCTCGAATGAAAAGTAACTAACTTTTGTGAAACTTATTCTTATTCAATATTCATCGATGGAATTAAGCCTAGTTATATAAAAATTTCTTGTGATTTCCTTACTTCCATTTTGAAATTTCTAAAATATTATGACCGCTATGATAGTGATCGATGGCACTAGATAATGGAGAAGAATCCAACTTTGTAAAATTTATTTATTATGAAATATGCTTTTATCAAAGGTGTTTTTTTAATGGATAATGCACAAGTATCCCCTTTATCTATGCTCGAAATCTCAGAGACACACTTATACTATACTAAGGTCCTATTACCCTCCTGAACTTATTTTATTAATAATTTTCTACCCCTTTTCGGCCTACGTGACACTATCTTGTGGGTCCAACGCTGGTTAACTTTTTTTTTTTAAGCTAGTGCCACATAGGCCGAAAGGGAGTAGAAAATTACTTATAAAATAAGTCGCGGGGGGAGGGGGGTAATAGGACCTTTATATAATATAAGTGTGTCTCTGAAATTTTGGATATAAATTAAAGGGATACTTGTGCATTTTCTCTTTTTTTAATAACGATTTAGGTTTGGTTAATTAATTTGAAGGTTTTCTTTGTAAGTATTAGACAATAATTTGTATTCGGATAAGGTTTTAAGAGTGCTTCTCGAAAAAAACTCATTTTTTAGCTTTTGAAAAATAACTTTTATTATTATTCAAAAACATTTATTTTTTCTAAAATTTAATCAAACACATCAACTCTGAAAAAATAAACAGTAAAGTTAATTTTCATCACCACGTTTCCATCTCAAATTACTTAAAGTTTAATTATATATGTTCTCTATTATTCATATATATTACTACACAAAAGAAAACTAAATCACCGATAAATTTTATTATTTAGCGATGTAAGTTGTTTATATAATCTATATAGCGTGTGTTACATTTAATTCAACCTAATTAAAAATGTTAAAAAATAAAATAGCAAATAATAATTCCTACTAAATCAGAAAAGAAAAAAAAAATCATGCAAATTCACAATAAAACAAAGCTACGCAGCCGCAATTGCAAAAAATAAAAGGATAGAAAATGTAATTAAGTCAAAATGCATTGTTCTTTTTATTTTTAATCAGTAATTTCAAATTTATATTTTAAAAATGAAAAAAATCCTTAAGTAAAAGCGTATTTCCAAATGAGCCTTAAATTTAAATTAATTAAATAATATAACTATAAAAAAAAAAGATAATTAAAAAGTCAAAAGACGAGAGAGCTATCGATCAATTGGATGAAGAATATTGAAACTTAAGAAATTTGGATGGCGATGGTAACTATAATGAAAATTATGTCTAAATTGTAAATTGTGACGCTGCGATAAATGTCACGTTATTTTTAATCAAAAATTATAACTTTGAGTAAAAAAACATAAAAATTACCTTTTGTAAGACACATTTTTAGTTTAAAAATGAAATTTTACTATATAAAATTGAATTAATTAAAGCTTAAAACAGATAACAGACTTCGAACGGAAAAAACGATAATGAGACTTAGGAACGACATAACGTATCAATTACATGTTAGTTGCCATTTTTTTGTTCTTCTTTTGTCACATTGATTGGAATTGATTTTTGTCTGTTAAATATAATTTTTTAAGTTTTCTTTTAAGTAGGCCCTATAATTTAAAATTGTTTTCCCCCTATATTTGTTGAAAAGAATGTTTAGTATATATTGTTAAATGTTAAATCAATCAAATTACCAACATTTCAATTATAAAATTGTTATGATAGCTTATATGAAACATTATATCCAATATTCAAAAGACTCATAAATTATAATAATAAAAGATATTTTTGCCATATCAATCCATGTATTTAATTTGGACATGTATAATATTGTAGGATGTGATTATAAACTATATTATCTTAATATTTTTGTCAATTGAGTTTTAACAAATATAAAAAAATGTTGTAAAGTAATGTAGACTTCAATTTTGTGTTTAAGCAGAAAACTCCAAGTCACTCTATAAATAATCAACTGTATTAAAAAAATATTTATTTCCATTTTAAGTGAAAACTCTATATGGTCTCCAAATGTATACCTGAAGTAATTCAAAAATATTAGTGCGTTTAATAGAAGGAAATGGACATCTAGTATGATTTGCACACGGTTTTAAGTAACAACTTCTTAATCAGAATTCTTTTATTTTTGTTTTCTTTCTTGAAAAGTCGTCTACGGTTTCTTTGATTTTTTCTTTATCTTTCTTGCATGTCATGTTTCTATTTCAAATTGCAATAAATTTGACAATCAACTGTTAAAATCAATGTAAGCTCAACAATAAATAATAATCAAGTATCAATAGGTAAATTTTTCATGTCAAAATCAATAACGCAGTCAGTAATTAATCATCGATGAAATTTCTCGTATTAAATACAGAATCAATAATCAATAGTTGATTAGTATCACAATATACAGATATATTCTACAATAGAGTAAATAAAGAACTCAATAATCAATAATTGATAAGTATCAGTATACACAAATCTATTATAAATGCATATAAACAAATTAATAGTTTGACAATATTCTACTCACGACTTTACAACTCAAATTTTCATGTGCAAATGTGGTCTAGCAACCATACTTTTGTTTATATGCACCCGAAAATATTCTATACACGAACAACCGCCTTATATTCATTCCCCTATAATCCTGTATTTAATTTAACCGTTCGTATTCAACTTTTTGTTTTTTTAGCACAATTAAATTTTTTGAAGGAACTGAAAAATAAGTGATTTATTATGGGTCAATATGGATATTTATATTTTACCCATTGATCAAATTTGTAGAGACTCTTAAAATAGCTTAAAGCTCGTATTATTAAAATATGAGTGACCAAGTCATCAAATATGGGTAAAATGGACTCATTTCATTAATATGGGCTGAAATTGTCACGCTAACTCTCCTATATATATATATATATATATATATATATATATATATATATATATATATATATATATATATTGTTCATCTCCTTTGTTGACGTAGGTCGATTGACCAAATCATGTTAAATTTTTGTATCTTTTGGTGTATTTCTTGTTTGTCTTCCTACTCATGATTTTGGAGATTTGCTTTGATAGCTTCCGCATAATACCTACTTATTTCGATCCTAACATTCCACTCATTACATTGTTCCTCAGAATACCAGCATTGTCTGCTTCATTTTTTTTGGCTTTCATCACTCACTATCATTGCTGGGGTTGGACTCATCATCAAAATTTGTGTTCTTGTTTGAATGTAGGATTCATTCAAGCCTATTAAGAATTGAAACAACTTCAACTGTTGCAGATGCAACACATACTCCTTTGACTTAGCACAACTACATGTGGGAGCTAGTACACATATTCTAATCATATCTTATCCTGCAACACCAAACAAGTACACTATGATGAAAGCACAAGTTAACACAACAACAACTACTTAATCATCGAAGTCGGCTATTTGAATCCTCAATATTATCTTTTCTCCAATTAGACAAATCCATTCATTGTTCGACTAATAACAATAACAATCTACCTAGTGTAATTTCACAGCGAGTTCAGAGAGAGAGTATACGCAAATATTATTCTTAATTCAGATTCAACGTTAAGAGAAGTTTTCAATAGGCCCTCGGCTCAATAAAAAACCGCGCAAAACAATACAAGAAACAATATATAGTAACAAAACAACACAATAGTCGAGATATATTAGGTGACATGAACACTACTTTAATTTTAAAAAGGGCACAAATGAGAAGAATAGACTAGACCAAACCTTCATACGTCAAGAGTTTCTCACTCTTCAACGGTGGATTCATCTTTGTATATCCATCATCCCTAAAATCCTGTCTACCAGATATAGTGAATATGTTATTGTTATCATTAGAAAATCAATAAAAAAATAATTATTGTTTCAGAATGTATTGTTTGTTGTATTTCTAATATCAAACAACAATGAACTGGACTTGTACTTAGCTCCATAGTTGATTTTGCATTTTATACCGACTAAACTTTTATCTAAAAAAAAAAAATTTTCTTCCAAACTCATTATACTAGGATTAAGTATTTCATTAGTTTCTTTTTATTCCTAATCTTAATATATATGGATTATGCCTAATTCAGGAATAGTTGGGTTTGAAGGGGTTGCGCGAGATCAAAATATTGTAGATGTTTAAGTATTGGTTTACGAGTGACATATTCTGTGACTCCACTTAAGTGAGGCATGTAGGAGATGTTTGGAGGCCACGTAAGACAAAAAGGTGTACACAATTTTTTTTAAAAAAAAGTTCAAGGGAAGAGGATAATATGACCTTAATTTAGTTAAAGTGTGTCTAAATTTCAATCATAGTCTAAAAAATACTAATGTCTTTATCTGATTGATATATAATTTTCACCATCAGTTTAATCAAAGCATTAATTAGTTACTTGGAACACATCAGTTTAAAAGGTTGTATTATTTGTTTTTATAAAAACTAACAGGTGATTATTTGGTCAAATATTATGAAAATTAATACTGTCTTATTTTATGTGACATTATTTCTTTTTTTTTGTCTATTCCAAAAGAAATGTCACCTTACTATAACTAAAAATAATTCAACTTTTAAATTTTTTGTTTTAACCTTCATGAAATAAATCTCAGCTACATAAATATCTAACGGTTGTTTCAGAGCATAAGTTTCAAAAGCACTCTTTTTTCTTAAATGTTATATCAAGTCAAAGAATATCACATAAAAAGGAACAAAAAAAGTACTATTTTTATTTTATTTTATAAACAATGATTTATTCATGATAAACATTAAAGCCCAACTAAATCAAATATTATGAACAAAAATGTCTCTATTAATTAATTGGCATCCATATAATCCACACGAGATACTAAAAAGTTATATATAAAATTCTGATTGCATAGCTTAAAGCCCATAAATTTAGCATTTTATAGTCTAAAAGTTAATACCAAATCCTAAAGATTGCAAAAATAAACTACTCTTCTAATTCAAACACTTTCTAATCATATCTTATCCTGCAACACCAAACAAGTACACTATGATCAAAGCACAAGTTAACACAACAACTACTACTTATTCATCCAAGTCGGCTATTTGAATCCTCAATATTATCTTTTCTCCAATTAGACATATTTATTCATTTTCGACAAATAACAATAACAATCTACCTAGTGTAACCTCACAAAGTGAGTTCAAATAGATTAGAGTATACGCAAATATTATCCCTACTTTAGACTCAACGTTAAGAGAAGTTGTTTCCAATAGGTCCTCCGCACAATGAAAAACCGCACAAAACAGTACAAGAAACAATATATAGTAACAAAAAATACAATAGTCGAGATACGAGAAATTAACCTATACTAACAGAAATCTAACAACAAGAAACTACAAAAACAATACTACAATAACTAATATGACTACTCATAAATAACAATAAAAAATTCATAAATTTAGTAGAAAAAGCAATACCTATTTAACCAAATATTAGCATAGTAAAATTAGTTTTTCATGTCTTATAACATCAAAACAACTCAAAAATAAAATCCAAATTAAGCAACCCGACCCGAAAACAAAAACCCCAAATACCCGGATCCATCAAAATCAGATCGAATCGGATCAATCCGAAGCCTTCATCTTCTCGACCCGCTTATTCAGCTGCTCAACCTTCACAACAAGACCAGTAACAGAGTACAGTAACCAATAGAACACCAGCGCACAGGCGATTAGAAGAGCATTACGCTGCGATTTCATGATTGATTTCTGATGACGAAGGTACTCCGATGGAGAACACGATTCGGATTCACAAGTGGGTCGGGTCTCGTATTTCCAGTAGATATCCATTAAGAGAAAGAGGCAAAAGGGTACAATGGAGAGAAATGGCTTGAGGAGATTACGGGTCACAGAAATTAGCCCTTTTCGAAGCGGGTTAAGACCCGGAACCGTTAATAGAAGTAGCATGATGGCTTCGGCTCCGGCGGCATAGCCGAGAACAACCCATTCCAACGCCATTGATGTGAAGAGAAAGGTGAGATGAAAATGGAAAGTGATGAATTGATGAATTTGGAAGGTGGAAATTTTTTGATGTGAAGGAATATGTTATGGGCTTTAAGTTGGACTGGGCTTGGCCCAATGGACTTAAAAGTCTTTCACAGAATGGCCCAATATAATTACTGGGGTAATGGTGCAACTTTATATTTACGAGGACATGATTCTAGAAACGAGCGTATATATCGTATTATGGTAGAAGGTTAGTAGAAGTGGTAGAGTGTCATTTTACCTTGCGAGGGTATAGGCTTGTTTGTGTATATCGATAGTATAGTCGTACCCTCATAGTTCTGATCGTGTGTTGTTTATTGTGTATTGATATTGCTCTTTTTTGTAGACTTTATATTGTTTTTCTTATTAATTGCTTACTTGGTTTGATGCACGTGAGCTGAGGTTCTTTTGGAAACAGTTTCTCTACCTCTACGAAGTAATAGTAAGGTCTGTGTACACTCTACGACGCTTACCAGACACTACTTAGTGAGATTTCACTTTGATATATTTTGTTGTTGGAGAATAAGAAAGGGCCATTTGCAATTTTGACCCTACTTTGTATTGGTTTTTAATTTTTGTTCTTCAAGATAAATAATTATTTTACAAGGCACAAATTTATCTTCTCGTATCATAATATACCGTAAGTTATGCCTCACGTCCGAAAGAATTTAGGTCTTTTTAGTATAAGTTCAATTGCGTAGAGCAAAAAGGAAACATTAAAAACCAGACTTTTGAAAAACAAAAGTGTAATTTTGTACTAATTATATATGTAAACTTACTAAATTTAGAATTCAAATAGTAATGTTTGATATTCAAATACGCATAAAGTTGAAAACTTAGAAATTTTGAATTAGATAATTGTATATTATACATACATATCTGGAGAGAGGCGAGCGAGACTGAGAGAGAGAGGAGAGAGGCGAGAGAGAGGGCAAACAGTGGGAAAGAGGTGAATTATATATGTATATTGGTTAGATAATTGTATATTATACATATGTATTTGTATATATGTCAAGTAAGATTGTGAAAGAGAGGAGAGAGGAGAGAGGACAGAGAGTGGGAGAGAGGTGAATTATATATGTATATTGATTAGATAATTGTCTATTATACATATGCATTTGTATATTCTGGCGAATTATACATATATAAATGTGGCTAGTTATACAAACTCGAAGTCAGCCCACACAATTAACGTATAATATTAGTCATGAGTGATAATTATAGCAAACTATATCTATGATAAGTAATTAAATAGTATAAATTTGCTTAAAACCGTAATTTTTCCATTTTTTTACTCAGTGTGCCTTTGGATGATTGCTCAATTTGTCCAAAGAATAATGATGCTGACTTTTTTTCTACCTATACATGATTGATGTAAAGCCAATTCTATATATGTATGTATGCATTTTTATTTTATTTTTTGCCATTAATTTCATGATTTAATTCTTGGTCTATAAGTTTTGGCAAAAAGTTTCATGAACATGCATGCAATTAAAGGGAGAATATACAAGAGTGATTCATTATATTCCCTTCACCTTTATATGTGACATGATAAAGAATATTAAATCACTTTATTCAAAAGATACTAACATGTCGTCCACTAATATTTTCGATGGATAGTCAGTGTTATTTATTAGTCAATGAAAATATAATTACAATTATAAAATAGATTATTATCTAGTTAAAATATAAATATGTTACTATTTTAAAGGAAATTCGAAGTTTATAGCAATAAAATCTTCATTACTCTTAGCGTATAATTCAAGAATCGAATTGAAAAAATATTTTGCCCATTAATTAATCAACTATACTTTCTTGATTATTCGAACTTGTCTATAGTGTCATAGTGTATAATTTTTGTGGTCCAATAATTTATTGGATACAAATAAGAGGACCTCTTTAGTTTGCTATACATTTTTAGCACTTTCAAAGTAGGGTAATAGTAATATTATTGGAGAAATTCAAGCCACATTATGTTCCTTTTAGAAGGCTGATTAATGCAAATTTATACATACATTGGGATGAATGGACTTTTGGTATATATCAAAATAAAGTTTTGGGAAAACGCAAAAGTTACCTTTTAAATTTGTCCCAAAAAAAGTCAATTATTCTTTTTGAGAAAATAAGTAAAAGAACTAATTTAAGCTAGTTGATGACAAGGAAACCTACCTCATGTTTTGGGGCGGATCTAGAGGTATTCGAGGGGTTTCACGTGAATTTTTTTGGTAAAAAATTACATTGTATATATAAGATATTTTTAAAAATATTTATGCTTATATGTTGATTTTGAACTTCTAGACGGTAAGATTAGACTCTAATCATTAGAGTATAGTTTAGTGGTTGAGAAGTTCAAAATTCACCTTGAAGTTCCAAGTTTAAATTTTAAGCACTATATTTATTTTCTCAAACTCTCTTGATGAACATATAGGATCCGTCACTGCTCATCTAATTACTTCCTCCTCATTTTATGCGTTTTAGCTTCTTTTCACGACATTTTTTTTAATATCAAGGGTATAGTTAGAAATAATTATTAGTTTTAATCTTAAACTTTCAACGTGAGATATTATTTTTCGAGAGAAAGTGAAAAAGCAACAAAGTAATTACTTAAATAACAAAATCCAACAATCACATATGTTTCAAATCCAATTAGTACAACATTCACAAAAAGCAAAAGCAAATTTCTTTACATCAAAGTGAAGAGTGGAATCTTAGGCTTTTTCTTTTATTTTCTTTTTCATTTTTTTTCATTTTATTTTTTGATATTACACATTCCTAAAGCTCATCTTCACTTAGAAATCTCCATTTCAATGAAAAATAATATAAAATAAATCTCTTTCTAAAAAGACTAAAAATACATAAAAAGAAAAGAGAAAGGACAAGTTGATGTAAACCATGAAGTAGCAAAAGCAGATTAAATTTGTTGAATTCATTTACAATTTATTATTTACCTGCAAAAAAAAAAAAAAGAGAACAAAATTATTTACAATTTTGTAGTAAGTGGAAAAAAATGCTATAAATGAGGGTAAAAAAGTAATTAAATTTACCATTTCTTCCACAAATTCTTCTCATGAAAGTTAAGAAAATTATGAGAATAGCAACCCCAGCTAATAATCCAATGATAAGTGCAAATGTCTTCTCACTTTCACTATGGGAATCTGCTAATAATTAAATTAATTAGAGAGATTAAAATATTATTATGAGAAAAAATGTGAATATTCCTATATAGCAAAAAATGTGAATATTCCTACCACCAAAGTTTGTGTTGGAGTGGTTAGTATATACTCATCCGATCCTTAACTAAATATATCAGATTCGAGCCTTGAAATAAACACTTTACCCCAAACATAAACATCTTGACGGAAATCAAAATTATTAGGCCTTAGAAAGAGGTAAAAGGCCAAAAAAAGAATATGAATATTCCACTCAACGTACACTCATATAATAAATCAACATGGATCAGTTCTTAGTGTTTATTAAAGAGAAAAATGCATAATTATCCGACTATGGTTAGTTAATTGATATGGAAATTTGTATGTAAGAAAGACACACATCTTTCATCTTTCATGCACCGATTTAATGTAAACACTAAAAGCTAATAATTCTTTATATAGTTGAAACGCGATATAACATAAAAGTCATAATATTTAATTATGTACTTTATCATAATCATTAGATTTAGCATATAGGTGGGCTCCCTTAGTTGTTTCCCAAAAAAACATATCACCATAAACATCACCACCACCAAACTCTTTTTTCAACCGTCCGATCACCTCCTATAAATACTAGAAGCTGATAATTCTTTACATCATCGAGACGTAATTTAACCTAAATTTAAATAAATCAAAATGTACTTACCATGATGATTAGGTTTAGCATAAAGATGACCTCCCTTAGTTGTATACCTAGCATAACATTTTCCCAAAAACATATCACCATAAACACCACCACCACACTCTTTTTTCAACCGTCCGATCGCCTCCGATAAACAATCTTGACATTGGGCCATACTCAAATCACCCACACATTGGGCCATACCTTGAACATCCTCCGACCCGCCAACCCGATAAAGCCCATTACCGCCCATTAAGCCTCCCAAAACAGCATCCCTTCGGCCCATTTCATCTAAATCAAATCCATTAGAAGGCCCACATTTTTTCATCACCACATTTTTATCCTCTAAGCCCAAAAAGGAAAAATTATCGTACTTCACGAAACACCCTTGTAATTGTAGAACTCCACCACATGTCTGTGGGCACAGCTCGGTGAGTTGACTCACCGAGCGTGCTAGACATGTGGCGCAATCAGGCATGGACAAATCACCTCGGCATTGATATATACCGTTGATCATGTCCTGTGGTGTGGACCCCACTATACTATACTTGTTGTATGATGAGTAAGTTGCTGAGTTGACTAAGGAAGTGAGTAGCGAGTTGAGATTCGACTCGTAAGGCGAATCGCCCGAATATTTTATTTGTGAGCAACCACCGTAAATAAAACCATCGACAGACGAATCAGAGTAAATTAGAGGAAAGAAGAAAGAAAAGAAAATGTACATGAAAATGAGAAGTACATGGAAGATTTTAGCCATTTTTCTCTCTATAGATATGGATAGAGAGTTTGAGATATGGTTGCTTCAAAGAGTATTTATGGGGAAAAAAATTGTATTCTTTATTTTTATATTGTGGTTTACTTTATGAATATATCTTAATTCTTATATGACATGCAAAAAGTTAAAGGGGAGCAAATGTAAATAGCAAAAAGTTATGGGCCAGACTAATACATTCTTTTAAATTGGTAGGTTTTTGTATTAAATAAAATAATATTTCAAAAAAGTATACGTAAAAAGAAAGCAACTTTACTTGATTAAGTAAAAGTTGTGCCTTTTTAGTATTTATACCATTAAAATTTGAGCTATACAATTTACTTACTAAACTATTATATAAATGATTAGTCCTTTTACAAATTTGTTTATAATTTCGTATCGATTTTTGTTAAGATCAAGTTTTTATCACCATGACATGGGTTACCGCTGACAGCAAAGACATAATTTTATTTCTTAACTAAATCCACCAAACAAGCATCATGTTCGATCATGACTCAAACGTAGACCTTGCCATACGCAAGATATTGACATCCCTCCCAACACCTGCCTCATGCATAATGTGATAAGAAGTTTTTATTTTATATGTAAAGATCTAAAAATACTAACATACAAAAAATCTCCTTAATCTTTTTGAATATCAAACTTTTTTTATATTTCTGACCCTTTACTGAAAATTATGGTTTTATGCGACCTCAGTGAATCATAAAAAAACTAACTAAACAAATGAATTGGTAACTAAAGATTGGGATTTAACTTCTTTTGATGCATGATTAAATGTGTACGTATGATGTACATTACGTAACATGAGAAAGTGCCTCAACCATTTACCATAACAGTAAAAGTACTTGTAATATTAGCCTACTTCATTTTGGTACATGACATTTGAAAATTATTTTTAATTCAAAAAAAATACTCCCTCTGTTTTATTTTATGTGATATTTTTTGTTTTACGAGAGTAAAACAGTTTAATTTTGATAGGACATTTGCGTATGGAATTTTCAAGTTTTTGAAATGAAATTTATATATTTGTAAACTATATAAAGAGTACTATAAATTACAATAATTGATAATTCAAAATGTTAAAAGGATCTATGAAAAACTTACTGTCAAAGATAGACTTATTTGAATCTCGAAATGCGAAAAGTGTCACATAAAATGGAACGGAGGGAGTTTCATATATATGCAAAAAGTGTCACGTAAAAGGATCTTTATATATATATATTCGCATATTGAAAAGTGGGATTTGTTAATGGTAAAAATAACACATCTTGATTACCACTATGTCACAAGTTTCATATCATAACTATTCATTATTCTATTTAATTATCTGCTTGAAATATCACATTTTCACGAATTATATATTTATTATTCATTTTTTAAATTTATATATCTAAATTATCACTTTTTCATGATTTTCGTACCTCAACTATTCATTATTCTATTTAATTACCTATCTAAAGTATCACCTTTTTGCGAATTTCATACTTCAACTATTCATTGTTTTATTTACCTATCTAAACTATCATTTTGTCGCAAGTTTGATACCTAAACTATTTGTTAGTCTATTTAATAAGCTAAAGTGTCTTTTTTTTTGGGAAAAATTACGAGGATAAGCAAAATTATACTATTTAATTACTCATCATAGCTAAGTTTGCTATAATTACCACTCACGACTAACATTATACATTAATTACATGGGTTGACTTCGAGTTTGTATAATTAGTCATGTTTGTATATGTATAATTCGCCAAGATATACAATACGTATAGTATACAATTTTTTAGCCTATATACATAAACAATTCACCTCTCTCCCACTCTCTGCCCTCTCTCTCTCGCCTCTCTCCTCCCTCTCTCAATATCACTCGCCTCTCTCCTCCCTCTCCCAATCTCGCTGCCATATATATATATATATATATATGTATATATAATATACAGTTATATACAATTATATACATATATAATTCACCTCTCTCCCACTCTCTGCCCTATCTCTCTCGCCTCTCTCCTCCCTCTCTCAATATCGCTCGCCTCTCTCCTTTCTCTCCCAATCTCGCTGCCATATATATATATATGTATATATAATATACAGTTATATACAATTATATACATATATAATTCACCTCTCTCCCACTCTCTACCCTATCTCGCTCGCCTCTATGCTCTCTCTCTCGATCTCGCTCGCCTATCTCCTCTCTCTCCAAGTCTCGCTCGCCTATCTCCTCCCTCTCCCAATCTCTCTTGTCATATATACAATTACATATGTATAATATACAATTATCTAACCAATATACATATACAACTCACCTTTCTCCCACTCTTTTCCCCCTCTCTCTCTCGCATCTCTCCTCTCTCTCCCTGTCTCGCTCGCCTCTCTCCTCTATATGACATGTAGCTACAAATTGTAATTATCAAACTATAGCTATGGAGAGTAATTAATTATTTTTAAGTGGCTATATCTGAAAGTTTCCCTTTTTTTACGAGTATCACATTTCAACTATTCAATGTTTTATTTATCTAACTAAACTATCACTATTTCTTGATTATTTTTTTCGATTTTTTTTTTTTGTCATTTCTATACCACTCTAAAATTACGCTAAGTTTTCCATTTCCAATTGGTTGTGCGTGTGTGATTGACACCCTTTAAAACATAGCCAGTTTTTTGAAAAACTATTCTAAGTTTAACCACTTCAGATTCATGTTTGAAGAGACAATTAATTTTTAAGTTTTTTTTTAAAAAAAAACTTTTGACTATTCTTTAAACTGGGATGCCACAAATAGAGTTGTCAATATGAACTAGTCCTACTTTGAAATTTGACGGGTCAAACCGACCTATTATGTGGGCCAGCATACATCAAGCCCAATTCATCACTATGCAAGTTGCAAATCAATATGGCTCTAAAAGTCCTAATCCAATAGAGCCATCACTAATTCTTACTCTTTTTTTTCAATAAAATATCTCATAATTCAAAATAAGGCCAGAACACCAAAAACTTGACCAACAAAAAAGAAAAGAAAATTTAATTAATATGAAAATTTTATTGATTCCTAGTAAATGTATTGTGGGTTCTAAAAACTATAAATCCAAGAAGAATGGCTTCAAAATCTACATACATATATAATGCTATTTGCACGCATAAGTTGATTTGAATTCCAATATTATTAAAAAAAGATATATCATGTACGTTATCCTTTGAAGTATGCCACAACTTTCATACGAACCTAAATCGATATATGTATTATAATATATGAATCCAATCAATTCCATGTGTATCAAATTCTTTAAATATAATGTATTTTTTTTTAAAAATGCATGTATGAATAGTATTTTAAAAAAATTCGAACAATATTCATACATTATTGATTCAGATGCGTATCGAAATTTTATACCTATAAATCAAAAAGATGTTTGAGAGAAAGAAAAGCAAAAGTGAAGCAAAATGATTATGAGTTTATGTACGAGTGATCTTAAAAAAAGTTGCAAGGTATATATAAATAAAATATATTGAAATTATTCCCTATTATAATAAGTTTGGAAGCTATGTTTATTAACATTAAGAAATCCCTAATTCTATGAAATTATATTGTAGCCCTCTTAGATATTTATATCATGACGGTTGAACAATAAATCCATTTAATTAAAGGAGATGATATAGACCTCTATTCTCTAGATTGATGGAAGACGCGGACCTGACATATTTAATAAAATATCTTTTTTCAATTTCTTTTTAATCTCTAGATGAATGAAAATTATTCAAATACTTGATTAAAAGTTAATAAACTTAATTATCAGATAGACGAATAAAAATTAATCGAAACTTCACTAAAAGTTAAGATATTTTAATTAGACTAAAACTTCTTTAAAAAATCCAAATAGAATATTTTAATAAATTCAGAGATTAGCTATGTATGATCAAACCTTTGTAATTTATCCTTTCTAGAGTGGCATGAGAAAGAAAAAGGTCAACATTACTTTGATAAATAATATTGAGTCAAATCAAAAAGGGAAAAGGAAAAAAAAATATTTAATTAAGGAGAATAAATGGAACGCCCACCTTAAAAATTGAGCATAATATCTTAATTAATATTACGAGAACCCTACAAATTGAACATAATAATTAATTTATTACGAAAAAATTATATAAAATAATAAACTATTAATTCAAATTAAATGTTACAGATATAGTTTCTTTTATTTGTAATTCGCAGCAAACATTTCATATTTTTTGTCATCCGATTTGTATACCGAAATATACAAATAGATCGAAATATACAAATGCATGACTCATTTATATATTGAAATATACATATGTAGGACCCATTTGTATACCGAAATATACATATGCAGGATCCATTTGTATATCAAAATATACAAATAGACTGAAATATACAAATACATGAACCATTTGTATACATAAATATATAAATGCAGAATCCATTTGTATACCGAAATATACAAATGCATGACCTATTTGCATATCGAAATATACAAATAGACCAAAATATATAAATTTATAGTCATAGAAAACATAAAGTTTGCTATGGATATAATTATACAAACTATAGCTATATCATATAGATATGATTTTTATATTTGTTATATGTAGAAGTTGCTCATTTATTATATATTAGATGCTCGAATTCAGTACGGGCTCAATATAATAAATGATTATATTACTTGTTTAATAAAATAAATTTAATATTTGTAGGCATATAAACATAAATATAATGCTTATTATATTTATCTTTGGACAAATCTATTATGTAAAATATTGTTTATGTTTATATTGGACAATGTTTCCAAATGATTATAATTTCTAAATAAATATTTATATTGGATAATAATTTAAGAAAATAATGTTTGTTATTTTTATATTAAACATATATTTTTCAAAACTCGAGTTCATATATCATCGTACCGCAAAAAAGGGAAAAAAAGATGGTTTAAGGTGGATCTTCAAGATAGATTAGTTAGATTTGCTAATTGTTTATTTGAATTTAATTTCCCACAACTCTGGAAAATTAAAAATTATGCCTTAAGATCAGATCGAATCGATATTGATATCATTTAATTATTTTACATGGTATTTTTTGCTCTTGTTTGGAAATTCCACGTCATCCTAAAGCATCAAATATTATGTCAAAATATTTCCCAATAATGTTGCTTAAAATAATCACAATTAAACAACAAAAGGGGACATAATTTAATCTTCTCTTGGTGATATACACATATGAGTCATTTTTTTTTTTTTGAATAATTTGCTATTATACAAATATCACTAGCCTTATTTTACTATTAATTATCAGAGACAAACAAATCATTGAATAAATACAATTATATTACTCATGTTTTAAACATAATCAATTTAATTTGTAGATTCCATTTTCTTCCATTGGTACAAAGTCTTACTTAAGATCATAGTAAGTGGAGTAATTTAATTCTCATTTACCTCCCAAACTATAATACAAATAATAATATAATCAGTGAAATCTCACAAATAAATTTCTTTTAAAGAATTATATATAAAAAAGGAAAAAAAGTAATCTAAGAGTTGTTCCTCTAAATTTGGTAAGCATGTAATGAAATACTTCAAAAGTTTTAGAGCTTGTTTGTATTTTTTCTATTTAGATATTTGAAAAACATCCTAGTTCAATTGAACAGTTGATTGCATAATGAAATATTCTTATCAGACACTTCCTTGTTGAAATTTTGGAATTTTTTTTACATATTAATTGAGCGTGTGTTATGAAAAAAATATTATCTTTTCAAAATTATACTCCATATTATCTAGTGAAATTTGAAAACTCGAGCTCTAGCTCATTCGAAATATCTGAAACTGCAACAACCTATCAAATTAAAAAGATCTAAAATTTGTTATTTAATTACTTCTCGTACACATTAAAAATATCTAAATAAACTATTTAGATAAATTAGTCGTATGTGGTACATATTCCTTCTCTTTTGGCATATTTTTGTGAAAATTCATTAAATTATGGGGGGCGGACGACATTTTTTTTTGTGTGTGGCTTTTCACGTGGTATTTGATAATTGCTTTTCCATTAAATTAAATTTAAATTTGGGTATTATAGGATCTATATTTAGTGATAAGCAATTAAGCATAACTAATTTTTATTAATTAATGAAAAATAGATTAATTATCACTGACTATAACTTTTTAAATGTCATTAACACTTTTTGTAAATGTCTTAAAACCCTATAGCAACATTGAATCTAATAACATACGTCAATTAACTAATGTTGATAACATTTTTTTATTAATATGCATATCTATTGCTACTAAAAGTTATTTTTGTTGTAATAAATACTTATAATAGTAATTTTTTTCATTTTAAGAACCCAAATATTAAATTTTTAATTAAAAATGAGTAAATCTCAATCATCATACGAAAACACACGTCCGATATTCATGTAACTTAGCCTTATTTATTTATAAATATGGATACCAAATAGTTACTTGGTTATAATTTGTACTCTCTCTTGTATTTTTCTTTTGAAATTCAATTTTTGGAGGAAAAAAAAAGGCAAAATCCCATGAAATTGAGCACCCAATTAAGGCATTTGGATGGGCAGCTAGAGACACTTCTGGTGTTCTTTCTCCTTTCAACTTCTCAAGAAGGTATGAATTTTGGTATTCATAGTTTTATAATAGAAGAATGAGTTAAATAATAAGAGATACATTGAGATCGGTTGAAATATCCTTAAACGTCTATAATGTCTTTGACATGTCTCAATCTTTTAAAAAATTCTCCACAAATTTCATGATCAAGTATTTTTCGTAAGATTTTCAACACTCAGTGCATCAAATATTATTTTTTCTTTTTGACAAACTTAAAGAATTGTTCAAGGATCCATCATTACAATTAAAGTTTCTAACCTAGCACATATGTATAATAATGGAGTTCGAAGTCTAGAGGGTAAAAAAATTTGACGAAAATTCTTAAAGGGCATATAAAAAACAAATTAACCAAAGGGGCAAAATCGCTAGTGAGGTAGCAATTTTAATTTGACTCCGTTACTTCGTTAAACAATCAAAATTGCTGACCTACCAATGATTTAGTCCAATTTTTTTCCATTTTTAAAAGGTAAATCGTTGTTCGTGTAGCGCTTTTTGGAATTTTTTTCTTTTTTTAAAAAAAGACAAACATTTTTTTTTCCATTTTAGTAGCCTTTGTGTATTCATGACAAAAATAATAAATTAATGAAGGCAACTTATAATTATCTTTCCGTTTTGTAGAAAACCACTTAAAAGATTATTAAAAAAAAAACTTTCTCCAAAATCGCATTCAAAAAGCAGCGATTTTAAGAAAAAGAAAACTTTTTCGCCTAAGAAACAGTGTGTTTTCTAATTTTCTCATGTTTGGTTGGGACAAAAGTTTTGGAAAATATTTTTTAAATCAACTCATTTTTCTCAAAATTAAGGAAAATGACTTCCCTTAAAAAATTAAGAAAAAACATTTTCCAAAACTCTCCTCCAATTTCAAATTATATTTTTTTTTTGGGAGAAACATCAATTTTAAAAAAATATTTTCAATTTCAAAATTTTATTTTTTCACCCGATCACTGACCCTCCCACCCACCCACCCACCCACGACCGGCCAGCCCCCCCAACCCCAGCCCCTCCCCAAATTAATTTTGCTTTATTAAAATATTTTCAACTTAAAATTTTTATTTTTAAACTCCTATCCCTCCCCCCCCCAACGCCCCCCCCCAAAAAAATTAATTTTATTTTTTAAAAATACTATCAACTTTAAAAATTTATTTTTTCACTCCTGCCCCCTCCCCCCACCCACTAACCCCTCCCCCACTCCACTGCACCCCACCACCCCAAAAATAATAATAATTTTATTTTTAAAAAATATTTTCAATTTTATAAATTATTTTTTACTCTATTAAAAATAAAAGATGTCTCTCAAAAAGTTTTTTCATTCATAAATAAAACACAAAAAATTATTTCCGAAAAATATTTTCTACTCACCAACCAAACATGAGAAAATAAGTCCAAAATCTACTTGTTTTCCAGGAAAACGTTTTTCATGGAAAACATTTTCCTCCATACCAAACACTCCCTAAATCGCGGCATTTTAAAAGAAATTTTTGTTTTAGTAAAATCGCTGCCGTTACAGCGATTTTGGTTTTTTTCTTAATTTTTTTTTTCAAAACGCTGTACTGACAGCGATTTTCTTTTTTAAAATGGAATTTTTTTGGACAAAATCGTTGTTAGGTCAGCGATTTTGATTGTTTGACGGAATAACGGCGTCAAAACAAAATCGCTACCGCACTAGCGATTTTGCCCCTTTAGGTAAATTTATTTTTTGATATACCCCTTTAGAGTTTTTGTCAATTTTTGTTGCCTATTGGGCTCCGGACTCTATAATAATGGTACGTGGTGGTCCTACTCGATTTGCACGTATCTCGACTAATGTATATATTTATGTTTTACTGGATATAAGTAATAACAATAATAACCCAACCTGCTTACGTACATCTTAATTAATTTATTGCTTATCATCAACATAACTATTAATTATTTTACTCCCTTCGACATATGAGAAGAAATTATTTAATTATTTTTGTTATTTGTGTGTAGGGCTACTGGTGAGAATGATGTACAATTCAAAGGCCTTTGGATGCAATGTGACTGTTATTAGTACTTCTATTAATAAGAAAGATGAAGCAATTAAACATCTTGGTGCTAATTCATTCTTGATTAGTCATGATCAAGAACAAATTGAGGTATTTTTTCTATGTTTATGCTTGAAAATTTCGATTTATTAAATTATTTGGCACCTCGATATCGACTCGTTGCCAACTAATACGGTAGGATGTATCAAGTTGGATTATTCACCTATTAAAACGATATGTGAGCTAGGATTGAAACAGGCCAAACAACATGTATGTAGTGTGATTCACATGTATCTGGGATACATTGACTATTTCGCTCGCCTCTCTCTTTCTCTTGCTCGCTTATCTCCATATTTCAAGGTATCTGACTTGAAATATGGTATGAAATTATTAATTAGTGAGAGAAAATGTAATTATTTCAAACTATAGGGAGAATTAATAAATATGATAGGAGTGCTTGTGTAACTAGACAATTTTTACTTGTAATAATGTACATTTCGAATCATAAGTCCTAGGATTCATATAATATTCTCTTCGTTTTAATTGTTTTTCTGATTTTGATTTGACACAGCATAATACGAGTTGTATTATTGTTATTATTGCAGGGTGCAACAAGCACATTGGATGGAATTATAGACATAGTTTCAGCAGACCATCCAATTGCTCCATTGCTTAATATATTAAAGCCTCATGGAAAGCTTGTAATGGTTGGTTTACCACCAAAGCCACTTGAGTTGCCAGCTTGGCCCTTGCTTATGGGTAAAATAAATAACTCGAACCCTAAATTTCATTTCATTTAAACACTCGAACTATGATCTATTCTGATTGAGCACATGATAAATTATTGATATTATCAATTACGTAATAAGTATAACTACTAAAAACACGTCACTTCTTTTAATAATATGCACTAGGCCTCAATAAGTTGTTAAACCTCAAGCTTATTCAAGTTGAGGGTAATGTGTATAATTTCAGTATATGACATATTTTATGATAGAAAGTATCTAATTTGAATATTTTATCATGTGCTAATGGGTTCATTGAAATAGGTCGTAATTGAGTACCTAAATAAAATTTATTAGAAAATTTAAAAAATCGTCGATGTGTTTCAACGATTATTTCTTCTAATAACATTACTACTTTTTTAGGTAGGAAAATAATGGGAGGAAGCTTCATTGGAGGAATGAAAGAGACACAAGAAATGCTTGATTTTGCAGCAAAACATAATATTACACCTAAAGTTGAAATTGTTTCAATGGATTGTGTGAATATCGCCATGGAACGCCTTTTAAAATCGGATGTCAAGTATCGACTTGTGCTCAATGTTGGAAAAACACTGAAAGCTGATTAAACATGTGTGAATGTTGGTTTGAATATTATCGTTATAAATTCAAAATAAAATAACAAAATTATGGCCCAAATATATTTTTTGGCCATTAGAGTTGGTTTCCTATATGAAATTTTCACCCTTTTAAGTCTTTGGTATTTTGAATTTCTAATCTTCAAATTTGTTTTTGTATCTCATTTTCACGAATTTCAGACTTTAATTAACTATCCATTATATATTATTTATAAATTATTATTTTTTCGCCAATTTCATACCTCAACTATATTTTGTCCTATTTATTTAGGGCAAAAAGGTAGAAATCACATACTTTAAAGACAAAATTATCATTTGTGTCTTATAAGTTTATAATGACAAAAATTCCTCAAATGATACAATAATATAAGAGCTGATACACTAACCTGATGCGCGAGATACATTAATTGTTAAGTAAGATACATTACATTTTATACATGATACACTAATTTGCTGTACATTTTATACATGATACATTAATTTGATGCGCCGATACATTAATTTGATGTGTGAAAATAAGGGATTTTGGGAATATGTAAAACTAATAGGGGATAATGATAATAAGAGAACTTAAAGGTGAGATTTTTGTCATTTATCCATTTATTTACCTGTCTAAAGTATGATCGCCTTTTTTCGAGTTTCATATATACCTCAACTATATCAATTGAGGATCAAATTACACGTCGATGCTAAGTTAATTGTTATTTATGTATTTTATTACGAGCTACTACACCCAAGCCCAAAACAAAGTTCAGAAATGGGCTAAAAGTCTAAATTTACTCCAAAATTGAGCCCAGGTAGTGCATATGTGATTTGCATCCTTTAAAACATAGTCAGATTTTCAAAAAACTATTTAAAGTTTCACTACTTTATAACAAATTAAACAAAACGTAGATAAACATAACCCTAAACTTGGTAGGGAAAACTTTAGATCTGAAGTTTAATGTTCCGAGATTGAAGTTGGCCTTAAGAAAATATTATTGAGTTTGAATTTCATATTCGATACTATGAAGTTTGAAGAGCCTTAATTTAAAAAAATTCGTTATAAAGTTTGTCAAGACAATTTATTTTAAATTATTTTTTTACTCTCTTCCTATAATTTAGAGTGGGGACTCTAAAGCATATTCTTATTGTTATTATTAAAACCTTGACTATGTTTTAAATTGTTATGCTAAAATAACTATTTATTCACTTCTTCCTCTCCATCGTGAGGGAAAAAAACTGCATTTGTTTTCTAGTAAAGCAAAATCGAACGTCTAACAAATGGTGCATATTTTTCTTTTAAGGATTTGGATTTTTTTATAAAAAAATAATCATAAAACGGGTTTTTAATCCAAAAATACCAAGTAATTTTCAAAAAAAATATCTCACCTATGAACCCAACTAACATAACCTTTTCTTTTTAACATCCATCGTTAATTAAGATTAGCAATTACAGTAATAGTTATTATTTGACATTAAAATTTATCCGTCACTGTTTATTGAATATCTCATAACTCAAAATACAAACTCAAAAACATCAAAAAAAGAAATAAAAAAACGGACGTTTAGAAAAATGAGAGTATTGTAAATTGGAGAATAGATTTGTAAAAAAAAATATAAAAATTACGAAAGACTATAATTCAAATCTTACCATTAAAAAATAAATCTATATACATCCTCCTTTAAAATACGTCATAGTTTACATACAAACCTGAATCGATAAATATATATCAAAACATATTTGTCGATTCAGGTGTGTTGCAAACTTTGACATACAAAGGCTATCAAAAAGCTGCAAAAAAAGAAAAAAAAACAATAGAATAAAAATGTGTATGAATTGATTATTGATGTGAGGCTTCAAAAAGTTACTAATGTTTATATAGATATATTGCGTAATTTTAAAAGAAAATCTTGGCCGTTGAATTTATTCCCAATAAAATATTTTGGAGGCTATGTTTATATTACTTAGAAAACCCTAGTTATGTGTAATTACATTTGTAGCCCTTCAAAATCTACATACATATAGATAGTGTTATTTGCACTCATACATTATCCTTTGAGGTATGTCATAGTTTTCATACGAACCTAAATCGACATATATGTTATATATAATTTATTTTTAGACTTATAAAAATTAGTCGCGTGATATTTTTATAAATCTAAATATTATATATATTTATCGATTAGGTGCGTATCGAAGCTTTGACACAAAAGCTATAAAACGAAAAAGTATTTGAGAGTTGAAGCAAAGTGAATATGAATCTTCAAAAAAGTTGCTAGATATATATAAGATATATTGAAATTATTCCCTACTATGATAAAATTAGTTTGGAGGCTGTGTTTATAACCTTTAGAAAACCCTAGTTTATGAAATTACATTGTAACCCTCCTAGATATTTATATTATTACATTATTAACCTTGGTGTATTAATGTTGGGCATCTTATTATATTGTTGCACTAAATAAATTATATGACATAAGAAAGGGCTAATTAATTTCATTTGTATGACATAAGAAAGGGCTAATTATATTCAATTAATTAGTTATACTGTATGGTTATTGTTGCTAAATGTTCACTAAAATTTCAATTGAAAGGGCAATGGTTTCTACCTTTCCTATTTCATTAAAGCATGTAATAATCTTCCGATCTTATTTATTTTGTTATATTTTTTTTGAGTCAAAGGTTTTATCGAAAAATAATCTCTCTACCTTTTAATGTAGCGATACAATCTACATCATACGACCTCTTTGGATTCCACTTATAATTGTGTTAGACTACTCTTTGTTAAAAATAGGTTCTCAATGCACCTATTTATAAATGAGAACTTTAATTGTGTTTTCAATGTATTTGATATTTGTCATTTGCATAAGTATTTAAGTTCAACTAGCCAATTAGAGTAATGTTTTTAACGTTAATAGTTTCGAGATGAATCACCAAATTGAATTTTTATTTTTATTTTCATAAATCACCTACCTTGTTTCCATAAGGCCTGCTTTTTTGTCTTTTTTTCTGGTTTGAAACAAAAATGCAAGGATATAATTCTTTTTTCTTTTGTTTTCTCCAATCATGTTTTATTTGTTTTAAAACAAAAATATAACGTTTATTTTGAGGGATAAAGGATTATAACTTCGAGACAAAATTCAGGATTAGTTTGTCTCATGGTAGGATTTAAAAGAAGTTTTGGATTAATAATTATGTTATTTATTTTTAATGTTAAGAAAACATTAGCTAAAAATACTATATTTTCGTTTCCTCCATTTTATTTTACTTAGCGTTTATGCTAAAATAGATTATTACGTATTTTTGTAACTGTCTATTTTAGCAAATTAAGAAAAAATTGTTATTTAACTACATAAAATATAAGTTGTCAAATTTAAATCATCAAAACGTAATTAATAAGGTTATTTCATGAAAAGATAAACCCCTAACAAATATTTTTCAAGAGAAACTGTCAAGTCAATATATATCAAATAAACGAATAGAAGGAGTATATATATATATATATATATATATATATATATATATATATATATATATACTTTTATTTATAAAAGAAAAAAATTCTTTCAAAAGTGTGCTTTTTATTTATTTTATTTATCTCTTTTTGCACGTTTTTATCCTTTAGAGATTAGAAATTGAGAAATGATTGGACCAATCAACCAAAATATAACTTTTGTTTTTTTATAAATATGAATACCAAATGGCCATTTGGTTTTAATTTTATACTCATTTTCTTCTGTTTCAACCTTTTGTTTTGGTTATTATTTTTTTTAGGTGACTTTTAATTAACTTTATTTTGGAGGGGAAAAAAATGGCAAAATCCCATGAAATTGAGCACCCAATTAAGGCATTTGGATGGGCAGCTAGAGACACTTTGGGTGTTCTTTCTCCTTTCAACTTCTCCAGAAGGTATAGTTTTTTTCACTTGGTATTCGAGATTCATATTAGGGTTCGAAAATTTACGTATTTCATATTTATTTTTAGTGAAGACACTATTATTTAAAAGAAAAAATCATTTTCAGAGACTTGAACTCGAGGATTATGATTAAGGACTATACTAACTAACCTTTATTAATTAGTATATATATATATATATATATATATATATATATATATACCTTTTCTTTTTTAATATAGTGGTGTTTAGATCGATTTGTCTATATATATTATATACATTTTTAAAATTGTACATAATAGTTTGAAACGATTTTTACTAAGAAGTTTATCATACATAAAAATTGACCTTAATTATGTATATATTATTTCTTACATCAAAGAAGGTTCAGATGATCCGTTTCCGCTTTCTCTGGTTCCACCCATGATTATACATAATATTGAGTTTAGCATTAGTTTTTTTTAAGATCATAGTGTTTTAAAATGCTCAGTCTCTATTTTTTTTTAATTATTATTATTATTTTTGTTATTTTTGTGTTTAGGGCTACTGGTGAGAATGATGTAAAATTCAAAGTGTTGTATTGTGGAATATGTCACTCAGATCTTCATATGCTCAAGAATGAATGGGGTAATTCCAAGTACCCTATTGTGCCTGGGTAAATTCATCATTTTAAGAATATTTAAATTATGCAAAATTAACTAGTATTTTAGTATTCTTTTTCTTAAATTTTACTATCATCTATTACTATAATTGCGTTGTTTATTGTTGTTGTTATTTTTTTTTAATTCTGTTATGATCGATCACACTTTTTCTAACCTCTCTAGACGGCTAAGTTAAAAAATAAGAATAAATTATGTATATATCTTATTTGTTATTGACTTACTTATAAAATTATACTGAGTAAGTTATCGTTGTCCGTGAAGAAAAAGGAGAGAATAAATTTCATAAATTCACTCACCTTGTTTCCTCTGGCCTGCTTATTTGTCTTTCCTTTTTTGTTTGAAACAAAACTTTCAAGGAAATTATTTTGTTTTATCTTTGACCTACTCATTTTTCTCCAATCACATTTTTTTTTTTTTTAGTGTATGGGATAATTTCGATAATAAATTTGGGACTAATTTATTCTACATCTAGTAGGAGCTTTTTGTTCTAGGATTAATAATTTTTGGAATTAAAATTTATAAGTTTTCAATAATTTTAATTTTTTTTTTCAATTTTTTTTATATTTGAGCGAGCTCTATCTCAATCGCCCGACCAAAAGCTTATTTTATTAATGATTTATGTTATTTTTTATAAATATTATTAAGATTTTATAAATTCGCAATGAAACTCAAAATTCATTGTTATCTTAATGTTTATATCGAATATCAGATAAAAAAATAAAATGGGTCACTCTTTGAAGATAAGTGCCAATGTAGGCCAAAATTTGACCACTATATAACATCACCTCACAATGTAGGACTTTTGACAGTGGATAATATTATTATGGGAAAAGACATAAATTTTTGCTTTAACTTGTATCGAAAAGTCTGTTACATGTTTTAACTATAATGATGATCTATTATACACATATTCTTGTTTAAAGTGTAATTAATATCACCCCAAAATTGATGTGGAAATAAAATTAAAATTAAAAATTAACTAGGCGCGTTTGATTTGAAATAAAGTCAAAAAAATAATTTTTTCAACACCCCCCTTTCTTCTTTCTCATGTTCCTCTTTTCTTATTTCTTTCATAAATGTTCTTCTTTCATTTTCTTCTTAGCAAATTTTTTCAGATTGTCACTTAATTTATTTTCTTCTTATCATATTTTTACAATTTTTCACTCAATTTCATCATTATACTTAGAAAAAGTAATTTTTAAATTTAACTCTCACAATGATTTTAGGAATTTGAGACTTTGTTGTCCTAATCTTTCCACTTTTTCCTTCAAAATTTTGTACAAAGCACAAAGCTTACTCAAACACCATGGATCATAAGGCTGAAAAATAAAATAATCTATCCTAGAAACGCTATGGATCTGAAAAAATATCTTTTGTACTCAAGTTGGAGGGGGAGCTAATTGAAACGAAGCTCATGGATCTTAAATATGTCGAAAAAGGATAAGGTAAAGGGGTTTGATTTGGTGTTTGTCAATGAGCGATTTAGTGTTTTGGATGGCTGTTTGTGGTGGCTGAGGTAGTTGTTTGGTGGTTGTTCTTTGTCGGAGATGGGTCAGCTGTTGGAAAAAAAAGGGAATGACGTTATGGAGGTACGTTTGTGGTGGTGGTGGTCGTTGGTTGTTCTTCGCGGGAGAAGACAAAGAGAATTGTGATATAAATTCAAATGAATAATTTTTCTAGTTGAGATAGAAGGGGATAGGATTTAGATTGGAAGAAGATCTGATTATTAGAGAATTTTAATAATTAGTTAGGAATTAATTAATGCAAAGTAGAATTAATAAAAGAAAAATTAATTAATAAAGAAAATAAAATAAAAAAATTATAATTTCTAATGTGTTGCTGACATGGCGTTGACGTGATGCTAACGTGGCAGCGAGTGTAACACACCACATACTGTGAGAGTGGTGTTATGTATCTCAAGGTGGTATTGAATTCATAATAATAATTAAAATATAAAACCAACTTTTGGGTATAAATTTGAGGGACAATTTATGTCTTTTCCCTATTATTATTGTTTGTACCTAACTATTAATAATTGCAGGTAACATGTTATGGTCCCAAACAATATATGTGGTAGTCATAAATTCACTTGTTTTTAGTACAATCTAAGATGCATATGTTATAATTATTTCATATTTTTTTGTCTTTTCGTACAATCGCTTATTATTCTGTGTATCAAGGTGAAAATAATAATTTCTGCTTAAGATTAAAAATTATTTTGAATCTAAGTCTCGACATATATAGATTCTTTTTTTTATACACTTCCTACACTTGTATAGAAATATTTAGATATTGAACCTCTGTTCAAACAATATCTTACATGTAATTTTACAGGCACGAGATCGTGGGCGTGGTAACCGAGGTCGGTAGCAATGTAGAAAAAGTGAAAGTGGGGGACAATGTAGGTGTTGGAGTACTCGTAGGATCATGTCGAAAATGTGCTAGTTGTACCAATGACCTAGAACAATATTGTCCTAGCCACATTGGTACGTATAGTACAACTTACTATGACGGAACCACCACCTACGGAGGCTACTCCGATCTCATGGTGGCCAACGAGCATTTCGTGCTCCGTTGGCCGGAGAATTTACCGATGGAAGCTGCCCCATTGTTGTGTGCTGGTATCACAACATATAGCCCATTGAAATATTTTGGGCTTGATAAGCCTGGATTGAACATTGGTGTTGTGGGCCTTGGTGGGCTGGGCCATATGGCTGTCAAATTTGCAAAGGCTTTTGGATGCAATGTGACTGTTATTAGTACTTCTATTAATAAGAAAGATGAAGCAATTAAACATCTTGGTGCTAATTCATTCTTGATTAGCCATGATCAAGAACAAATTAAGGTATTTTTTCTATGTCTATGCTTGAAAATTACAATTATCATACTATTAATAGTTTGGCATGTCGATATCGACTATGTATTTGCCATCTACGAATTATAAGATGTATCAAGTTGGACGTTGTTCGCCTTTTAAAACAGTACGAGTGTACATATCGTATTATAAAACCTCAAATATAATGTTTGCTTGGATTAAGATGTGTCAGTCAATGTTCTCTTCGTTGTAATTTGTTTGTCTGATTTCGACTTGACACAAATTTTTAGAAAGTACAAAGATTTTTGAATCTATGGTCTTAAACTAATGATACGTCAAATTACCAAAATGTCCTTCAATCTTGTGGTCTTGAATTAAATAATGTTTGTCGAATTGTATTTACTTATTTTACCTAAATATATCGTTAATATGTGAGTATTGTATAGTGTCTACGAGTTGACGAGTGTATATGTGAATATCAGATATCGTATGAGTTATTATTTATTATTATTATTTTGCAGGGTGCAACAAGCACATTAGATGGAATTATAGACACAGTTTCAGCAGAACATCCAATTGTTCCATTGCTCAATATATTAAAGCCTCATGGAAAACTTGTAATGGTTGGTGCACCACCAAAGCCACTTGAATTGCCAGTTCTCCCCTTGCTTATGGGTAAAAAAAATAAATATTTTATTGGTGGAATATATCGATAATCTTTTTAATAAATTTTATTTAGACGTTCAAATTAGTGTTATATTGAGTATTTGAACACATGATAAAGTGTTAAAATTGCTCAAAATTTGAAAGTTAGTCAATTACGTCGATAAGTATAACCACTAAAAAGATGTCACTTCTTTTAATTATATGCATTAGCCTCGATTAGTCATAAAGCCTCAGACTTGTTCAAATTGAGATAGATGTAATTTGAACATATGATAAAGTGTTAATATTGCTTAAAATTTGAAAGTGAGTCACTTACGTAGATAAGTATAACCACTAAAAAGATGTCACTTCTTTTAATTATATGCATTAGCCTCGATTAGTCATAAAGCCTCAGACTTGTTCAAATTGAGATAGATGTATATAATTAAAGGATGTGACATTTTATATACTTAACTTATCTATATGATAGGTCTTGAGTATACACACAAAAGCTTTTCTAAAATTCAAACTGGTAATATGAACACTTTATCATCACGTGTTCAGATGCTCAATTAAAACTTGTCGTAATTTATTGAATGTTTAAGGGTTTATCGATGTATTCCACCGATTTTCTTAATTCTCTTTTTATTTCTTTATAATTTGGATTCTTCAATATTCAGGTAGGAAAATAATGGGAGGAAGCATTATTGGAGGAATGAAAGAGACACAAGAAATGCTTGATTTTGCAGCAAAACATAATATTACACCTCAAGTTGAAGTTGTTTCAATGGATTATGTGAATGTTGCTATGGAACGTCTTTCGAAATCGGATGTCAAGTATCGATTTGTGCTCGATGTTGGAAAAACATTGAAAACTGATTAAACGTATGTACAAGTTAATCTGAATACTATCGTTATGAACTTAAAATAAAACCAACATTTTACGGCCAAAATAGTAGATTTTTGGCCATTAAGGTGTTTTTCGCCCTTTTAACTCTTTGTTATTTTGAATTCCTAATCTTCAAATTTGTTTATATATTTGAATTTAGTTGCATTTTGACATGTCAAGTTACACTATTTTGACATGTTGATCCAATAATTTAATGAATTATCTCGGGTTCAAGTCATTAACCAAGTACACAAGCGAGTCATATATATTTGGGTGAGTCAAATTAATAAAAGAAATATAATCCTGTCTATTTAAGATTCGCTTGGGACTGAAGAAAAAAAAAGGTCAAATAACAAATTATGACCCAACTCGTTAAATTATTATTGATTTGACATGGCACGCAATTTAGCCAAAATTTTCACAATTCTCAATCTTTAAATTTGATGTTGCTCAAGATTTTGAATTCTAGTCTTTTAAAATTATCAAAATCTAATTTTTTTAGTTTATATACATTAAATAAAAAATTGAGCTAAATTTATTGAATTCTATAAACTCGTACAACAAAATGATTTATGAAAAATTATTTTACTTGTTTATGTTTGATATGTAAGTAAAAATATTTATATATGATATAGAAAAATATTATAGCTTGTAAGGATCGTAGAATGATGGGAATAGCAAAGACTTCAGCAATTAATATAACCACAAGAAAGTGAAAAATATTATAGCTTGTTTTTTTAATTCCACTAAAAATATTATATTCCGTATTTTTGAGAAACTTCTTTCTTTAAAAAGTTATTATACAACAATTTAACTAATTTAATATTTTTTAAAAATTAAAAATATTTTTTTCCTCACCAAACAAATGTCATGCAATTATATGAATCACATGCATCAAGAATTCAAAGATTATTTCTGCAAACAGACACTGCACCCATAATTTGTCCATATCTTGTGGTTATATTAATTGTATTAATTGGAAGTACTTTTTAGTAATAGTAGTGTCTGGTTTAATTTAAGTGTATTTTAATTAATAATTATTTTATTAAATATTTTTTTTAGAATAAACATGTGTGGGATCTTATGATTTCTCATCCACTTCATTGTCCAGTTTTAAATCATATTCTCAGATGATATTAATTTATTTTAACCAAATATAAATATATACGAAAAGATCATGTAATGTATTTTTAGTTAATGTAGTAAAAATTAGTTGTTAGGTTTAAAAAATTCAGTTTTAGAAAAAACCAAAATTGATTGCAAATAATTGTCTTTATATTAACTTTCATCAAACTTGGTAGTTGCTCCATTATGACAATCATTTACTACATTTCTCTAACTTCACAACTACTTTTACCCTCAAAAATACCTATTCATTAGGCCTCATATCCTCTATGGCTCCGTCTCAAATTATCTATCGTGTTTAATTTTTGAAAAAAAATTATATTAAATTATTTTTTTTAAAAAAAAATCAAGACATTTTCCCTTGATTAATTTTGCCCTTCGTATAATTATTCTTGAAAACTGCAAGATGACACGTGTTATAAATAAATAAAATTTAATGAAGAAAATTATATCTCAAATCGATATACCTAAAATTTCCTTTAAGGGTCATACAAAAGAAGAAAAAAATACGATAAATAATTCGAGACAGAAAAATATAATAAAAAATTGCCTCAAATCTATTAAATTTTTTTTTTTTGAAACAAGTAAAAATAGCAATAAAAGCAAAAACCTTATCAAACTAGTATAAATATTGACTTCCCCTTTTGAGTTTCCTCAAGTCTCATACTTCTAGTCATTCATAGTTTTACTATTTTATATATCTAGCTATTTTTTTGTGTTATATTTTTTTTTATTTAGTTGAAATGGCAAAATCCCCAGAGGAAGAACATCCAATTAAGGCTTTTGGATGGGCAGCTAGAGATACTTCTGGTGTTCTTACTCCTTTCAACTTTTCAAGAAGGTACTCATTATATTATTACAAGTCCAAATTATAGTTATATATGTATAAATAAGTCAAATTTAATTTATATAAATTGACAGTGTAAATTTTTTTTGTGTGTTATTAATTGTATAATGTAATTTAACTTAGCATAGTATGTTAGTTATCATTCTTATATGACTACAAATTAATGGTTCTCATATGAATTATATTTTATATAATTGATCTGATTGTGTAAATATTTTCTTTTTGCATAGTGCATTTTTCTTTTGGAGGAAAATTTTCAAGCAACTGTAAAATTGTCTCTATCTGACCTATAGGTGATCACAAGTTTGAACGATGGATTCATGACTGTTAGAAACAGAGGCTTTTCTTATCGCGAATCAATGAAAAATTTATGTTATAAAATATTATTTTTTTCCACCTATTTATCACCGAACTAGCTCACTAGCTAAGAAAATGCATGATGAAAAACAGATTCATTCTTACTGAAATTCTGACAGCTTCTTAATTTTATCGTGTGAAAACACTACTATTTTTTCTTTTCTCACCAATTCAATTAAAATAACTGTGAAAATAGGTACGGAATATCTCTCACATGAAAATTTTAATGAAAAATAATAATTTTTAATAATGTAACCTTTTTCTGAACTATATGAACACGAGATGCTTCGCGTACTGTCTAAAAAATGATATAATGTATGTATGGTGCAGGTCTACTGGGGAGAAAGATGTGCAATTGAAGATCTTGTATTGTGGAGTTTGCCACACAGATCTTCACTTTCTCAAGAATGAATGGGGTGTCACCAGATATCCTGTTGTACCTGGGTAAGAAAATCACTTTATCTAATAATAATACTCATTAAAGTTTAATTAGTAATTTTTTATTTTTGTACTTTTAATATGTCGTAGCAGGTAATTTATCTATTTTATATTTTCATTTTATTTTTAGTAATTATTCTTGAAGATTACAAACAACTCAATTGATAGAGATGACACGTAAATAGAGTAGATACTCAATTAAGAGTGATTATATCTTAAGACATAAATAAGCGCAAAATAGTTTAAACCATTTCTAATTAATGTTTCTTAAGGATGTGTAAAAAATAAACACGACAAGTAATTTGAGACAGAGCGAGTATCAATTGTTTTTGCACACTATAGACAACTTCATTAATTAGGACGACACATAAATAGAGTGATTATATCTTAAGACATAAATAAGGGTACAATAATCAGAAATTTCTCCTAAATTATGTTTTCAAGAGGTGTATAAAAGTAAATCACGATAAATAATTTCAGACGGAGAAAGGGAGTGTGTAATAAAGTTAGCATTTAATGCTAACCTATAATGTAGGTGAACTAACAACAGAGTCAATAACTATACAATATACACCATGCCCCTACTACAACTTGTTGCCATTTAATTTATCAATGTTTCTAACATTTATGTACTTTTTTTTTTACTTAATTTTTTAATTATAGGCATGAGATTGTGGGTGTGGTGACAGAAGTTGGTAACAAAGTTGATAAATTCAAATTTGGTGACAAAGTTGGTGTTGGATGTCTAGTAGGATCATGTAAAAAATGTGACAATTGTTCAAATGATCTTGAAAATTATTGTCCTCAACAAATACAAGCATATGGTCAAATGTACATCGACGGAACGATGACGTACGGTGGTTACTCCGATATCATGGTTGTCGATGAGCATTTCGCGGTCCGTTGGCCGGAGAATTTACCGATGGAAGCTGCACCATTGTTATGTGCTGGTATCACAACTTATAGCCCATTGAAATATTATGGGCTTGATAAGCCTGGATTGAACATTGGTGTTGTGGGCCTTGGTGGGCTGGGCCATATGGCTGTTAAATTTGCAAAGGCTTTTGGGGCTAATGTCACAGTTATAAGTACTTCTCCTAGTAAAAAAGAGGAAGCACTTCAACATCTCGGTGCAGATAAGTTTTTACTCAGCAACAATCCTACGCATATTCAGGTTTGTATAATTTGGAAATTTACTTTGTCTTTTAAATGAATATCGTATATACAATATCGTTTTAAATTGTAAAAGGTAATTGAGCGTGTCAAATCAAATTAGTAAACGAGTCATGATCCAATCCATCTGAAGTTCATTTTGGTCAAAAGTGAGTCATAACATGTTTCATATATAGCCTATTTAGTCAAACATCAAAATTCTACTTATTTTAAAAAGTGTTTTTACTTATGACGGTTTTTCAAAAAGTAATTTTGAAGAAAATTTTTGTGTTTTGATAATCATTTTGAAAACGCATTTTTCAATATCAATGCAAGCAATTTGTACTTTGATCAATATTTCGAAAGATATATAAGAGAAAAACTTTTTTTTTTCAACTGGTATCAAAACCCTTATTTTAAAAAAAAAAGAAAGAAAGTTTGAACAAATACCCCTACTTTATCAAATTAAATCTTTTTGTAAAGTGAGATACAATACATTTGACATTTTAGAAGTTTGGTCAAACATGCATTTTAACCTGTCGTGTTACACTATCACAATGGATCATTTCGGGTTCAACAAAATCAACAAACAGATCATAACTCAACTCGTTTAAACTTGAACAGGTTATTAAAAGATTGAGTCGATTTTGTCACCTCTAGTTGAAATTTATGATTTTTAATTTTAAAATCTTGGATTTATGTAACAGGGTGCAATGAACACATTGGATGGAATTATTGATACAGTTTCAGCAGTTCATCCACTTTTACCATATCTTGGTATGTTAAAGCCTCATGGTAAACATATTATTGTTGGTGCAATTCCTCAACCACTTGAAATGCCAGTATTTCCTTTAATCTTGGGTAAGTTTACTCTTCGAATTCTATCGTTGACTTAGCTAAAGATAGGACACAATATAAATAAGTCCTAATATTTATAGTTCGATTTTGTATATTGGTCATGATACATAAGTATACATTCAAATTTAGTCTCAAAAGTAAAGTATGCACGTCTAGATATACCTAACTCGTTTTCATTGTGTCAGTTGAACATTCCAACTTACAAAATGATCATCTAGACACTACTAGAAACAAAAGTTTTCTCCACCGCTAATCAGTTTGAAATTGATGCTATAGATCATGATTTTCCCACCGAGCCAACTCAGTAAAAAAATACACGGCGGAAAACAGATTCTCACAGAAATAGTGACAAACTTTCTAATTTTTCCATATGAAAACATTATTATTTTTTCCCCACCAATTCAATTGAAAAATCTATCGGAATTAATAGCCACAAATTTTCCAATGGGAAAATAGTGATTGTTTAGTAGTGAGACGTACCTCTAAAATTTATGTGTCACGTCAACATAAATGTCTACGAGACACAATAGGGACGAGCTGGAGTGTTTAGTAGTCAATTAAGATCAAGTTGAGGTGCTTAGATATGCACGATTAAAGTTGAAATGTTTACTTGTCAATCAAGGTCAAATTTAAATATATATTTATATATTATGCCTTATTATCGTTGTTGTTACATACTCTTTAAACTATTTAAGTTCATAGTGAAGTATAATTGTATAATGTGGAAAACAGGAAGGAAGACAATTGCTGGGAGTGCAATGGGAGGAATCAAAGAGACTCAAGAAATGTTAGATTTTGCAGCAAAGCATAATATAACACCAGATGTTGAAGTCGTAGCGATGGACTACGTGAATACAGCGTTGGAACGCCTTGTTAAAAACGATGTCAAGTATCGATTCGTGCTAGACATGGGCAAAAAAATGAACAACGTTTAATCTCAAAACCAAAATTTTTGGTTCTTGAAAATCATTGTTGATTTTCTTGATGTTTTTTTTTTTCTTAGGATGTCTTGTTTTAGTATGTTTGTGTCTTTGCTTAGTTATGTAAGTTGTTCACAACTTGAAAGACAAAAGAGTTTTGTCTTATTATATCACAACCTTTCTATGGTCCGCTTCGAATAGTTGAGTTTTCGATCTTTTTCCCCTTCCCCCCTCCCCCCGATCTATTTACCTTTTTCTTCTTGATGGGATATATTAATACGAGATAATTTTAATTTTGCTTGTATTTTGCATCCATACTCATAAGATGTATCACTTATCTTGCTCTCGTCAAAAATAAGTTAAAAGCTATAAATTGGTCATTCTTTGACATATAATTTTAGTCTGATCCATTTTTTGGCGATTTTATCTCTAATATATTTTGTACTTTTCAAATTTTTATTTATAGAATCACACACTTATTTATTTATTTGTTATTTATAATCAGCCAACTCAATTGGATTCCAACTTCAAAAGTCATTTTCAAAATAAATCCACGTATCCACATTATTACTTAATAAAATACTATGAACTTAATAAGATAAGATAAGATGATTAATTCCACTAAACTTTTTACTTTAAAGAAAATGACAAGATAATGACGGTATAACAAACATGATTAACTTGTTTAAATTATGTTTAAACAATTAACTATCCCATTTAAGATGGTCAATTAATTTAGTTGAAAATTCTAAGATTCAAGTTCAATTTTCTATCGAAATAAAAATATTAGATGACTTTTATTCATCCGTTCAAATTTTATGAACAAAATTAAACATAAGCTTATTCAGATATCACGATTATAAAAAAAAAACATATTCTATGTAACGACTATTCAAAAACATCATTTTTTCCTAAGACATCATAACAACCAGTCCATATTGACAACACTAATACATCACCAATGACGTCAATTTGTTCCACTTTTTTTTAAATTTTTTCGTTTTTGTTTAATATTTGTATATATGTACATTCATTTTATAAGGACTATACTTTTAACATGATTTGATTCACTTTAGAATTCGAATCCGAAATCTTTAATAAAAAATTAAATAATATGAATCATTCTATTATAATCGTGAATTTCGATTCGCTCATTTTTTAAATAGACGTGTTTATTACTTAAATCTATTAATTAATGAGTAGCCCACCACTTGCACATTATTATACCCACTTTCTATATTTCCACCAAAAATATTTTACTATTATATATTTGAACCACAAGTTCAATTTTTTCAACAAAAAAAAGAAAGAGTAATTATTTTAATTTCTTTTGAATTATGGAAAAATCACCAGAAGAAATGCACCCTGTTAAGGCTTTTGGTTGGGCAGCTAGAGACACTTCTGGAATACTCTCCCCCTTTAAATTCTCCACAAGGTATTTATTAGTTTTTTCGATATTGTTCATACTCTTTAAAAATATTTTTGATATTTTTAAAAGATCCAAACACATAACATTCAACATTTTTTTTTTGTAACTATGAGGAAATAATATGATAGACGAAATACGAGATTTTGTTAATTTTTTGTTTTGTGTTTTCAGGGCAACTGGTGATAAAGATGTGAAATTGAAGATACTTTATTGTGGTATTTGTCATTCAGATCTTCATCAATTGAAGAATGAATGGGGATTTTCTAAATATCCTATGGTCCCTGGGTATGTTCTCAATTTTATATTATTCAAATTTATTAAGGTTTTAATCCTTTGGAACAACTCGATGAATTTAGTACTCTTTTGTTTCACAAAGAATGATATAATTTGACTTGACACGGATTAAGTATATAAAGAAACTTTTGATCATGTGGTCGTAAAGTAAAAATTATGTCAAATGTACAAAATTAAATCTTTAATCTTGTAGCTTTAAATATGCTGCGTGAAAAGTTAATACGGAAAAAAAAAAAATCTTTTTTAAACAGACTAAAAAGGAAATGAGTTCGTCATAAACAGAGGGAGTAGATTGTATTTAGAAAGCCCTAATGACTATAGATCGAACCTATTCAATTTTAACAGTATGATAGTGGGCTATTCACGAGTCCGAAGCTTAAAGGGTGAAAAATATTAACAAAATTTTCAAAACGGTATATAATTTATTTATTTTACCAAAACGGTAAAATCGCTGAGGAAGCAGCGATACTGTGCGCCAGAGTTTTGGAAAATCATTGCTATACCAGCTATTTGTATATTTGCATTTTTTTTTAAAAAAAAATTTTAAACAGCACTCTGCAGTTGCAGCGATTTACATAATATATATATGTAAAGTGCAGCGATTTCCTTTAAAATTAAAAAAAAATATTATGTATATCTTTGCAAGTGCAGCGATTTGTTTTAAAATTTTAATTTTTTTTATGTAAATCGCTGCTATAGCAGGGATTTTCCAAAACTCCGGCGGACAAAATCGCTGCTTCCTCAGCGATTTACCGTTTTGGTAAAAAATTGTCTTCATATACCGTTTTGGAAATTTTGTTAACATTTTTCACCCTTTAAGCTCCGGGGCTATTCACGGCCTACCTTTTTTGGTATCACCAACAATATACTCAGTGTACACTATATCAAAAATGAGTTTTAACGCAATTAATTAGCAATTGCCATTAAATATGTATTTTTAGCGGCAATCAACCATCTTTGTATATGTCCCTAAAGACTTTAGCGACATTGAATCTAATGACACTAAATTAGTGCCGGTAAAGGCTTTAGCAGTATTTTATTAATGTGTTTGTTTATTGCCGCTAAAAATTGTTTTTGTTGTAGTGATAGTCCAATATAGTGATGGAATATAAGTAGGGAACAGTTTAAGCAGGCCTTACCCCTACCTCGAAAGTATAAATGTTGTTTCTAATGGACCCTCGGTTGTTGTATCACCATGAATTTTAATTTAGCTTATATAACACTGAAGAGATTTATATTCATTATATGTGCCCAGTGCCTTATGTTCAATGTAACTAATTAATCCTAATTTTTATGGTTGGTGACCGATAGTTATCTTTTGAGTGACGTGATATAGTGTAAAATTTTGTATACAGACATGAGATTGTGGGTGAAGTAACTGAGGTTGGTAGCAAGGTGGAAAAATACAAACTTGGAGATAAAGCTGGTGTAGGGTGCCTAGTTGGATCATGTAGATCTTGCGAAAACTGTAACAACGATATCGAGAACTATTGCTCGAAAGCAATAGCCACCTATAGTGCAATGTACCATGATGGAACATCAACTTATGGAGGCTACTCGGATATAATCGTTGTTGATGAACATTTCGTTGTTCGTATCCCAGAAAACATGCCCTTAGCTGCTGCAGCACCTCTGCTCTGTGCTGGAATTACAACTTACAGCCCTTTGAGGTACTTCGGACTAGATAAACCTGGACTTCACGTTGGTGTAGTAGGTCTTGGTGGACTTGGTCATGTTGGTGTTAAGTTTGCCAAGGCGTTAGGGGTAAAGGTGACGGTTATTAGTACGTCTCAAAGTAAACAGAGGGAAGCTATTGAACATCTCGGTGCTGATTCGTTTTTGATTAGTACTGATCCTGATCAGTTACAGGTAGCTAAAATGAAAAAACAAATGTGTATTGTCATAGAATAACGTCTCGTAGACTTGTAGTACTTAACTATGGTTCGTGTTAACATAGGCTGCTATGGGCACAATGGATGGCATTCTTGATACAGTTGCTGCTACTCACCCTGTCCTACCGTTGATCGACCTATTGAAGACTAATGGGAAACTTATCATGCTCGGTGGAGTTGCAAAACCTCTCGACCTACCCGTCTTTCCATTACTTATGGGTGAGTAGATTACTCTCGTTATCTAGATTTTGGTAATGCGTTTTAGTTGCTAGTTATAATGTAAAAAAGTCGGGAATTGTGTATTTATGATAGGGAGGAAGCTCGTAGCTGGAAGTGGGATCGGAGGGATGAAAGAAACGCAGGAAATGATAGATTTTGCTGCAGAACACAATATAACAGCAGATATTGAAGTCATCCCAATGGATTATGTCAATACTGCAATGGAACGTCTCGCTAAAGCTGATGTCAAGTATCGTTTTGTCATTGACGTTGCTAAGACCCTCAAACCAGATGAGTAGACGACTACGTGTTCTTCTTCATGTAATTCTAGTATTTCGTCATGATGTTTTGGGCGTTAAACGATGACTTTTGATTGAACATTGCTAAAGAAAATGCATGCATAGTATATTTTGAGTGGCTTCTCAAATGTTGGAACTATGTGATCTCTTATTATCAAACATTTTCAGTCTTTCAGACGCAGTGAAAAGTATTAGGTGATTTCTTATTATAGAACATTTTCTCGGAACAAGTTACTTGGTACCTTGTGCTAGTGGGAGATAGTATGTACCTGATGATTAGTCGAGGTGCGAGAAAACTGATCAAGATGTCATCGTAATAAAAGAAAAACATATAAAGAGTATATGGAGACAATGATATATGAGTTTTTCCAATTTTGATACTTCAGAAAGATGAGTAAACTACAAGAAAAATCATAACTTCTTGATCTCACTCCCTTGAACTAAAAATGATGGCCCCTATGTACTAATTTATGCTATATTGTTTGACTTGACACGAAGTTTAATAAAGTACGAAAGATCATTGAAACTTGTGGTCTAAAATAAATATGTTTGTGTGACTAAAAATCATCTCAGTAAGTATAGAAATGCATCATTTTTTTTAGAATTGACTAAAAAGAAAAGTGTGTCACATAAATTGGGACACACAGAGTATATTTAATTAGTCACTTTCAATGTCAACCATTGTTTGTTCACCACCCAAAATTACGAGAGGGTACTTCCATCTTTAATTAGAGATTTCGAATTTCAGTATTCAAACAACTAGTGGAAATTAAAACACTTTTTGTTAGAGTCACATATATAATTCTTAAGTCAATTATGAAGGCCAAATATGTTTTGTTTAAGGTCCATTCAAAAGAACACTTTTTTAAATGTTCAGTCCATATTGACAACTCTAGTAGTAAACAAAGAAAATTTTGTAAAGAATTTAATTCCCTAAAAATTGACTAAATGCAATTTGTACCATACTTAAAACACCATAATAATATAGAGTTAATCACTTAACACTTGACTTAAAAAAAATAAAAAATGCACCATGTTGAGGCTTTTGGTTGGGCTGCTAGAGACACTTCTGGACTCCTCTCCCCATTCAACTTCTTTAGAAGGTATACATCCTTCTTATCATGTTTTTTATCTTAATAATTATAATGTCCAGGTCTATCGGAAACAACGTCTCTACCCCACAAAGGTAGGGGTAAGGTTATGCACATAGACCCTTCTTGTGGGACTACACTGGATATGTCGTTGTTGTTGTTGTTCACACTATAGTTGACTTCAACCACGACGTCCATCTAAACAATCTCATGTTTGGACAAGATTGTGTTTTTGATCACCTTGATTAATGTTTGTATTCTTTCGGTTTTCAAATGATGTGGTTGCAGGGCAACGGGCGATAAGGATGTTAAATTGCAGGTTCTTTACTGTGGTATCTGTCATTCTGATATTCATCAGTTGAAGAATGAATGGAGATCTTCTCTGTACCCTCTAGTCCCCGGGTATCGTCTCAATTTTTAGATTTTCGATATGTTACATCAGTGTTAGGTGTCCACGAGACAAGTTGAAGTGTCTAGATGTACATTTTCGAAGTTAGAATGTTTAGTTGTCAGTTGAAGTCAAGTTATGTGTTTTGCCTAATGATTAAGTGTCTTATAGCTTAATTGATGGATGTAGACATGAGATCGTGGGCGAAGTAATTGAGGTAGGTAGCAAGGTAGAGAAGTTCATCGTTGGAGAGAAAGTTGCTGTCGGGGGATACTGTGGATCATGTCGATCTTGTGAAGACTGCACGAACAATCTTGAGAATTATTGCTCCAAAGGAATAGCTACCTATAATGCAATCTACAATGATGGAACACCAACGTATGGAGGCTACTCGAACATGATAGTTATCGATGAACATTTTGTGTTTCATGTACCAGAAAACTTACCCCTAGCTGCTGCAGCCCCTCTGCTTTGTGCTGGAATTACAATGTACAGCCCGTTGAGATACTTTGGACTTGATAAACCAGGTCTTCATATTGGTGTAGTAGGGCTTGGCGGACTTGGTCACGTTGGTGTCAAGTTTGCCAAGGCCATGGGGCTAAAGGTGACTGTGATTAGTACATCTCGAAGAAAGCAGAACGAAGCTCTTGAACGTCTTGGTGCTCATTCGTTTTTGGTTAGCACTGATCATGATCAGCTGCAGGTAATTTAGTACTTGTACCATCTACTGTCATAAAAGTTACATTTTGGTACTCAACTTTGGTTCCTGTATTCATAGTCTGCTGTGGGAACAATGGATGGCATTCTTGATACAGTCTCAGCTGATCATCCCCTCGATCCACTGATCGGGCTGTTGAAGTCTCACGGGAAGCTTATCTTTCTTGGTGCACCTGACAAACCCGTCGAGCTACCAGTCTTTCCATTGCTTATGGGTGAGTAGATTACAACTGTGAAAACAGTCTCTTCCAGAAATGCAGGGTAAGGTTGTGTACAAAAGACTCTATGGTCCGGCCCTTCCCAGGGGCATAGTGGAAGCTTAGTGCATCGAGCTGTCCTTTTTTATGTGCAAGAATGAACGGTTAATTTAGCTTCTATGCTTTGTATAATGACAGGAAGGAAGCTTGTAGCTGGAAGTGGGATAGGAGGGATGAAAGAGACACAAGAAATGCTTGATTTTGCTGCAGAACACAGTATAACAGCAGATGTTGAAGTCATTCCAATGGATTATGTCAATACTGCACTGGAACGTCTCGCCAAAGGGGACGTTAAATACAGGTTTGTCATTGACATTGGTAAGACCCTTCGAGCAGAATGATTCCGAGTTCTACAACAACAACAATATATCTGGTATGATCCCACAAGTCGAGTCTTTGAAAGGTGAAGTGTAGCAACCTTACCTAAGAGTTATGTTTCATGTAATTCTAGTATTATGTGATGTTTTGGGCATAAAATGGTGAGTGAGATTATGTGATGTATTATGTGATGTAATTCTAGTAGGATATACACAGGTGTTACTCCTAAGGCTGTTTCCGATAGATCCTCGGTTCAAAACAAATATAATCAAAGCATGATAGACAGAATCAATGCAAACACAACTATTAAATAATGAAAGGCTTCTTACAGTGGGAGTTATCAACACTGATAAGTTACTGTAATGCATATCCTTCAATACAAAAGAAAGAAAAAGAAAAAATGGGCAGCCCGATGAACTAAAGCTCCCGCTATGAATCCATGTCATAGTTGTAAACTAAATCTTGCTACTGTAAAGCACTATGAATGTATGATACAGTGAGAAAAACTACACGTTCTGGCAAAACTTTTCTTGAATGGCGCCTTTCATCGACGAAGTTCAGAATGTATGCCAGAAACATAAGAATGTTGCTAGATCCAGCTTTCATATAACCTTGCAACTGACAGTAATACTGAACCTTGCAATCTCACAAAGTATAGATCAGCAACTCCAGCATTTGCAGCATGACATAGGTTGAGAGAAATTCGAATCTCGCGCATAATATTAACTAGAAGTCGAGGTTCCCGGTCTTAGAACTTCCAGAACAACTACCAGAAGTACCATATGAACTTCCACTTGAGCCATCAACTGGGGCTTGATTAAGGCATTCTAAAACCAATGCCCTTCGTTTTCGCAGCTTCATTGAGAATGTTGTGGCTTCCAGAATTGCAGGGACCTGTTAAAAGATTTGGATCAACTAATCTGATAAGTTTGATGGATAGAAATATTATCCACACACGTGCTCGCACACAAGGTTGTTGATTAAAGCTCCAAAAGAAGTGTTTTATTCTGTAATTATCAAAGCCTGTCATTGAAGTCCACCTTACAGGTACTTCTCAGTTATTTCTGATAATGGTAATGTACCTTAATCATACTTAAGTTTTAGATAAGGAAAGAAGAGAAGCCTAAAAGCCAAGAATAAAGTCCATTCAGCCAACTCGTATATGTTTCTAAAAAAATGTTTAGTTTCTCTGAGTTAAAAGCCAAACATCATTTGAATCTGCACTAAAACCCAAGCTCATTTACCTATTATCACAATAAGTAAAGAAAAGTGTGCCCCAGAAAATTTTAGGACGGCATCAAACCTTGTAGTTAATGCAGAAAAGGTTATTCACCTGTGTATTTACGCGAACTACTTTGTGTACACTCAGAAGGCCCAGCATGTCTTGGTAACCAGTTAGGAGTTTTGCCAATTCTTTGTCCTCATCTGCAGCAAGCTTTAATCACATTTTATACTAAAACAAGATGAAACTTTCTATCATGAATTAAACAAAGGTATACCAGGAATTGCTTTGACAGATATCAAGGTATCAGCCAGATGCTGCCACCTCTTTAAAAAGGCTGGTGAGACGAGTGAGGGTGGAAAGGATATGACCGCAACTGCACCTGAAGATCGAACCATGCCTTTCAAGGATCTTATAAAAGAGAGCATCTCCCAATCCTACAACGAGATGCAAATACAACATCAAATTTTGCAATGAACAGTCGCACAGGGAAGCATGAACCCAAATAGAGCACAAAACAGTTTCATCAAGCATTTGTTCTTCCGTGACACCCTTCCTTCCCACCCCCCACCCAGAAAAGAAAACCACCTTTATACAAACAACAAAAGACCATGATTTGAACAGCCTAGTCAGTCCCACAGTGGTCAGGGACTAATACAGGAAAAAAGTTACAAGCATAAACTAGATTCAAGTTACCAAAATTCAGAAAATAACCTTGTCAGAGAAGTCGCACTGAGGTGAACATAGTGACTGAATGGCAATACGACCGACACATGTGATGTTGCCATCAGATCTGACATTATATAGAAGAAACTTTTACAACATATTCAACAGATCAATCCTATATAATTAAAACTAAAGGAGCCACAGAATGAAAATTCACACCAATATTGTTAAAACAGGTAACAGAACTTAATTGACAAAAACATCATCCTGATCATAGCAATATCAGGAAGGGGCCAAACTGACAAAAATAGCAGAATTTGATGCTTCATTAACAATATCAGTAATTTTCTTCTCAATGAAATCACTAGCTTAATGATGTCTATCATATGTTGTGTGTATATTTCATGAAACGGTAATTGTTTCTCAATTCAGATGCAACGATAACGTTTTTGAATAAAAGAATGATTAGTAAAATATCACAGATTGTTTCACGATTCAACTAACAGAAGTACTATTCCGTCTCAGATTCCATATGAACAACTAATAAAAAGTACTATTCCGTCTCATATTCAGTTATAGTTAAAGTATCCTTATTCCTTGATTGGGCGACTTGACATTTGACAAATAGCAATTTTGGTTCATAAATCACAGCCAACATGAAAACTATAACTGAATGTACGGCAAAACAAAAGGGATATGCCAATACTTCGATATTTGAGCTGAAAAGGTTGAGCATCGTTCAAGTAGAGGCACTAGATTTGGAGAATCTCGAAGACTAATGCAATCAACCCGCTGTCCACTATAGAAGTGCCTTTCTAGGGGCTTTCGTAAGTCAAAGTCGTTGCAATATTCAGCTTTCCCACCTGCATATATATTGCACACGCTCATCTTCAGATTCAACATAAATCTCACTCTCAATTAACAGTATAATTACAAACAAAGGAATAGGAAGTCTTCTACATAGAGAGAGGGCAACTACAAAAAGACTAATTCACAAAGTACTTGATTACAGAAACATGACCACACTTTTAACGCTTATTGACAACAAACCAAAGTCTTCAAACTGCCAGTAATCTTTATAATGGATGATATTATTTCCAAGAGTCAAGTGGGCAGAAATAAGGAGTTAAAAATCAACAGCGACTACCAGATTAATAGTCAACATATGCCCTTCCAGAATTTCTTTTAGAAGTGAAGTTCGTGGAGATAAGTGGAGTATCACTAACACCCAAATCCTGGACAACAAAGTCTCAACTGGCAGAAAATTCTATTCAGTATAAGAGCTTGGTTGCAGAACTATTTCAACATTTAGTGCCACTCATACTTACAAGATGTTTAAGTGTAGAAATATATTATCATGGCTTTAAGCAAACTGCAAAATAGTAAATAGGCACTTTAAAAAACATCATTCTGTTGAACGTTTCACCAGAGACATAAAGGTTCATCTGTTAGTTCCCTAGGGCATTATTGAGTCAATCTCACAACAGATTCCCCTTAGCAAACTCGTGACTAGATCCGCTTCCTCTTTCTTTACACTTTAACCAGTAAATGATATCATAGATATCTTTTGTCACCTCTTCACATTGCAAAGACCAATTCAAAACAAAACTTGATCTTGGATTTTGCAAGAAAAGGAATATCTTAATCAACTGAAATCAAGTTCTGAAGGAAAATTATCATTATACATCGTATGAGTTCAAAAGTGAATGAGTTGAAGCAAATAAGGCGTCAAGTGTGCTCATACCTCTTTGGACCTCTGAATTTTGTTCCCCAAAGTACTTCTTATATTGCCAAGCGATTCTTAAATTCGCGTCCTGTGAATCAAAGTGAATCGAAAAGTTCAAACATATAGGAACCAACAAGGTCTACATTATCATGTACGATACGTTCATATATAATATTATATTAAGATGTTGGCAATTGGGAAAGCAAGGTATAAACCTGTTCTGAAGACCGTTCATGAGACTTCTCCTCCTTAGAAGCCATTGGACTAGGCAAAGTTCCAAGAAAGCCTCGTGGATCTCTTTCTGGGCTGGCATAAAGTAGGGGTTGCTTGTGAATCAGACCCTGAGACATGAAATTTCTCAGTAAAAGCATATGATGAGGGGCCTCAGGGTCTTCCATAACCATGACTAGGCTTCCCAAAGTAAAGCCACCACCCAAAATCTCTGAAAAGACAGTATAACAAACAAATAGAACAAAAGTTCATATATGTTTCTTTAGTAATTATAGAAAGAGAAATAATAATGGCAAAGAAAACAAAGAAAAAGAGACATTAAAGGAGGTGTAGTGGGAATTACGGTCAAGATCTGGTATGCCTGATGAAAGAAATGATGTGCCATTTGGACCAAGCTTAACTCCAGGAATCTGAGCTGTAGCTGCACTAGATATGTTTCTGGAAAAACTGCCGCCGCGCGGTCTACTTGAAGCCATGAAGCTTCTTATAGATCAACTCTTCATAAAAAGAAGGAAACAAAAATAGGAACAAAATCAAGCTCAACCAAATTGTAAAAATTTCAAATCATATGGTATGGCTAGCAAATGAAAAATTAGTGGCATCAATGATCTTATCGTAGTAGAAGTTTAACAGAACATAGACATTAATTATTTCTAAACTTGTTACAATTAATTAATTCATAATCAAAACCCAACAGCCACTTTCAACTAAAAAGTAAACTTATACTCCATCTTATAAATAAAATATGTACGAATTAAAACACCATCACTAACACAGTAATTCAAGTTAACAACAATATTGATACATAAACAAAAAGATAAGTTAATCAGTAGCATTTGCAAATATTCAAATAACTAAAAAAACAAGAAATACTTCATTGTCCAATTACCATTTTATTATTATCTTAATCATCAACCCTCCTCAAAGTTAGCATCTTTTTTCCCATTCATACTGAGAAATTGATAGAGGTGATAGAGATGTTCTTTTTCCTCAAGAAAAAACTACAGCCTTCACGGCTTTTGAAAAAGACAAATCTCCAAAGAAAAGGAGTGTATGCTGCTCCCTCTTTTGTTGTTCATCCAAGCGGCTGCTCTCCCCTCTGTTTCTAACCTAAATCCCCATGAATTATTTTTCTTGTTTTACAGTCTAGGTTTAGAGTGTAGTATGCTGGTCAACAACAACTTCTAAACCAGACCAGGAAAACTCCAAATAGAACGAGAAATAAAAACACTAGTACTTCAGAGACAAAGACGGAAAATATGATGGAGCTACAGGAAGCTACGATGGCGTAGCGTTCTCTCCTATGGGAAGAGGACGAAGTAAGAGAATTTGTGGCAGTCTCCAGGTAGTTAAAGATCAAGTTTTTGGTATTTTTCGGAGGGAGAGACCGCGACTCTTGGATATGGAGGAACTATAGTGATTTACATGAATTTTTGAAGGTGAAAAGATGGTGATAGAGGTGTTCTTTTTCCTCGAGAAAAATCTACAGCCTTCACAGCTTTTAAAAATCACCAGAGAAAAGGAATGTATGCTGCTCCCTTTTTTGTTGTTCCTCCAAGAAGCTGTTCTCCCCTCTGTTTCTAACTTAAATCCCAATGAAATATTTTTTTCTTGTTTTACAGTCTAGGTTTAGAGTGAAGTATACTGGGCTATAGTTTACAGCAAATCTACAATCATTATACTATCAAGAATCACTGTCTATCATAGCAAAGATCACATTTTTTCTTCACAATCTCAATTTTTTCTCTGTTTTACCAATCAATTCAAGACACCCACAATTTGAAACTTCAATTCACAATGATTTATCAAACTAAAAGCAAAATATCAATTGACATAAGATATACACACTTCTGCTAAGCATTTTATCAAACAACTGGTGTGCATACTGTAAAATTACAACTATGAAACTCAAACTGCGACTAAAAGGAAAACTGAAACGAATGCTTACAAGTGATTATGCAACTGAAACTTCGTCTTCTTCGATTATGGCTCTCTACTTCTAAGAATTTGGACCAAAAAAAAATTGGGGAGCAAAGTTTAGAGCGGCAAAGTTAGTTTTTGTTAAATTGGGGGACTTGGCAAATTTCTTGTCCTCCATCAATATGGGCCTTGAGTTGGGCTTATCTTTTTGGGCCGGCTCAAATTTCAATTAACATTTTAAGTTAAGTGTTTAATCAATCGAAACTTATAGAAATAACACTAGTTTATGAGTTAATTACTTAGATATACGTTAGTTTGCAATATTAAGAATCTTATCATATTTTGGTACATCCAGATACGTCCAAAATACATGTCTTTGAAGATATAGGAGATTAAAATTAGATGTAATTTGCTCGAGATATATTATATTATGCAAGTGGGATCATACTAGATACATGTATCTGGGGTACATAGATAAATCTTGTTCGCCAGTCTCCTATACATAGATTAATAATTTTCTATTAGATCTTGAGGACGATACACCTAGATTTATGTATTTTTTTTATCAGATACATTGTATAAGGAGAGATGCGAGCGAGATGGGGAAGGAGATAGTCATGTATCCTAATATATGTGAATCATACTATATATATATAGATATGCATATATCTGGTATACATAGATAAATCTTACTCGGCACTAGATACATGTTTCTTTGATATGAATCATACATAGATAAAATCTTTAGTTTTTTTCCGAACAGAATCGAACCCAAAACAAAGACATTCAGTTTTTAAAAATCTACAACCAAACCAAATTCAAATAAAGTCAGTTTATTCAATCGATTTGGATCGATCTTTATCAAACCGTTGACACCCCTAATCAAGGGTACGATGATTTAAAAAAAAAATTATTAATAAATATTAAAACATATTATTATTTATTATAATTAATTAAAAAATATCACATAAATTAAGACGGATCGAACTTAGTCTTAGTCTGTCCGTCTGCATTTTTTTTCTTCAAATTTTGCAGTGTGGCAGAAGTACTTGCTGATTTGCCGTTATGGAGATTTTTGGACTATTTTTCGACTTACATGTGACTTCTCTGAACAAATGGCAATCTACTTTAATTTCTTGTACTTAACTTTGCCCATTCATTGACTACCTTGACATTTTCCTTATTTACATGCAAATATTTTTTTTAAAATTTTTTTCTTTTATGTAATACAGTTAAAATTGATATGGAATTTAAGAAAAAATAGATTTTTGAGTATTAACGTCAATGCAAGTCTTAGATGATGAGCGGGGAATGACTTACGTCAAAGGCATGATCGAATTAATGTGATGTCTATTCGATTATGAGTTTGATTAAGAAATAAAGCTATCTTATTATAAATCTAATTAATTATATTACAACAAGTGTTTAATCATAACAAATGAATATATTCGAATCAATATCATGTAATTGCATGAGGTAGGTGTTAGGAAAAAGATTATTCGAGTGTGTTGTCAACATCCGGCCTATAACAAGGTTCGGCGATGGGCCAGAGTTGGCTTGGGTTAGAGTTATAATTGAACATAGCGTATGCTTGCTTAATGAATTTGGTTAAGAAATAAAATTATTTTGTTTACTATCAATTTTAACTATTGAGTATTGACATGGTGATATATAAGCATTAATGACTTTTAAAACTTGTGATGCGAAATATATCATAATATATATGTGACTTTAAAATATCGACCTTAAAAAATCGAAGCTACTAGTCGATATTAAAAAAAAAAACGAATATTACTAATTACTAGTACTAGCTAAAATAAATGTAGGTATTAATGCATGATAAACCTTTTTGATAAAAAACAAAAAAGTGTTATAAATAAAATTACAATTAAATTCTAAATTTAATATTCTACACTTAACTTAGCTAGATCCCTATATATAACAATCACCACATCACATGTAACAATATTTCACTATAACACAAGTCAAGTTTTTAGTAAAAACTTTTTTTTGGTTATGTTACATCATAAGTCCTTTATCATAGTCTTTCACTATTACAATCAAACAATATATATATATATACTATTAAAATAATTAAAAATTACTGACTTTAGCTGAATTCGTATATGAACAACTTATGCCTCTATTCTTGCATAAACTAAATTTCCGATAAATACGATTGAATTTGTTTGTACTCATAATGAAATTTTTTAGATCCGTCTCGGAGTTTGACGAGACCGGGGGGGGGGGGTTGAAAGCTTGATGTGTATGTATATTGTGTTTGTTTCTCACGGGAATCCAGCCATGGTTCTTCCTTTCACGAGTATCACTCTCTAAGCTATTATCTGTCACTTAGCTCTTATTTTAGGGCGTCTACACGTTTATTTTCCAGCACATATTATATATCATATATATATTATGTATACAACTATTTTTTTATTTTATTTTTTTGTATATTATGTATGGCACTTTGTTTATAATTTGTTGTGTCACATTATATTTGTCTATAAAATCATATTTGTCACGCATTTGTTTCAACTCCTCCCACCCCACCTCATCATTATCATCATTTCTTTTGTTTTCTTTAGTATATACTAGTTGTATAACTTGTATTAAATCCCTATGGAAATGTTTGGTGGCAATTGGGACCAAAACTAGGACATTCCAAGATTCAAAGGGTAAAAAGTTAATTCAAGGGTATATACTACTTTATACGATTAATCAGAGATCTCGAGTTAATTTTACTTATAGATGCGAGCCGATTTTATCAGGGAGCGATTTACCTTCTCCATGTGAAACTTTTTCGCGCGTGAATCCGGATTTATACATAACATTCGGGTGGAAAACCCAAAAATAAAATGAATAAGGATTTTATTTAAAAAATGGATATTAAGTTTAACTTTAATCCCAAAAATAAGAACATCGGGTGAGAATTAAATATAAAAGACTATATGAAGAGATCAATTTTCTATAATGTAGGAGTTTTTCTTTTTTCGATTTCCTGTATTAAAGCTGGACTAAATCCGAATTTACATGTTACATGATTTATTATTGGAGACGACCAACATAAACTTTTTTATTTGATCCAGAAACTCAAACTTAAAATCTAATTCTAATTAAGGACTTTTAAGAGTAAATAATGTAAGGATTTGTCATTAGTTGGAATGTAATTAAGATATCTATATCCCTTTGGGATATTCGATAAAATTGAAATGATATTATACTTGCTCGTAATTATTTACCTCAAATTTAAATAAGCGAGGAGACTCGTTTGCATATTTACTTATTGCATCGAAACATACCTCTGAATATAATATTGAATTTTACTTCAATAAAACATCGTGATAGACAATGAAGTTTTATATATATATATATATATATATATATATATATATATATATATATAAACTATATAATTACAGAAAGTACGATTGTTATTCGTTTTTTTTTTCTAATGCATTAAATTAATTTCAGTGACCGTACATTTTGCCCATGACAAAATAAAGGTACCATAACTGTTCCTCTGATATGTCCTCTATAACCAAAAAAAATATCCTTCAAATAACTATAATATTAATTTATTTTTACTTTTTTTAATTAAAAAAAAGGAACAAAAGGAATAATAATAATAATAATTAAATTAGCTCCAATAAGTTGGTATACTTCCATGGATTTTTTTTGTTTCTTCAAAAAAAAAATGTTACTTTTAAATAGTGAAATCAAAGCTACGTACAAAGTTAGTTAGAGAACTAGCTACTAGTACTTTTTCTGCTATTTTCTAATTTAAAATATAGTTATTAATGCCCTTTTATATTCTGTTGTATCGATGACACATGAAATAAATTGAAAATATGTACTAACGAGCAGTGGCGGATTCAAGATTTTCATTAAGGGGATTCGGAAAAAAGAAAAATAGTTGTTTGAACTCCTAAATCACTAAGTCGACCTCTAATCTTATATTCATGAGGTTCAAAATCAATATATACATATAAAAATTGTTAAAAATACCATAAATATACGACGTAATTTTTTACCGAGGGGGTTCGGGTGAACATCCTCGGCATACTCTAGGTCCGCCCCTGCTAACGAGAGTTGTAGAAACTAAGATTAATCACCAGAATAAGTATTTACCTCAATTGTTTTATAGGCATAATATATACATATGTCATTTAGTTTGGCTTTAGCCGATATTTACGCCCTCCAACTTTAGGTGTGCGCAATTAGACACTTAAACTTATATAAAACTTAACAAGTAGCAGACACAAGCGTCTAACGTGACATTATACACGTAGGATAATGCAAAATTGTTTTGTAGGACGTCGCGTGAGACAAATATGTCTATTTGTTCAATTTTATATTAGTTCAAGTGTCTACTTGTATACACGAAGACATATATGTCAGCTAAAGCTAAATTAAGGACACATTTATGTATTATAATATCGTTTGCCGATTTCACAGAGTTCTTTATGAATATAGAGTAATGAAAATGCTTTCTTCACTTGTTAGCGTTACAAGATATATATATAGATCGATCCAATTTATAAAACAGAGTTTCATTAAATATCATCTTATAAAATGAAATGAATTATGAAATTAACTTTGACAATTAATATTAGTAGATTACATTAATGTCTATGTAAGCTTGTTAATTATTATTAATAATAGTATTATTATATTTATATATATGTGGAAGCTTGTAAGGAGAAAAAAAGAGAGGTGTGGGGGTTAAATAGAGTTAAAAGGGACATTACATAAGAAGGTAGAGACAAGGCTGTTGTCCCTGCCACTTTCACACAGCAACTGTTGCCTCTTTTCTCACACACTGATACACCCCACACCCCACACCCACCCCCTACCACTGACCCTAGCTATACTATCAGTCTGAGATCCTTCCACAACTATATATTTCGTCGATCGGTCGAAAAATAATCCCTTGCATCTCTATAGAATAGAAATAAAGATTTATGTATATTTTACGTATACTTTCAGTTTATGTATATCGAGGTTTGTAACTTTTTTGATGGGATATTACTATCTGAAAATCGCTATAATTATGTTATGTCATATTTTCCATCAGAAATTTCGAAGCGATAATCTGGATTTCGATGAGTTGTTTGGTGAAAGTTTATGATTTTCTACCGTAGTAACGTTATTATATATGTGGTTAGTTTTAAAAATAAGAATTTTAAGGTTATAGTCATTTTTGTGAGGATAAATATAATAAATTTAAAGTTAAATTTATTATAATAAAATAAATCTAAAAAATGGTCATCTATCTTTTTTATAAAGGGCGAAAGCTTATGATTGAATACAAAATTTAAGAAAAAAATTTATTTTTTTATAGCTATAGGATTAAGCAATTAATTAGAATAAAATATAAATTTTAAACTAAATTATTTTAAAATTTAACAAAATTATTTTTTTATAGATTAAAAATAATAATATATATATATCATAAGTAGTAGTTAGTTTCCATTTTGATACCTACATTCTCTCCTATCACATCCATTTAGTAATTCAATGCATTAGCATGAAAAAATAACCCCATTTATTGGAGACTTTATTTAATTCCCATAATCGATAATAGTGTTAATTGTTTTTTTTGCATGCATGCATGCATTTAATTGGATGGTAGAATTAAAATTTAAAGCTATTATTATTATTATATATACTACTCTACTACCTAAGTTTACTGCAGTAAAGCTAGCTTCTGCACTTTGTCCTACTCATCTAACTTGTGATTAAGTACAAGTACATTACTTCATCTTCGTTAACATTGTTTGCGGTGAAATGATTTCGATTTTTTTATTTTTAATTAAAAGTTTTTGACTCGAATATTTAGGTATGAAAATTATTTTTATTGAAAATATTATACGTGTTCAGAAATAATCCTATTGTAATGAACGATTTCAAATTTAATTAGATCTGAATATGAATATCGGACACTTAATGAAAACAAAAAATAATTATACACATAGAAAATATTAAATTCTTGTCTCTCTAGCTTCTTTTGTATGTTTTTTCTTTATTTTAATTCTCTTTTAATCAAAATGTTGATTTCACCACTGATAAAAAATAATTATTGAACTTCAATTTCAAAAAAACTCGAAGTTCATTATTAAAACAATCCTTTATAAAAATCGATTCACTTAAAGTTCATCACACAATTTGCGAGAGTAATAAAATTATGCTATGAAAAAAAGTTAAATGCATAAAGGCGTGTGTAATCATAACTAAAAAGTATGATTATGCATACAAAAACATAATTAAAATGTCGATTATACCTTTGTTAATAACGACAATAAGAGCAATAATTGAACTTCAATTTCAAGAATATTGTTGATTCTTGTGAATGATGGATGTGGATGGTTTTAATATGACTTATTCACCTAAACCTATAAAATAATAATAAAAAAAAATCATTTCTCAATATTACATATACATTGTACGTGAATATCGAGTCTGATAATATATGTTCTTGTTGAGTTTTGAATTTATAAGTTCATAATTTTAGAACTGATAACTTATAAAGTTTTGAATAATTTATATATATATATAACGACGATATAATTAAAACTCTAGATCTGTCAATAAAGACTTAATCAAATTATTGGGTTTTCCTCTAATAATAACAACAATAACAACAATATATAGCTAAACCTCAATTTCAAGAAAATTAAAGCCCATGGTATAAAACTATACTCAATCATATCACCTTATTTTAAGCTAAGTTAATTGGGCGAAAATCACATACTTTTAAGGTTTTTATTTATTCCTTATAACTTTATAATTACGAAAATCCCTCAAATTGATATAATAATATAAGTGTTGATATATTAATTTGATGCGCGAGATACATCGTTAAGTAAGATACATTATATTTTATATATAATACACTAATCGGATGTACATTTTATACATGATACATTAATTTGATGCGCGAGATACATTAATTTAATGCGCGTGACACATAATTTGATACGCGAGATACATTAATGTTATGCGATGATACATAATCTGATGCGTGAAATTGGAAATTTATAAAATTAATAGGAAATAATGATAATAAGAGAACTTAAAGGTGAGGTTTATGTCATTAATCCCAATTTTTATCACGCTATTTGCGAGAGTAACAAAATTATGTCATATATGATATTATTTTTCAAATTCTTTCTCTTGGTTATCATTGGCCATGTTCATATTATTAGAGAAATGAATTTTAAGTTTATATATCCTAAATTTTAAAATAAATAGTAACTTATTTAATTTTAAAGTTTTTATATGTAAAATAGTTTTTTAATATATAAATTATTATTTTTTGCTAAAATTACTAAGAACTCATAACTAAAACTTTGATTTTGCCCATGGCAACATAATCAACACATTAATTTTATAGCAAATAATAATGACAATAATTAATAATTGAACTTCGATTCCAAAAAAGAGCTAGAGTTTATTTTATAAAATTATTCACGATCATATCACTTCATTTAAGTTCATCTCACGCAACGCACAAGATTAAAAATAAAATAAATACATAAGACATGTGAAATCATAACTAAAAGTTTAATTATGCGCACATAAACATAATCAAAATGTTGATTTTGCTGCTGATAAATAACGGTAATAACAACAATTATTGAACTTCAATTTCAAAAAATTAAAAGTTCGATTATATAAAACTATCGTCGATCATATTGATTCGTTTAATTTCACCTCACACAATCTACAAAAGCCTTATTTTTCAAATTCCTCTTTGCTATCATCTACAAAATTTTATTACTAGAGAGCAAAATTTTGAACTTATAAATCCTAAAGCTTATAGATTTTGAATTCTAAAAATGGCAATTTATTGTATTTTTGATAAATTATTTATATAATAAATTTCTTAGTTAAAATTTCTCTTAGTTTTTTTTTTTAATTATGTCAATTTATGACTAAAATTCTAATTCCTTAAATGGTACAATCAACTTAACTAATACAATATCTCATGAGTCTATTTCTAACAAAAATAAACAAATTTACTTATTTACTCAATTACAGAGCCATCAATATTTAAGGGGTGTCAATATACATTATTCTGCTGATAAATTATATTATAATTGAATTTTCTCAATTTCTTCCCAAGTTAATTTATTTTTTAATATCTTGATTCTTAATAAATATTCTGATTCCGCTTCACTACATTTACTTTTTTTTTTTTACTTCCACTCAAAGTTCGGTAATCGATATTAAAGTCTGACAAAATTCGAAGATTCATCGAAAAGTTTCATATTAAGAGTAAAGCGTATCTTAACAAAAGTGATTCCATATCGAAGAAGACTCAAATTAAAGACTTATGATTCACAATTAAAGAGTACTTATTACTCCACCGCTATCCGATATTTACTCTATTGTTTGTTACCTCACAAACTACCTTCTACTTTACATTTGTTTTCACTTACATATGGAAATCTCACCATTCTGCCTCATCTATCTCTGATCACCTAGTCTCTCTTTTGTCTTTTTATATATCCTCTCTCTTTCTATTACATAAGAATAAAATAAATATATATATATATATATATATATATATATATATATATATATATATATATATATATATATACCATAGTCCCTTTTCTAGTGAGATCTCCTCCCCCTACCCCTACCCCCCTACCCCCTCAACCCTCTTTCACATGTAACCTACTTTATTTATTCCATCACATCTCTATAACAATCAAACACAACTCATTTTTCTTTCTTTGTTAGTTTCTCTCTTCACACAAATATATATATATTAGAAAACAACTTCTTGATGAAGTTCACAAGCATCTATCAACATCTTCTCATCTTACAAAATTAAAAATCCATGCATGAAACCATTCAAAGAAATCTTTTACCTCTTCTAAAGGAAACTCAAACACAACTAAATTTTAATTTCCTCCACCTCTCTCCTTTTTTATCATTTCTCTTTATATATATATTTTATATACACTGTTCATTATTAGGGTTTGTTTACTAGCTAGCTAGCTCTTCTTCACACTCGAGAAAGAAGAAGAAGAAGAAGAGGAGGAAGAGGGAAGTGCTAAAATCCTTTTTATGTTATGATGAGTCAAGATAACAAAGGCGAAAGCCAGAGTTCTGGTGGTGGTGATGATGGTGGTGGGCCCATGGGGGCGAGGCCAAAAGAACAAGCTTTGAATTGTCCTAGATGTGATTCTCCCAACACCAAGTTTTGCTATTATAACAATTATAGTCTTTCACAACCAAGACATTTTTGCAAGACTTGCAGAAGGTAATTAAACTATTGAATTGTATGATCGTCTTATCAAATTTTTTTTTAAATTTTTTTTTGTGCTTTTTTGGGTGGCTTTAGAATTGCCACACATGTCTTTTCTGCTCTGATAACATGTTTGAATTATTATGATTTATTTCTATCTAAAAGGTTTTATTTAACTCTTGAATTGTATAACCTTCTTATCTAACAATTTGTTTTTATCCTTTTTTGGGTTTTTTCTTGTGAGATTTTGAACGGTGACACGCTTTACCTGCTCTGATAACATGTTTAATCTGAAAACTTGTATTCTTGTTGGGAAAATTGCTTTTTTTAGTTACTTAATTATATCATGTATCGACAGGTACTGGACTAAAGGGGGCGCTTTACGCAACGTTCCAATAGGTGGTGGTTGCAGGAAAAACAAGAAGATGAAGACTAGTTCATCTTCTACAAGATTTTCTGGGGATTCAAAAGATACAATTAGTGGTTCTTCAGATATTGGTGGACTCAAATTTTTTCATGGTCTTTCACCAGCTATGGATTTTCAACTTGGAGGATTAAATTTTCCAAGATTGAGTAATAATACTTCAACATCAACAATTGGTGGAAGTATTTTCAATCAATTTTCTTCATTTGGTGAAAATTCAACTCCAAATATTGGATCAACTTCTTGTTTTAGTCTTGATCCTTCAGGAAGTTCTTCTTTATTGGGATTCAATAATAATTTCCCTTTCTCAAGTTCTATGCTAAAACAAGGTAACAAACAATTTAATTGTCTTGTTTGTGTGTCATTACACGTCTTTAACGTGTGAGTCTGATTCTTTTTTATTATGTGTCAAACATGCAAAAGTTTTCTTTGGATTTTTTTAACACGACAACGGTGATGTTTAATTTGAACTTAATCAGGATATCTCGCGTGTTCTCATATCAGGATGAAGTGTAAAACTCGAGGCTTTAGTGTCGTTTCTCTCAGGCCTAATTATGACCTAACCACGTGAAGTTTGAACCTACGACCTCTTGTCTGTTCTGACAACATGTTAATTGAAGTTAATAATTATTTATTTAAATGTTTCAAATGTTAATATATTAATGCTGATTTAATTATATTATGTATCGACAGGTACCGAGGGAGTACAAGAAATGGGATCAATGGGAGTTCATCATGGTACAATGGCTTCTTCTATAGAGTCTTTGAGTTCAATAAACCAAGATTTGCATTGGAAATTACAACAACAAAGATTGTCCATGCTATTTGGTGGTGAAAATCAAAAGGAAAACATTGTTTCATCATCAACCCCTCTTCATGATGATCAAAACCAAATCCAAATTCAAATCCAAAAGCCACAACCAATTTTGTTCCAAAATTTGGAGATTTCATCGTCGAAACAACAAGAAGATCATCAAGAAACATTTGGAAACAACAATGTTGATTCAAGAAAAGATTGTAGTACTACTATTGGAAATCATCATGGGAACAATTTGTCAACTGAATGGTTCTTTGATAACTCATTTGGTGTAAATCCAAATTCAACAAATAGCAACAACAACAACAACAATGGGAATGGAAATGCAAATGATGATCAAAATGTCAACAATTGGAATAGTACTATTCAAGCTTGGAGCAATTTGAATCAATATAGTACACTACCTTAATTAATTAGCTCTATTTATCATGAGGTAAAAAAAAATCAAATTTATTAATACTTATCTATTTAGGTCTATTTTTTTCTTTCAATTATTAGGAATTAGTATTTTTTTTATGGTATTTATGTTAAGTAAGACATCAATTTAAAGTTTTTAGTATTTGAACTTATTGTAACTTGTTTATGATTATAATGATGGTGGTTAATTTTTCAATATGTTTGTTGCCTTGTTTGTTCTCATGACACACACCTCCTCTTTTTTGTTTATATATATATATATACATATTATTTCTTGTCCTTTCATATATAGTGAGTTAATAATAAAAAATATATCTGAATTAATATTATTTGATTAATTGAGTAGATGGATGATAATAGTCTAGTTAGTATTCGAGGTCTGTTTAATACATGATAATCATAATATAGATAGATATATAGGATAACGATGTAAAAGTCACGAATTTTTTTTAGTGATAATTCAGATATGATTTTGATCATTATATTGTATATAATCAAATATGAATATTAATATGTTAATTCCATTATTATTATTTCTAATTTTTTTTCATGAATACATTTTTGGGATTGGTGATAGATTCTTTTATATAGTCAGTAAAAAGATGGGAAACTTAATTGGGATATCTATGATTTGTTATTGTATGTTGAGTCTGTCAGTATTCAGAAGTCTCTTATTGTGTCAATGTGTCTCCCCCTATTATATATCAGGTAACCAATTCTCTGACTACTTATATATATAAAAAATTATTATTATTTTCTCCGTTCCAATTTAAATAACGACGTTTATTAGACACAAATATAAGTGATAATCTATTGTTAACTTATTGTTCATTGTTAATCTATCGTAAAAAAGAATTAACGAAGTATTTTTGTCATTTAGCAAGATACATTGTCTATCACTAAAAAAAAATTGAAATTTCTGATCGTAAACATTTCATAAGTATGCTCTAGACTATAAAATTGTATCGGTAAGTGTAAATGAGAAACTTAAAGTTAAATTATTTTAAAAATATTACACCATTTTTATGTGATACACTATCAGGATTTTCTATGTATCATCGAATGCTAAATTCCAATGAATCGCCTTATTTATAAAAAAAAATTAGCGATTTTCTGATAGTGTATCGCGTAAAATAGGAGAGATGAAGTATGTGTTATAGAAATACAACAGTTACTGAGGTCCTTTCTGAGTCTAACCTGCTATTGTTTAACTTCAAGCCTATATAGTATTATGTATACACTGCTAGCTGCAGCTTTATTGTTACCTATTCTCCATATAATTCTTTCTCTCACACACACATTGTGTAGGGTTTTATCATACTTCGATCGATCTCGATTTGTTTATTTTACTTTTGTTTTTAGCATGTCAGAAAGAATGTATGACAATATTTTATTTTTTACTTGACATGTTTAAGACTATAAAAATTAAATATATTTTAGTAACTTTTATATATTTTTCATTTAAAATTATAATTTCTTTTTCGTAAATTTCGTATCAAATTAAAATCAGATAAATAAATTTCGTGATTTGTTGGTGTCTGATAAAGTGATGGCTTGAAGGTGTAGTAAATGCATATATAAGACTGTCAACATTTTTGAGTTAAAGGGTCATGAGAATCTATGAACTTGGGGTTCTTACAAGTTTGTTTTTCCCCCTAGCTTTTCATGTACTTGGTAATGTGCTTCGAAACGTCGAATACAAAATTTGAAATTTATAAATTTTTATAGTAATTCGATAAAAGATGACTAATTTTAATTATTTTATTAAAAAAAAGATTAATCCTTTAGTATCCTTCTACTAAAATTTCTAAGAAGCTCTTAATTAAATAATATTTCCCTCACTTTTTAGTTTAATCAACATTCCTTATCAAACGCTCAAGACTTTTAATTAATTAGTCAAGTGTAATATATCTGAGTACATATGGTCCTTTTGTGCATTTTTTATTATTATGTTCTTTTTAATAATAACATATCAGTCAAATCTACATGCGATTTTGGAAAAGTAAGATCTACATATATAAACTTTAATTATCTAATCTTATATCTTGTCTAAGATAGCTAAATAGATTATTCTTTTCGCTAAATATATTATTCTTTTCGAATAATCGATTCTCAAACTCAAAAGAATTATTTTTTTTAAGAGGAAGAAGAAAGAAAAGTTTTTTTATATAAAAAGTGACACATAGATACACTTTTTGAGCTTCATGGAACATTTCCACTTTCATAAAAAAGCAAAAATTAACAAGTTTGAGACAAAATCTTAACCACCTTAAAAAGCTTCACAAACTTACGTAAGAATATAGCTTATATAACTATATTTTTAGGAACTTTAGAATTTCCATATATTCTACTTTTTTTTAAGGACAAACTTTTTCTTTTCAAATTACTATTATAGTCCTGCACTAGACGGTCAAAAGTTTGTTCCAAAATATTTGTCGCAACCTTTATTTTGTTCTCGATAACTATGCATCAATGATCTACATCCAGAGTTATAACGAATAAATATCAGATAAATATTTTTTTATAGTATCAATATAACGAAAAATAACATGATAATTAATATTTTGATCGTATAAATATTTTTTTTATATATATACATGATAATATAATTTTTTTGTTAACATAAAAAATAAAAATATGAGAGGGTGGGGGTGGGGTGTGTGAATAACGTGAAAGACACTCTGGAAGAGAACTACAACTACAAATGTCAATTTAGAAATCTGCGTGAAATTCATGAGTTATTATATGATAGAGAAACTATAATGTGCTTTTCAACTTCACGATAAATAAGTGGTATTTTTTTTTTTTTAATAATTTAGAAAAAAAATAAGTTTTTTTCCATCGTAATATGACGGTTAGGGTAATCGAGTAATAGTAAAAAAGTAAAGTTGTTTGTAAAATTAGCGTAGCTGGTAAAGTTGTTGTTATACGTGATATAGAAGTCACAATGAATTTGAACAGTTGAAAACAACCTCTTGCAAAAATATATGATAAGATTACGTACGCAATAGATGTGTGTTCGATTCTTTTTCAAGATAATACGGATCATAATTGTTATTGCAAATTAGATTTTGCTAAAGAAAAATCAATAAATCTTCTAAATTTGTATTTTACGATCCAATACTTTACTCTCATGAATTACAATGCACCATAGATTTCAAATTAGGGTGTACGTTTCTCTTTTAATTAATCAAATCAGTATATACCGAATATTTAATGGTACCAAACAAAAATATTTTCTTTGTAAAATTAAATTCTGGATGATTACTTTAGAAGTTTCAAAAAAAAAATCCATAAAAAAGGAGGGGAAAAGGTATTTTAATGACTGAAACAACTAATTATAATACAAACAAATATACATTTTATGATAGAAATTAAAAGTTTAATTTGAGGTCTTTCTGAAAATATTTATAATATACTAATCAGATACTTTCAAGTTTGGATATTTAAATAATTTTGTTTATAGGACCATCTACATATTCTACCTAATTAATAACTTATGTAGCACTAAAAATTTTGTAAACACTCACTTCAAAATCTATATATTTGAAGAAAAATAAATTGACACACCGTGTTTGTTGTTTTCTTATTTTGATCATCATATTATATGTAGTT
>CM040628.1:4967153-5007382 GCA_022817965.1 Solanum lycopersicoides | reverse complement strand
GTTGCTGCTACTCACCCTGTCCTACCGTTGATCGACCTATTGAAGACTAATGGGAAACTTATCATGCTCGGTGGAGTTGCAAAACCTCTCGACCTACCCGTCTTTCCATTACTTATGGGTGAGTAGATTACTCTCGTTATCTAGATTTTGGCAATGCGTTTTAGTTGCTAGTTATAATGTAAAAAAGTCGGGAATTGTGTATTTATGATAGGGAGGAAGCTCGTAGCTGGAAGTGGGATCGGAGGGATGAAAGAAACGCAGGAAATGATAGATTTTGCTGCAGAACACAATATAACAGCAGATATTGAAGTCATTCCAATGGATTATGTCAATACTGCAATGGAACGTCTCGCTAAAGCTGATGTCAAGTATCGTTTTGTCATTGACGTTGCTAAGACCCTCAAACCAGATGAGTAGACGACTATGTGTTCTTCTTCATGTAATTCTAGTATTTCGTCATGATGTTTTGGGCGTTAAACGATGACTTTTGATTGAACATTACTAAAGAAAATGCATGCATAATATATTTTGAGTGGCTTCTCAAATGTTGGAACTATGTGATCTCTTATTATCAAACATTTTCAGTCTTTCAGACGCAGTGAAAAGTATTAGGTGATTTCTTATTATAGAACATTTTCTCGGAACAAGTTACTTGGTACCTTGTGCTAGTGGGAGATAGTATGTACCTGATGATTAGTCGAGGTGCGAGAAAACTGATCAAGATGTCATCGTAATAAAAGAAAAACATATAAAGAGTATATGGAGACAATGATATATGAGTTTTTCCAATTTTGATACTTCAGAAAGATGAGTAAACTACAAGAAAAATCATAACTTCTTGATCTCACTCCCTTGAACTAAAAATGATGGCCCCTATGTACTAATTTATGCTATATTGTTTGACTTGACACGAAGTTTAATAAAGTACGAAAGATCATTGAAACTTGTGGTCTAAAATAAATATGTTTGTGTGACTAAAAATCATCTCAGTAAGTATAGAAATGCATCATTTTTTTTAGAATTGACTAAAAAGAAAAGTGTGTCACATAAATTGAGACACACAAAGTATATTTTATTAGGCACTTTCAATGTCAACCATTGTTTGTTGACCACCCAAGATTACGAGAGGGTACTTTCAGCTTTAATTAGAGATTTCGAATTTTAGTATTCAAATAACTAGTGAAAACTAAAACACTTTTTATTAAAGTCACATATATAATCCGTAAGTCAATTATGAAGGCCAAATATGTTTTGTTTAAGGTCCAATCAAAAGAACACATTTTAAATGTTCAGTCCATATTGACAACTCTAGTGGTAAACAAAGAAATTTTTGTAAAGAATTTAATTCCCTAAAATTTGACTAAATGCAATTTATACCATACTTAAAACACCATAATAATATAGAGTTAATCACTTGAAACTTTAGTTAAAAAAAAGATCAAGAATGCACCATGTTGAGGCTTTTGGTTGGGCTGCTAAAGACACTTCTGGATTCCTCTCCCCATTCAACTTCTTTAGAAGGTATACATCCTTTTTATCATGTTTTTTTTCTTAATAATTATGATTTTCACGTCTATCAGAAACGTCTCTATGTACTTTGTACTTGTGGGACTACACTGGATATCTCGTTGTTGTTGTTCACACTATAGTTGACTTCAACCACGACGTCCATCTAAACAATCTCATGTTTGTACAAGATTGTGTTTTTGATCATCTTGATTAATGTTTGTATTCTTTCGGTTTTCAAATGATGTGGTTGCAGGGCAACGGGCGATAAGGATGTTAAATTGCAGGTTCTTTACTGTGGTATCTGTCATTCTGATATTCATCAGTTGAAGAATGAATGGAGATCTTCTCTGTACCCTCTAGTCCCCGGGTATCGTCTCAATTTTTAGATTTTCGATATGTTACGTCAGTGTTAGGTGTCCACGAGACAAAGTGTGAACAAGTTGAAGTGTCTAGATGTACATTTTCGAAGTTAGAATATTTAGTTGTCAGTTGAAGTCAAGTTATGTGTTTTGCCTAATGATTAAGTGTCTTATAGCTTAATTGATGGATGTAGACATGAGATCGTGGGCGAAGTAATTGAGGTAGGTAGCAAGGTAGAGAAGTTCATCGTTGGAGAGAAAGTTGCTGTCGGGGGATACTGTGGATCATGTCGATCTTGTGAAGACTGCACGAACGATCTTGAGAATTATTGCTCCAAAGGAATAGCAACCTATAATGCAATCTACAATGATGGAACACCAACTTATGGAGGCTACTCGAACATGATAGTTATCGATGAACATTTTGTGTTTCATGTACCAGAAAACTTACCCCTAGCTGCTGCAGCCCCTCTGCTTTGTGCTGGAATTACAATGTACAGCCCGTTGAGATACTTTGGACTTGATAAACCAGGTCTTCATATTGGTGTAGTAGGGCTTGGCGGACTTGGTCACGTTGGTGTCAAGTTTGCCAAGGCCATGGGGCTAAAGGTAACTGTGATTAGTACATCTCGAAGAAAGCAGAACGAAGCTCTTGAACGTCTTGGTGCTGATTCGTTTTTGGTTAGCACTGATCATGATCAGCTGCAGGTAATTTAGTACTTGTACCATCTACTGTCATAAAAATAACATTTTGGTACTCAACTTTGGTTCCTGTATTCATAGTCTGCTGTGGGAACAATGGATGGCATTCTTGATACAGTCTCAGCTGATCATCCCCTCGATCCACTGATCGGGCTGTTGAAGTCTCACGGGAAGCTTATCTTTCTTGGTGCACCTGACAAACCCGTCAAGCTACCAGTCTTTCCGTTGCTTATGGGTGAGTTAATTACCTGTACAAAAGACTCTATGGTCCGGCCCTTTCAGGGGGCATAGTGGGAGCTTAGTGCATCGAGCTGCCCTTTTTATGTGCAAGAATGAACGGTTACTTTAGCTTCTATGCTTTGTATAATGACAGGAAGGAAGCTTGTAGCTGGAAGTGGGATAGGAGGAATGAAAGAGACACAAGAAATGCTTGATTTTGCTGCAGAACACAATATAACAGCAGATGTTGAAGTCATTCCAATGGATTATGTCAATACTGCACTGGAACGTCTCGCCAAAGGTGACGTTAAATACAGGTTTGTCATCGACATTGGTAAGACCCTTCGAGCAGAATGATTCCGAGTTCTACAACAACAGCAATATATCTGGTATGATCCCACAAGTCGAGTCTTTGGAAGGTGAAGTGTAGCAACCTTACCTAAGAGTTATGTTTCATGTAATTCTAGTATTATGTGATGTTTTGGGCATAAAATGGTGAGTGAGATTATGTGATGTATTATGTGATGTAATTCTAGTAGGATATACACAGGTGTTACTCCTAAGGCATTCAAAACAAATATAATCAAAGCGTGATAGACAGAATCAATGCAAACACAACTATTAAATAATGAAAGGCTTCTTACAGTGGGAGTTATCAACACTGATAAGTTACTGTAATGCATATCCTTCAATACAAAAGAAAGAAAAAGAAAAAATGGGCAGCCCGATGAACTAAAGCTCCCGCTATGAATCCATGTCATAGTTGTAAACTAAATCTTGCTACTGTAAAGCACTATGAATCTATGATACAGTGAGAAAAACTACGCGTCCTGGCAATCCTCTTCTTGAACGGATTTCATTATGAAGTTCAGAATGTATGACAGAAACATAAGAATGTTTGCTAGATCAAGCTTTCACATGACCTCGCAATGGACAATAATACTAAACCTTGCAATCTGACATAGATCAGCAAATCCAGCATTTACAGGAGCATGGCATAGGTTGAGAGAAAATGGTGTCACACGCATAATATCAACTAGAAGTCGAGGTTCCCGGTCTTAGAACTTCCAGAACAACTACCAGAAGTACCATATGAACTACCACTTGAGCCATCAACTGGGGCTTGATTAAGGCATTCTAAAACCAATGCCCTTCGCTTTCGCAGCTTCATTGAGAATGTTGTTGCTTCCAAAATTGCAGGGACCTGTTAAAAGATTTGGATCAACTAATCTGATGTGTTTGATGGATAGAAATATTATCCACACACGCGCGCGTACACACAAGGATGTTGATTAAAGCTCCAAAACAAGTGTTTCAATCTGTAATTATCAAAGCCTGTCATTGAAGTCCACCTTACTGGTACTTCTCAGTTATTTCTGATAATAGTCATGTACCTTAATCATACTTAAGTTTTAGATAAGGAAAGAAGAGAAGCCTAAAAGCCAAGAATAAAGTCCATTCAGCCAACTCGTATATGTTTCTAAAAAAATGTTTAGTTTCTCTGAGTTAAAAGCCAAACATCATTTGAATCTGCACTAAAACCCAAGCTCATTTACCTATTATCACGATAAGTAAAGAAAAGTGTGCCCCAGAAACTTTTAGGACGGCATCAAACCTTGTAGTTAATGCAGAAAAGGTTATTCACCTGTGTATTTACGCGAGCTACTTTGTGTACACTCAGAAGGCCCAGCATGTCTTGGTAACCAGTTAGGAGTTTTGCCAATTCTTTGTCCTCATCTGCAGCAAGCTTTAATCACATTTTATACTAAAACAAGATGAAACTTTCTATAATGAATTAAACAAAGGTATACCAGGAATTGCTTTGACAGATATCAAGGTATCAGCCAGATGCTGCCACCTCTTTAAAAAGGCTGGTGAGACGAGTGAGGGTGGAAAGGATATGACCGCAACTGCACCTGAAGATCGAACCATGCCTTTCAAGGATCTTATAAAAGAGAGCATCTCCCAATCCTACAACGAAATGCAAATACAACATCAAATTTTGCAATGAACAGTCACACAAGGAAATATGAACCCAAATGGAGCACAAAACAGTTTCATCAAGCATTTGTTCTTCCGTGACACCCTTCCTTCCCACCCACCCACCCAGAAAAGAAAACCACCTTTATACAAACAACAAAAGACCATGATTTGAACAGCCTAGTCAGTCCCACAGTGGTCAGTGACTAATACAGGCAAAAAAGTTACAAGCATAAACTAGATTCAAGTTACCAAAATTCAGAAAATAACCTTGTCAGAGAAGTCGCACTGAGGTGAACATAGTGACTGAATGGCAATACGACCGACACATGTGATGTTGCCATCAGATCTGACATTATATAGGAGAAACTTTTACAACATATTCAACAGATCAATCCTATATAATTAAAACTAAAGGAGCCACAGAATGAAAATTCACAGCAATAATTTTTAAAACAGGTAACAGAACTTAATTGACAAAAACAACAAATTGAAAGATCATCCTGATCATAGCAATATCGGGAAGGGGCCAAACTGACAAAAATAGCAGAATTTGATGCTTCATTAACAATATCAGTAATTTTCTTCTCAATGAAATCACTAGCTTAATGATGTCTATCGTATGTGTGTGTGTATATTTCATGAAACGGTAATTGTTTCTCAATTCAGATGCAACGATAACGTTTTTGAATAAAAGAATGATTAGTAAAATATCACAGATTGTTTCACGATTCAACTAACAGAAGTACTATTCCGTCTCAGATTCCATATGAACAACTAATAAAAAGTACTATTCTGTCTCATATTCAGTTATAGTTAAAGTATCCTTATTCCTTGATTGGGCGACTTGACATTTGACAAATAGCAATTTTGGTTCATAAATCACAGCCAACATGAAAACTATAACTGAATGTACGGCAAAACAAAAGGGATATGCCAATACTTCGATATTTGAGCTGAAAAGGTTGAGCATCGTTCAAGTAGAGGCACTAGATTTGGAGAATCTCGAAGACTAATGCAATCAACCCGCTGTCCACTATAGAAGTGCCTTTCTAGGGGCTTTCGTAAGTCAAAGTCGTTGCAATATTCAGCTTTCCCACCTGCATATATATTGCACACGCTCATCTTCAGAGTCAGCATAAATCTCACTCTCAATTAACAGTATAATTACAAACAAAGGAATAGGAAGTCTTCTACATAGAGAGAGGGCAACTACAAAAAGAATAATTCACAAAGTACTTGATTACAGAAACATGACTCACACTTTTAATGCTTATTGACAACAAACCAAAGTCTTCAAACTGCCAGTAATCTTTATAATGGATGATATTATTTCCAAGAGTCAAGTGGGCAGAAATAAGGAGTTAAAAATCAACAGCGACTACCAGATTAATAGTCAACATATGCCCTTTCAGAATTTCTTTTAGAAGTGAAGTTCGTGGAGATAAGTGGAGTATCACTAACACCCAAATCCTGGACAACAAAGTCTCAACTGGCAGAAAATTCTATTCAGTATAAGAGCTTGGTTGCAGAACTATTTCAACATTTAGTGCCACTCATACTTACAAGATGTTTAAGTGTAGAAATATATTATCATGGCTTTAAGCAAACTGTAAAATAGTAAATAGGCACTTCAAAAAGCATCATTCTGTTGAAAGTTTCACCAGAGACATAAAGGTTCATCTGTTAGTTCCCCTAGGGCATTATTGAGTCAATATCACAACAGATTCCCCTTAGCAAACTCGTGACTAGATCCGCTTCCTCTTTCTTTACACTTTAACCAGTAAATGATATCATAGATATCTTTTGTCACCTCTTCACATTGCAAAGACCAATTCAAAACAAAACATGATCTTGGATTTTGCAAGAAAAGGAATATCTTAATCAACTGAAATCAAGTTCTGAAGGAAAATAATCATTATACATCGTATCAGTTCAAAAGTGAATGAGTTGAAGCAAATAAGGCGTCAAGTGTGCTCATACCTCTTTGTACCTCTGAATTTTGTTCCCCAAAGTACTTCTTATATTGCCAAGCGATTCTTAAATTCGCGTCCTGTGAATCAAAGTGAATCGAAAAGTTCAAACATATAGGAACCAACAAGGTCTCCGTTATCATGTACGATACGTTCATATATAATATTATATTAAGATGTTGGCAATTGGGAAAGCAAGGCATAAACCTGTTCTGAAGACCGTTCATGAGACTTCTCCTCCTTAGAAGCCATTGGACTAGGCAAAGTTCCAAGAAAGCCTCGTGGATCTCTTTCTGGGCTGGCATAAAGTAGGGGTTGCTTGTGAATCAGACCGTGAGACATGAAATTTCTCAGTAAAAGCATATGATGAGGGGCCTCAGGGTCTTCCATAACCATGACTAGGCTTCCCAAAGTAAAGCCACCACCCAAAATCTCTGAAAAGACAGTATAACAAACAAATAGAACAAAAGTTCATATATGTTTCTTTAGTAATTATAGAAAGAAAAATAATAATGGCAAAGAAAACAAAGAAAAAGAGACACTAAAGGAGGTGTAGTGGGAATTACGGTCAAGATCTGGTATGCCTGATGAAAGAAATGATGTGCCATTTGGACCAAGCTTAACTCCAGGAATCTGAGCTGTAGCTGCACTAGATATGTTTCTGGAAAAACTGCCGCCGCGCGGTCTACTTGAAGCCATGAAGCTTCTTATAGATCAACTCTTCATAAAAAGAAGGAAACAAAAATAGGAACAAAATCAAGCTCAACCAAATTGTAAAAATTTCAAATCATATGGTATGGCTAGCAAATGAAAACTTAGTGGCATCAATGATCTTATCGTAGTAGAAGTTTAACAGAACATAGACATTAATTATTTCTAAACTTGTTACAATTAATTAATTCATAATCAAAACCCAACAGCCACTTTCAACTAAAAAGTAAACTTATACTCCATCTTATAAATAAAATATGTACCAATTAAAACACCATCACTAACACAGTAATTCAAGTTAACAACAATATTGATACATAAACAAAAAGATAAGTTAATCAGTAGCATTTGCAAATATTCAAATAACTAAAAAAACGAGAAATACTTCACTGTCCAATTACCATTTTATTATTATCTTAATCATCAACCCTCCTCAAAGTTGGCATCTTTTTTCCCATTCATACTGAGAAATTGATAGAGGTGATAGAGATGTTCTTTTTCCTCAAGAAAAAACTACAGCCTTCACGGCTTTTGAAAAAGACAAATCTCCAAAGAAAAGGAGTGTATGCTGTTCCCTCTTTTGTTGTTCATCCAAGCGGCTGCTCTCCCCTCTGTTTCTAACCTAAATCCCCATTAATTCTTTTTCTTGTTTTACAGTCTAGGTTTAGAGTGTAGTATGCTGGTCAACAACAACTTCCAAACCAGACCAGGAAAACTCCAAATAGAACGAGAAATAAAAACACTAGTACTTCAGAGACAGAGACGGAAAATATGATGGAGCTACAGGAAGCTACGACGGCGTAGCGTTCTCTCCTATGGAAAGAGGACGAAGTAAGAGAATTTCTGGCAGTTTCCAGGTAGTTAAAAATCAGGTTTTTGGTGTTTTGGGGAGGGAGAGACCGTGATTCTTGGATATGGAGGAACTATAGTGATTTACATGATTCTGAGGGTGAAAAGATGGAGATAGAGGTGTTCTTTTTCCTCGAGAAAAATCTACAGCCTTCACAGCTTTTAAAAATCACCAGAGAAAAGGAATGTATGCTGCTCCCTTTTTTGTTGTTCCTCCAAGAAGCTGTTCTCCCCTCTGTTCTTAACTTAAATCCCAATGAATATTTTTTTCTTGTTTTACAGTCTAGGTTTAGAGTGAAGTATACTGGGATATAGTTTACAGCAAATCTACAATCATTATACTATCAAGAATCACTGTCTATCATAGCAAAGATCACATTTTTTCTTCACAATCTCAATTTTTTCTCTGTTTTACCAATCAATTCAAGACACCCACAATTTGAAACTTCAATTCACAATGATTTATCAAACTAAAAGCAAAATATCAATTGACATAAGAGATAAACACTTCTGCTAAGCATTTTATCAAACAACTGGTGTGCATACTGTAAAATTACAACTATGAAACACAAACTGCGACTAAAAGGAAAACTGAAACGAATGCTTACAAGTGATTATGCAACTGAAACTTCGTCTTCTTCGACTATGGCTCTCTACTTCTAAGAATTTGGACCAAAAAAAAATTGGGGAGCAAAGTTTAGAGCGGCAAAGTTAGTTTTTGTTAAATTGGGGGACTTGGCAAATTTCTTGTCCTCCATCAATATGGGCCTTGAGTTGGGCTTATCTTTTTGGGCCGGCTCAAATTTCAATTAACATTTTAAGTTAAGTGTTTAATCAATCGAAACTTATAGAAATAACACTAGTTTATGAGTTAATTACTTAGACATACGATAGTTTGCAATATTAAGAATCTTATCATATTTTGATATGTCTAGATACGTCCCAATACATGTCTCTCGAGATATAGAGGATCAAAATTAGGTGTAATTTGCTCGAGATATATTATATTATGCAAGTGGGATCATACTAGTTACATGTATCTGGGGTACATAGATAAATCTTGTTCGTCAGTCTCCTATACATAGATTAAGAATTTTCTATTAGATCTTGATGACGATACACCTAGATGTATGTATTTGTTTACCAGATACGTTGTATAAGGAGAGATGCGAGCGAGATGGGGAAGAAGATAATCATGTATCCTAATATATGTGAATTATACTAGATACATATATCCATATGCATGTATCTGGTATACATAGATAAATCTTACTCGGCACTAGATACATGTTTCTTCGATACATTATACATAGATAAAATCTTTAGTTTTTTTCCGAACAGAATCGAACCCAAAACAAATACAATCAGTTTTTAAAAATCTACAACCAAACCAAATTCAAATAAAGTCAGTTTATTGAATCGATCTGGATCAATTTTTATTCAAATCGTAGACACCCCTAATCAAGGTTATAACAATTTTTTTTTAAATTAAATTATTAATAAATATTAAAACATATTATTATTTGTTATAATTAATTAAAAATATCACATAAATTAAGCCGGATGAAACTTAATCTTAGTCTGTCTGTCTGCAATTTTTTTCCTTCAAATTTAGCAGTGTGGCAGAAGTACTTGCTGATTTGCCGTTATGGAGATTTTTGGACTATTTTTCGACTTACATGTGACTTCTCTGAACAAATGGCAATCTACTTAAATTTCTTGTACTTAACTTTGCCCATTCATTGACTACCTTGACATTTTCCTTATTTACATGTAAATATTATTATTTTAGTTTTCTTTTTATGTAATTCTGTTAAAATTGATACGAAATTTAAGAAAATAAATAAATTTCTAAGTAATGTCAATGTAAGTGTTAAATGATGAGCATGGAATGACTTATGCCAAAATCATGATCGAACGTGATGTTTGTGTGATTATGAGCTTGGTTAAGAAATAAAATTACCTTTTGTAAATTTAATTAATTATATTATAACAAGTGTTTAATTATAACAAAAGATTATATTAGAGTCAATATCATGTAATTGCATGAGGTAGGTGTTAGGAAAAAGATTATTGGAGTGTGTTGTCAGCATCCGGCCTATAACAAGGTTCGGCGATGGCCGATTGGTCAGAGTTGGCTTGGGTTAGAGTTATAATTGAACATGGCGTATGCTTATTTGATTAATTTAGTTAAGAAATAAAATTATTTTTTTTACTATCAATTTTAACTATTTAATATTGACATGATGATATATAAGTATTGATGACTTTTAAAACTTGTGATTCAAAACATATCATAATATATATGTGACTATAAAATATAGATCTTAAAAAACCAAAGCTACTAGTCGATATTCAAAAAAAAAAAAACGAATATTACTAATTACTAGTACTAGCTAAAATAAATGTAGGTATTGTAATGCATGATAAACCTTTTTGATAAAAAACAAAAAAGTGTTATAAATAAAATTACTTATAAATAAAATTACAATTAAATTCTAAATTTAATATTCTACACTTAGCTTAGCTAGATCCCTATATATAACAATCACCACATCACATGTAACAACATTTCACTATAACACAAGTCAATTTTTTTTTTTTTTTTTTTTTTGGGTATGTTACATCATAAGTCCTTTATCATAGTCTTTCACTATTACAATCAAACAATATATATATATATATATATATACTATTAAAATAATTAAAAACTACTGACTTTAGCTGAATTCGTATATGAACGACTTATGCCTCTATCGTTGCATAAACTAAATTTCCGATAAATATGATTGAATTTGTTTGTACTCGTAATAAAAAATTTTAGATCCATCTCTACACGGAGTTTGACGAGACGGGGCGGGGTGGGGTGGGGTGGGGTGGGGGGGTGAAAGCTTGATGTGTATGTATATTGTGTTTGTTTCTCACGGGAATCCAGCCATGGTTCTTCCTTTCACGAGTATCACTCTCTAAGCTATTATCTGTCACTTAGCTCTTATTTTAGGGCGTCTACACGTTTATTTTCCAGCACATATTAGATATCATATATATATTATGTATACAACTATTTTATTTTATTTTATATTATGTATGGCCCTTTGTTTATAATTTGTTGTGTCACATTATATTTGTCTATAAAATCATATTTGTCACGCATTTGTTTCAACTCCTCCCACCCCCACCTCATCATTATCATCATTTTTTTTGTTTTCTTTAGTATATACTAGTTGTATAACTTGTATTAAATCCCTATGGAAATGTTTGGTGGCAATTGGGACCAAAATAGGACATTCCAAGATTCAAAGGGTAAAAAGTTAATTCAAGGGTATATACTACTTTATACGATTAATCAGAGATCTCGAGTTAATTTTACTTATAGATGCGAGCCGATTTTGTCAGGAAGCGATTTACCTTCTCCATGTGAAACTTTTTCGCGCGTGAATCCGGATTTATACATAACATTCGGGTGGAAAACCCAAAAATAAAATGAATAAGGATTTTATTTAAAAATGGATATTAAGTTTAACTTTAATCCCAAAAATAAGAACATCGGGTGAGAATTAAATATAAAAGACTATATGAAGAGATCAATTTTCTATAATGTAGGAGTTTTTCTTTTTTCGATTTTCTGTATTAAAGCTGGACTAGATCCGAATTTACATGTTACATGATTTATTATTGGAGACGATCAACATAAACTTTTTTATTTGATCCAGAAACTCAAACTTAAAATCTCAGTCTAATTAAAGACTTTTAAGGGTAAATAAAGTAAGGAATTGTCATTAGTTGGAATGTAATTAAGATATCTATATCCCTTTGGGATATTCGATAAAACTGAAATTATATTATATTTGCTCGTAATTATTGACCTCAAATTTAAATAAGCAAGGAGACTCGCTTGCATATTTACATGTTGCATCGAAACATACCTCTTAATATAATATTAAATTTTACTTTAATAAAACATCGTGATAGACAATGAAGTTTCATATATATATATATATATATATATATATATATATATATATATATATATATTAAGATACAAATATACAAAATATATAATTAGAGAAAGTACGATTGTTATTCGTTTTTTTTCTAATGCATTAAATTAATTTCAGTGACCGTACATTTTGCCCATGACAAAATAAAGGTACCATAACTGTTCCTCTGATATGTCCTCTATAACCAAAAAAAATTATCCTTCAAATAACTATAATATTAATTTATTTTTACTTTTTTTAATTAAAAAAAAAGAACAAAAGGAATAATAATAATAATAATAATTAAATTAGCTCCAATAAGTTGGTATACTTCCATGGAATTTTTTGTTTCTTCAAAAACAAAAAGGTAAACTTTTAAATAGTGAAATCAAAGCTACGTACAAAGTTAGTTAGAGAACTAGCTAGTAGTACTTTTTCTGCTATTTTCTAATTTAAAATAAAGTCATTAATGCCCTTTTATATTTTGTTGTTTCGATGACACACAGTGGTGGAGTCAAAAATTTCTTAAAAGGTGTCCAGAAATAACAGTTTGTTATGTTAAGGGTGTCCAAAATATGTTATTTAATCATTTTCTATATCATATTACTTGTATATATGCTATTTTTTTCCGACGAAGGGTGCTATATGGCTACGTCACTGATGACACATGAAATAAATCGAAAATATGTACTAACGAAAGTTGTAGAAACTAAGATTAATCGCCAAAATAAGTATTTACCTCAATTGTTTTATAGGCATAATATATACATATATCATTTAGTTTGGCATTTAGCCGACATTTACGCCCTCTAACTTTAGGTGTGCGCAATTACACATTTAAACTTATATAAAACCTAACAAGTAGCAGACACACGCGTTTAACATGACATTATACACATAGGATGATGCAAACTTGTTTTGGAGGACGCCACGTGAGACAAATGTGTCTATTTGTTTAATTTTATATAAATTTAAATGTCTACTTGTGCACACCTAAAATTGAAAAACATGTATGTCAGCTAAAGCTAAGTTGAAGGGTACATATATGTATTATAATATTGTTTGCCGATTTCACAGAGTTCTTTATGAGTATATTGTAATGAAAATGCTTTCTTCACTTGTTAGCGTTACAAAATATATAGATCGATCTAACTTATAAAACAAAGTTTCATTAAATATCATCGTATAAAATGAAATGAATTATGAAATTACCTTTGACAATTAAATATTAGTAGATTACATTAATGTCTATGTAAGCTTGTTAATTATTATTAATAATAATAGTATTATTATATTTATATATATGTGGAAGCTTGTAAGGAGAAAAAAAGAGCGGTGTGGGGGTTAAATAGAGTTAAAAGGGACATTACATAAGAAGGTAGAGACAAGGCTGTTGTCCCTGCCACTTTCACACAGCAACTGTTGCCTCTTTTCTCACACACTGATACACCCCACCCCCACCCCCTACCACTGACCCTAGCTATACTATCAGTCTGAGATCCTTCCACAACTATATATCTCGTCGATCGGTCGAAAAATAATCCCTTGCATCTCTATAGAATAGAAATAAGATTTATATATATTCTACGTATATTTTCAGTTTATATATATTGAGTATGTTGATATTGTTATTGTTGTTACTATGTACTTCGACTACATACTACTACTATACATCTATATTTTGGTTGTATTCACTATTTGTCTTAATTTATGTAATAATACGCGACTGAACACAAAGTACAAAAAAGATTTATTTTAACACTCGAGGTTTGTAACTTTTTTGATGGGATATTACTATCTTAAAATCGCTATAATTATGTTTTGTCGGATTTTCCATCAGAAATTTTTTAGCGATAATCTGAATTTCGATGAGATGTTTGTTGAAAGTTTATGATTTTCTACCGTAGTAACGTTATTATATATGTGGTTAGTTTTAAAAATAAGAATTTTAAGGTTATAGTCATTTTTGTGAGGATAAATATAATAAATTTAAAGTTAAATTTATTATAATAAAATAAATCTAAAAAATGGTCATCTATCTTTTTTATAAAGGGCGAAAGCTTATGATTGAATACAAAATTTAAGAAAAAAATCTATTTTTTTATAGCTATAGGATTAAGCAATTAATTAGAATAAAATATAAATTTTAAACTAAATTATTTTAAAATTTAACAAAATTATTTTTTTATAGATTAAAAAAAATATATAGATATCATAAGTAGTAGTTAATTTCCATTTTGATACCTACATTCTCTCCTATCACATCCATTTAGTAATTCAATGCATTAGCATGAAAAAATAACCCCATTTATTGGAGACTTTATTTAATTCCCATAATCGATAATAGTGTTAATTGTTTTTTTTGCATGCATGCATGCATTTAATTGGATGGTAGAATTAAAATTTAAAGCTATTATTATTATTATTATTATATATACTACTCTACTACCTAAGTTTACTGCAGTAAAGCTAGCTTCTGCACTTTGTCCTACTCATCTAACTTGTGATTAAGTACAAGTACATTACTTCATCTTCGTCAAACATTAATTGCGGTGGAATGATTTTGATTTTTTCAGTTTTATTAAAAGTTTTGAGTTCAAATATTAAGAGAGCGTTTGATTACGGTATAACTTACATTTTATTTATATATAAAATAATGTATTAGGTTATACTATGTTTGGTAGGAATTTTATTTAGGTAGAAAAATCAACGTAACTTATACCATGTTTAGTTGTATTTTTGTAGTCCTACATAATTAATACCAACATAACTTATAAGGGAATCTATGTATAAAGTTATGCAGGGTAGAATGTGGAATAAGTTATATGACTATTAGTTATACATGTATTAAAGTGACAAATTACATATTTACTCTATTAATTTATTTTATTATTTTTAATTGGAAACTTTATTGTTTTCCTATACATAAGTTTGTTATTTTTATTTCTTTTTATATTTAGACCATTTTTTTTTTATTTTTTTTTTAATTGAAAACTTTATTGTTCCCCATCAACATGTGTTGTTTTTATTTCTTATTATATATAGATTATTTTCATTTTTTTTTATATACTTACCGTTTTGATTGATTTATGCAAATATAAATATTTTTTTAATATTATAAATTGATTGTATATTTTTTAACGGTACATATGCTAATCAAATGTTAGCATTATATATTATTCAACATATTTTACATTTTATTAGCATGTATTATTATTTCGTAAATAATAAATATTAATAATTTACAACAAGTTTAATATTCAATAGTTAATAATTCATGTATTTTAATCTCTAATCCCTATATAACTAATACTTGCATAACTAAATCCTGAATAACTAATACTTGCATAGCTAATACGTGCATAACTAAATCCTGCATAACTAATACTTGCATAACTAAATGCTGCATAGCTAATGCCTGCATAACTCTAACCAGTAATCAAACAACACCTTAAGTATGAAAACTATTTTATCGAGAATGTTGTGTTTAGAAATGATCCTATTATAATGAACGAATTCAAATTTAATTAGGTCTAAATATGAATATCAGACACTTAGGGTGTGTTTGGTATGAAGGAAAATGTTTTCCATGGAAAATGTTTTCCTGGAAAACAAGTAGATTTTGGACTTATTTTCCTATGTTTGGTTGGTGAGTAGAAAATATTTTTCGGAAATGATTTTTAGTGTTTGATTTATGAATGAAAAATGTTTTTGAGAGACATCTTTTATTTTTACTAGAGTAAAAAATTTTTTATGAAATTGAAAATATTTTTTAAAATCAAAACTATTTTTTTTTTTTTTGGGGTGGGTGGGGTGGGGGTAGTGGGTTAATTTTTTGGGGAAGGGTTGGGATTGGGGGGGGGCTGGCCGGGGAGGGGGAGGGGGGGTCAGGGATTGGGTGAAAAAATAAAATTTTGAAATTAAAAATATTTTTTTAAAATCGATGTTTTTCCCAAAGAAAAATGTAATTTGAAATTGGAGGAGAGCTTTGGAAAATGTTTTCCTTGATTTTTGAAGGGAAGTCATTTTCCTTAATTTTGAGGAAAATGAGTTGATTTGGAAAACATTTTCCAAAACTTTTGTCCCAACCAAACATGAGAAAATTGGAAAACATTTTCCAGAAAATGTTTTCCTTCATACCAAACACACTCTTAATGAAAACAAAAAATAATTATACACATAGAAAATATTAAATTCTTGTCTCTAGCTTCTTTTGTATGTTTTTTCTTTATTTTAATTCTTCTTTAATCAAAATATTGATTTCGCCACTGATAAAAAAGATTATTGAACTTCAATTTCAAAAAAAGTCAAAGTTCATTATTAAAACAATCCTTTATAAAAATCGATTCATTTAAGTTCATCACACAATTTGCGAGAGTAATAAAATTATGCTAATGAAAAAAGTTAAATGCATAAGGCGTGTGTAATCATAACTAAAAGTATGATTATGCATACAAAAACATAATTAAAATGTCGATTTTGCCGTTGTTAATAACGACAATAAGAGCAATAATTGAACTTCAATTTCAATAATATTGTTGATTCTTGTGAATGATGGATGTGGATGGTTTTAATGTGACTTATTCACCTAAACCAATAAAATGATTAAAAAAAAATTATTTCTCAATATTACATATACATTGTACGTGTATATCGAGTCTGAAAATATATATTCTTGTTGAGTTTTGAATTTATAAGTTCATAATTTTAGAACTGATAACTTATAAAGTTTTGAATAATATATATATATATAATTTTCGTAAAATTTAATGAGAATCAATATAATTAAAATTCTAAACCTGTCAATAAAGACTTAATCAAATTATTGGGTTTTCCTCTAATAATAACGACAATAACAACAATATATAGTTAAACCTCAATTTCAAGAAAATTAAAGCCCATTGTATAAAACTATCCTCAATCATATCACCCTATTTCAAGCTAAGTTAATTGGGCAAATGACAAAAATCACAAAGGATATTTTTAAGGCAAAAGTATTACTATTCCCTTATAAGTTTATAATTACGAAAATTCCTCAGACTGATATAATAATATAAGCGTTGCTACATTAATTTGATGCGCGAGATACATTAATCATTAAGTAAGATACATTACATTTTATATATAATACACTAATCGGATATACATTTTATACATGATACACTAATTTGACGCACGAAATACATTAATTTGACGCGATGATACATTAATAGGATGCGTGAAAATGAGGGATTTTGAAAATTTATAAAACTAATAGGGGATAATGGTAATAAGAGAACTTAAAGGTGAAATTTATGTCATTTATCCCATTTTGTATCACGCTATTTGTGAGAGTAACAAAATTATGTCATATATGATATTATTTTTCAAATTCTTTCTCTTGATTATCATTGGCCATGTTCATATTATTAGAGAAATGAATTTTAAGTTTATATATCCTAAATTTTAAATAACTTATTTAATTTTAAATTTTTTATATGTATATATAATTTTTTAATATAAATATAAATTATTATTTTTTGCTAAAGTTACTAAGAACTCATAACTAAAACTTTGATTTTGCCCACAACAACATAATCTAACACATTAATTTTATAGCAAATAATAATGACAATAATTAATAATTGAACTTCGATTCCAAAAAAGAGCCAGAGTTTATTTTATAAAATTATTCACGATCATATCACTTCATTTAAATTCATCTCACGCAATGCACAAGATTAAAAATAAAATAAATACATAAGGCATGTGAAATCACAATTAAAAGTTTGATTATGCCCACATAAACATAATCAAAATGTTGATTTTGCTGCTGATAAATAACGGCAATAACAACAATTATTGAACTTCAATTTCAAGAAATTAAAAATTCATTATATAAAACTATCGTCGATCATATTGATTCATTTAATTTCACCTCACACAATCTACAAAAGCCTTATTTTTCAAATTCCTCTTTGTTATCATCGACAAAATTTTATTACTAGAGAGCAAAATTTTGAACTTATAAATCCAAGTTTATAGATTTTGAATTCTAATTTATTGTATTTTTGATAAATTATTTATATAATAAATTTCTTAGTTAAAATTTCTCTTAGTTTTTTTTTTAATTATGTCAAATTTATGACTAAAATTCTAATTCCTTAAATGGTACAATCAACTTAATTAATACAATATCTCATGAGTCTATTTTTTAAAAAAGTAAACAAATTTACTTATTTACTCAATTACAGAGCCATCAATATTTAAGGGGTGTCAATATACATTATTCTGCTGAAATGTTATATTATAATTGAATTTTCTCAATTTCTTTTAATATCTTAGACTGTTAATAAAAAATCTGATTTTGCTTCGCTATATTTACTTTATTATTTTTTTTGCTTCCCACTCGAAGTTCGGTAATCGATATTGAAATCTGATAAAATTTTAATATTTATCAAAAAGTCCTATATTAAAAGTAAAGCGCATCTTAACAAAAATGATTTCATACTCAAAATAATTCAAATAAGAGACTCATGATTAAAAATTAATGAGTAATTATTACTCCACCGCGCCCCGATATTTACTCTATTATTTGTTACCTCACAAACTACCTTCTACTTTACATTTGTTTTCACTTACATATGGAAATCTCACCATTCTGCCTCATCTATCTCTGATCACCTAGTCTCTCTTTTGTCTTTTTATATATCCTTTCTCTTTCTATTACATAACAATAAAATAAATAAATATATATATATATATATATAATGTATATATACCTTAGTCCCTTTTCTAGTGAGATCTCCTCCCCCTCCCCCTACCCCCCTACCCCCCCCCTCAACCCTCTTTCACATGTAACCTACTTTATTTATTCCATCACATCTCTATAACAATCAAACACAACTCATTTTTCTTTCTTTGTTAGTTTCTCTCTTCACACAAATATATATATATATATATATATATATATATATATATATATAAGAAAACAACTTCTTGATGAAGTTCACAAGCATCTATCAACATCTTCTCATCTTACAAAATTAAAAATCCATGCATGAAACCATTCAAAGAAATCTTTTACCTCTTCTAAAGGAAACTCAAACACAACTAAATTTTAATTTCCTCCACCTCTCTCCTTTTTTATCATTTCTCTTTATATATATATATATTTTATATACACTGTTCATTATTAGGGTTTGTTTACTAGCTAGCTAGCTCTTCTTCACACTCGAGAAAGAAGAAGAAGAAGAAGAGGAAGAGGGAAGTCGCTAAAATCCTTTTTATGTTATGATGAGTCAAGATAACAAAGGCGAAAGCCAGAGTTCTGGTGGTGCTGCTGATGGTGGTGGTGGGCCCATGGGGGCGAGGCCAAAAGAACAAGCTTTGAATTGTCCTAGATGTGATTCTCCCAACACCAAGTTTTGCTATTATAACAATTATAGTCTTTCACAACCAAGACATTTTTGCAAGACTTGCAGAAGGTAATTAAACTATTGAATTGTATGATCGTCTTATCAATTTTTTTATTTTTTTTTTTTGTGCTTTTTTGGGTGGCTTTAGAATTGCCACACATGTCTTTTCTGCTCTGATAACATGTTTGAATTATTATGATTTATTTCTATCTAAAAGGTTTTATTTAACTCTTGAATTGTATAACCTTCTTATCTAACAATTTGTTTTTATCCTTTTTTGGGTTTTTTCTTGTGAGATTTTGAACGGTGACACGCTTTACCTGCTCTGATAACATGTTTAATCTGAAAACTTGTATTCTTGTTGGAAAAATTGCTTTTTTTAGTTACTTAATTATATCATGTATCGACAGGTACTGGACTAAAGGGGGCGCTTTACGCAACGTTCCAATAGGTGGTGGTTGCAGGAAAAACAAGAAGATGAAGACTAGTTCATCTTCTACAAGATTTTCTGGGGATTCAAAAGATACAATTAGTGGTTCTTCAGATATTGGTGGACTCAAATTTTTTCATGGTCTTTCACCAGCTATGGATTTTCAACTTGGAGGATTAAATTTTCCAAGATTGAGTAATAATACTTCAACATCAACAATTGGTGGAAGTATTTTCAATCAATTTTCTTCATTTGGTGAAAATTCAACTCCAAATATTGGATCAACTTCTTGTTTTAGCCTTGATCCTTCAGGAAGTTCTTCTTTATTGGGATTCAATAATAATTTCCCTTTCTCAAGTTCTATGCTAAAACAAGGTAACAAACAATTTAATTGTCTTGTTTGTGTGTCATTACACGTCTTTAACGTGTGAGTCTGATTCTTTTTTATTATGTGTCAAACATGCAAAAGTTTTCTTTGGATTTTTTTAACACGACAACAGTGATGTTTAATTTGAACTTAATCAGGATATCTCGCGTGTTCTCATATCAGGATGAAGTGTAAAACTCGAGGCTTTAGTGTCGTTTCTCTCAGGCCTAATTATGACCTAACCACGTGAAGTTTGAACCTACGACCTCTTGTCTGTTCTGACAACATGTTAATTGAAGTTAATAATTATTTATTTAAATGTTTCAAATGTTAATATATTAATGTTGATTTAATTATATTATGTATCGACAGGTACAGAGGGAGTACAAGAAATGGGATCAATGGGAGTTCATCATGGTACAATGGCTTCTTCTATAGAGTCTTTGAGTTCAATAAACCAAGATTTGCATTGGAAATTACAACAACAAAGATTGTCCATGCTATTTGGTGGTGAAAATCAAAAGGAAAACATTGTTTCATCATCAACCCCTCTTCATGATGATCAAAACCAAATCCAAATTCAAATCCAAAAGCCACAACCAATTTTGTTCCAAAATTTGGAGATTTCATCGTCGAAACAACAAGAAGATCATCAAGAAACATTTGGAAACAACAATGTTGATTCAAGAAAAGATTGTAGTACTACTATTGGAAATCATCATGGGAACAATTTGTCAACTGAATGGTTCTTTGATAACTCATTTGGTGTAAATCCAAATTCAACAAATAGCAACAACAACAACAACAATGGGAATGGAAATGCAAATGATGATCAAAATGTCAACAATTGGAATAGTACTATTCAAGCTTGGAGCAATTTGAATCAATATAGTACACTACCTTAATTAATTAGCTCTATTTATCATGAGGTAAAAAAAAATCAAATTTATTAATACTTATCTATTTAGGTCTATTTTTTTCTTTCAATTAGGAATTAGTATTTTTTTTTATGGTATTTATGTTAAGTAAGACATCAATTTAAAGTTTTTAGTATTTGAACTTATTGTAACTTGTTTATGATTATAATGATGGTGGTTAATTTTTCAATATTGTTTGTTGCCTTGTTTGTTCTCATGACACACACCTCCTCTTTTTTGTTTATATATATACATGTTGCTTCTTGTCCTTTCATATATAGTGAGTTAGTAATCAAAAACACATCTAAATTAATATTATCTGATTAATTTAGTAGATTGATGATAATAGTCTAGTTAGTATTCGAGGTCTGTTTAATACATGATAATCATAATTTAGATAGATATATATAATAACGATGTAAAAGTCACAAAAAAATTTAATGATAATTCAGATATGATTTTGATCATTATATCATATATAATCAAATATGAATATTAATATGTTAATTCCATTATTATTATTTTTATTGTTTTTTTCTTAGATTTTTGGGATTGGTGATAGATTCTTTTATATAGTCAGTAAAAAGATGGGAAACTTAATTGGGATATCTATGATTTGTTATTGTATGTTGAGTCTGTCAGTATTCAGAAGTCTCTTATTGTGTCAATGTGTCTCCCCCTATTATATATCAGGTAACCAATTCTCTGACTACTTATATATATAAAAAATTATTATTATTTTCTCAGTTCCAATTTAAATAACGACGTTTATTAGACACAAATATAAGTGATAATCTATTGTTAATTTATTGTTCATTGCTAATCTATCGTAAAAAAGAATTAACGAAGTATTTTTGTCATTTAGCAAGATACATTGTCTATCACTAAAAAAAAAATTGAAATTTCTGATCGTAAACATTTCATAAGTATGCTCTAGACTATAAAATTGTATCGGTAAGTGTAAATGAGAAACTTAAAGTTAAATTATTTTAAAAATATTACACCATTTTTATGTGATACACTATCAGGATTTTCTATGTATCATCGAATGCTAAATTCCAATGAATCGCCTTATTTATAAAAAAAAATTAGCGATTTTCTGATAGTGTATCGCGTAAAATAGGAGAGATGAAGTATGTGTTATAGAAATACAACAGTTACTGAGGTCCTTTCTGAGTCTAACCTGCTATTGTTTAACTTCAAGCCTATATAGTATTATGTATACACTGCTAGCTGCAGCTTTATTGTTACCTATTCTCCATATAATTCTTTCTCTCACACACACATTATGTAGGGTTTTATCATACTCCGATCGATTTTGATTTATTTATCTTACTTTTATTTTTAGCACGTCAGAAAGAATGTATGACAATTTTTTATTTTCTACCTGACATGTCGAAGACTATAAAATTAAAATATTTTAGTATATTTTACTTATTTTTAATTTAAAAATATAATTTTTTTAAAAAAATTCATATCAAATTAAAATCAGATAAATAAATTTCGTGATTTGTTGATGTCTGATAAAGTGATGGCTTGAAGGTGTAGTAAATGCATGTAAGACTGTAAACATTTTTGAGTAAAAGGGTCATGAGAATCTATGAACTTGGGGTTCTTACAAGTTTGTTTTTTCCCCTAGCTTTTCATGTACTTGGTAATGTGCTTCATTTCGAAAGTCGAATATGAAATTTGAAGTTTATAAATTTTTATATAATTTGATAAAAAATGATTAATTTTAATTATTTTATTCAAAAAGATTAATCCTTTAGTATCCTTTTACTAAAATTTCTAAGAAGCTCATAATTAAATAATATTTCCCTCACTTTTTAGTTTAATCAACACTTCTTATCAAACGCTCAAGACTTTTAATTGATTAGTCAAAGTGTAATATATATGAGTACATATGGTCCTTTTGTGCATTTTTTTATTATGTTTTTTTTTTAACAATAACATATCAGTCAAATCTACAAGCGATTTTGAAAAAGTAAAATCTACATATATAAACTTTAATTATCTGGTCTTATATCTTGTCTAAGATAGCTAAATATATTATTCTTTTCGAATAATCGATTCTCAAACTCAAAACAATTATTTTTTTAAGAGGAAGAAGAAAGAAAAGTTTTTTTATATAAAAAGTGACACATAGATACACTTTTTGAGCTTCATGGAACATTTCCACTTTCATAAAAAAGCAAAAATTAACAAGTTTGAGACAAAATCTTAACCACCTTAAAAAGCTTCACAAACTTACGTAAGACTATAGCTTATATAACTACATTTTTAGGAACTTTAGAATTTCCATATATTCTACTTTTTTTTAAGGACAAACTTTTTCTTTTTAAATTATTATTATAGTCTTGCACTAGACGATCAAAAGTTCGTTCTAAAATATTTGTCGCAACCTTTTTTTTGTTCTCGATAACTATGCATCATTAATCTAGTAATCTACATTCAGAGTTATAAAGAGTAAATATCAGATAAATATTTTTCTATAGTATCAATCTAACAAAAAATAACATGATAATTAATATTTTGATCGTATAAATATTTTTTATACATATATATATACATGATAGTATAATTTTTTTTAGTTAACATAAAAAATAAAAATATGAGAGGGTGGGGGTTGGGGTGTGTGAATAACGTGAAAGACACTCTGGAAGAGAACTACAACTACAAATGTCAATTTAGAAATCTGCGTGAAATTCATGAGTTATTATATGATAGAGAAACTATAATATGCTTTTCAACTTCACGAAAAATAAGTGGTATTTTCTTTTTATATTTTTTTTAAATAATTTGAAGAAAAAAAAACAAGTTTTTTTTTCATCATAATATGACAGTTAGGGTGATCAAGTAATAGTAAAGAGGTAATTTTATGACTGAAATAACTAATTATATTACAAACATTTAATGATTGTAATTTGTACCAAATAAAAACATTTTCAATGTAAATTAAATTCTGGAATATTACTTTAGAAGTCTTAAAAAGCATCCATAAAAAAGGAGGGAAAAAGGTATTTTTATGACTGAAATAACTAATTATAATACAAACAATTAATACATTTTATGATAGAAATTAAAAGTTTAATATGAGGTCTTTCTGAATATATTTATAATATGCTAAATCAGATACTTTCAAGTTTGGATATTTAAATAATTCTTTTTCATAGGAACACCTACATATTCTACCTAATTAATAACTTGTGTAACACTAAATTTTTTGTAAACATTCACTTCAAAATCTATATATTTGAAGAAAAATCAATTGACACACCGTCTTTGTTGTTTTCTTTATTTCGATCATCATACATACATATTATATGTAGTTGTTATTTTTTTTCTTTATTATTTTTAACATGACTTTTTAATTGCATTATTCTTTTTCACTTGATCGAGTCGAAGGTCCAAAACAACCTAGCTTCTTTCACAAGGTTCTTAAAATTATCACATCGTTTTTCTTATACGTTACTGATGAGATTACACTGAATACACTATTGTTATTTAACGTGCCAAATAGAAATTGGACCATCCACAAAATTTAAAAACAGTTTTTTTTTTTATATAATTATCATTGAAGAATCTTTCTGGTCTATTATTTGTTCATTCAAACGTTTTATACAATATGGGTTGGTACTTTGTATATAATCATTTTATTTTGTTTTCTTTCATTTTTTGTTCTTTTTTGCTACAAAAATGGTTAGTGTCCAAAACGAGAAAATTGCATTCAATAACGTCATTTAATTTGGACACTTTGTGCAAAAAAATTTTTGGTTAGTTCTGCAAAATAACAAAACACTATGTAATATCCCATTATTACAATTTTTGGACCTTTTCTAATTATATGGAAACAAACTTAAAAAATGTTATTTTGATTTGGGTTTGCTCCATGAAAAAGATTCTTTTAATATCGAAAAATATTATTTAGTGGTCAATAAAGTAAACGTATATGAAATATATAAAAGATTAGAGAGTTGTTTTTAAGAAAAAACATTTGGTAATGTTACATCTTAAGTTCATAACACTTATTATTCACTTTAATCTGATACATATATTTTATGCATTTGCCCTTTTATTACGTTATCATTGAGCTAATAATACATATAGAAGTCCCACCGATCCTTGTTTTTGATCCATACTCCATGAGAGACGTCATGACTAAGACAACATGTACCAGCTAAAACACATCGAAAAAATCGTCATGAAATTAGTAACGGAATTCATCTACGTAGATGAATTTTGTTATGAATTGTCGGTTTAATATAATTTTATTCTTTCATCATAAAAATCTTGTAGTGTTTGAATTTGTGATGTATCGCGGTAGAAGAGTCTGACACAAGTATGTTTTTCTCTGGTAATGATTATTAAAGTGTGTGTATATTAGTCTAAATATTACTATTTTCTCGTCGTAATTTGATGACCTATATTTGGTAGGGATCTTTAGTCTTTTGATTAGAGTAAGGGGCGCGCCTATTAGACCAAAGTTGTGAGCTTTTGTGTCCTACATTTTATTGGGCTGAGCTTGAGCCCTTGGGGTTTAAATTTTAACTTGTAGCCATAGAAATACAATAAAGTGGTTATCTTATAAATATTACTTTCTTTTCTCTTGTTCTTTTTGGGCCCATGTAGTTGACCTTTCATCTACATTTTATCTAAAGGTTTATTTGGTGATATATACTTAATAATTTCGCACAACGGAGGGTGGTCTTGAACTTTTTGCCAATATTTATTCCATATATAAAATTATAAGATGAGAATTTTATCACCGAGTGAGCTGAGGTCAATTATGTGTCTTATAACATTTGTTCAATTAATCAAACCTGTAATATTTTTTGTTCTCCTCTTCTTCTCCTTCTCGAGAATTAACATCTTGCAATTAAATATGACTCATAAATTGTATAGGTTCCATTATATTATTATATCGGTGGATCGATTCAAATTTGAACAACAAAACTCAAATTTAAGGACACAATTTTATGAATATATCCTATTAACATTGACAACATTCACATATATAACCTATATATCAAATATCAAAAGTGGAGTTATATATATGAGTTCGGAGCCTAAAGGATATAAAATTTTAACAAAAATTTTAAAACGGTATATGAATTTTAACCAAAACGACAAAATCGCTGGAATAGCAGCGATTTCATCGGCCGAAAAAAGCAAAATCGCTGCCAAGGCAGCGATTTACAAATTAATTTTTTTTAATGCTTTTTAGTAAATCGCTGCCTATTTACCTTTAAATTTTTATTATTATTATTTATTTGAAATTAAAAAAAAATATTTAAAAGTAAATCGCTGCAAGGGCAGCGATTTATATCAATTTTTTGTTTAATCAAATTTTTATTTTTATTTTTTAATAAAACGCTATCGGCGGCAGCGATTTATACTTTTTTTAAATTTAGTTAAATCGCTGCCGACGATAGCGTTTTATTTAAAAAAAATCAATTTATTTAGTTTTAAAAAATAAAACAACATTTTTTTATACAAATCGCTGCCAGAGGCAGCGATTTGCTTTTAATTATTTTTTAAAAAAAAAAATTCAAATAAATAATTAAAAAAACATATAAAGGTAAATTGCTGTCTAGGCAGCGATTTATTTAAAAAACATTAAAAAAAATTATTTTGTAAAGGCTTACATTAAAAAACAAAATTTGCAAATAACAACGATTTTGCTTTTTCCGGCAGATGAAAACGCTGCTATTTCCGCGATTTTGCCGTTTTGGTTAAAATAAAATTTCATATACCATTTTAAAATTTTTGTTAACATTTTATACCCTTTTAGGCTCCTAGCACTTATATATATACTACAAAGTTTGGTCCCTGTGCCAAAAATTACAAAGTGGGAGCAAATATTATTGCACACCATATATTAAAATGTACAAACCAAATATAACACTCTACAATATATTTTCTTATTGTTAATCAACAAAACTTGTTAATCTTCATGATTTGTCACTCTTTAGTAAGCTTCATGCTCTCCCTGTTCAACATAAGTAGTATATGTTATCAATAAATTAAATAAACTAAAGAACTTGAATTATGAATAAGTAGACTATATTAATCATCACCTTACCGATAAAATTAGACTGTCGTTTAACATTTGTAATAATTTACAACAAAATTAAATTCATGATTTTTTAAAAGGAAAATTCGTATCAAATTAAAATCAGATAAATACCGTAAATGGTTGATGAAGTTACCTTTTTGGTAGTGATGAAGTCCACAAATTTAGTGTTGGATTTGGCTTTAGGAGACTTGTTGTTATGTTGTGGTGATGATGATGATGATTCTCTATATCTCTTGATTATTTTTTCTCTTACAAATTTATCATAAATAAATGCAGCTCCTCTGAATTGTGGAAAAACTAGCCATGCCACAAATATCAACTTCACATCATACCATATTGGTATCCTATAATATATTTTTCCAAATAACAAAAAAAAAAAATGATAGAATCACTATTCTCAACAAAAAAAAAATACTATTTCAACCGTCTCAATTTATATGATAATGTTTGACTTAGCATGAAATTTAAGATCAAAAGACAGATTATTGAAACTTTAAGGGTGTATTTGGTAGGGGGAGGAAAAACATTTTTTGATTTTTCAACTTTCCTAGGTTAAAAAACATATTCTTTAGGCAAACGAGTTTTTTAAAAATAAGAAAAATTGACTTCCCTAATGAAAGTAGGAAAACAAGTTCTATAGGTACTGATATTTCAAGTTTATTATCTCCTCCATATATGCCAACGCACCCACCACCCCAACCTACCTCTCAATGTTTTGTTAGTCAAACATTAATTGAGTAAGAAATCCACTTGTTTTTCAAGATTAAACACACCCAACGTAAAGTCTACACCAAGTAATAAAGAAACAAGTTGACAGTGACTATAAATCATTTTATTAACAGTAAATTAAAAATTTAAATTTAATCTGATTCTAAGTATAAATTATTATTATTTTCAAATCGACTAAAATATAAATATCACGTAAATTGAGACGGGAGAACAATATTTAAATTTTATTTTTTTCATAAAGTTAAGAACTCAATTACCATTCAAGAACATGTTGAAGGACCATCTCCATAAGTGTAAGAAAAGAATAAAAAATCCAATAAGCAAGCCATTGTTCATCATCCAATTTGTCACTAGTCTCAATTGCTACTACTGAAGCATACCTATTCAAATAAATTAAATCACCATATTAAAAAAAAAAATCATCCTAAAAAATAATAATTAATTGTTAGTATAAACATAATAATTTAAAACACTTACAAAGGATAGAGCAACATTGTCACTGGCCTGCAATATTTTATAGTTCAAAAATTAAAACAAATCATAAAGAGATAAAGCTAAAAATATTACGCCTGAAATGATTTATAAACACATAATTTTAAAAATATTCAGTTTTACATAAATTGAAACAGAAAAAATATACTTTTTAAACACCATATCGAATCAAACCATAAACATACTATTCTCATTTACTTGTCCATTATCACAAATTAAGAGATATCCAAAATCACAACTAATAAAATTAATTTAGTAAAACAGACTCCTACTAAATACTTCTCACTCTCTTTTTTAGTCTATTTAAAAATAATAATTTTTCCCATTTTAAGCAACTCCTCAATTTCAATTTTTACGTAATATATTTCAAACATTTTACATACATCCTTTTAACTTTAAAAAAAAAAAAAGGATTCAAAAGTCATAAATTTCGTATTAAATCAAATAAATTGAAACATAATAAAGTATATGATGATATAAAGTTTACATAGGAAATCAAATATTTCAATAAACAAAAATAAAAATTTACCCGGCTAGAGTATGAAGATAACAAATCAAAGTCCAAAAATAACCCATAATTCTTCTGATCAAAATAAAAACTTTATAATATAAAATAAGGAGAAGAAAAGAGAAAATGGAAAGCTTTATATAAGAAGAAGAAAGAAGAAAGACAAAATTAGGATTACAATATATTGTCAATTAATTTAATTTAAAGAGACTATATTTGTGGACACCAAGTTTTATATTAAAAAAAATAATTAAAAATTAGTCACGTGTCAGTACCTAAGATGATAGGTCGATATCAAGTTTTTACTTTATCGTAGTGTTTTAGGTTGGGCACCGGCCATATCGATATTTAATTGTTGTATTAAAAGTAGTAACTTTATAATATCTAAAATTTTATGAATTCGATATTCGTATTAGAGGCTTGATTAAAATTTTATATTAAAAATATAATATTTTTAATTTTTATACAAGGATATTAACATCTTTTTATAAAAGATAATGAAAAAAATATTTATCACTCTGCATCATAAAATTTAAAAATATAGTTGTTGGCGTGAGAGTTACGATAACTTGTATGAGGCCTCATAAATAATTGCAATTTGTATTTTACTCCAATGTCCCATACAGAAGTTACACATGGTTATGATGAAGTCACCTAGAGGGGCCAACCAAATATTTTAAGGGCAAGTTAATCCTTTTTTCTTATATTTTCTATTCAATCCATATTGGAATTTTATCTAATTTAACCTCGTATTTATTTATAATAATATGTCCAGTATAATTTCATTAATAAAATTTATCGAAATGAGTGTCTAAATGCCTAATAGAGAACAAGTATGTGGGAGAATGGAAGATCATAGAACACACTGAATTTCAATGTCGATTATACGAAAAGATGTCTTGTAGGTTGATTTTAATTTTTGCTTCCGGTTGAATTTCTAGAAGAAAGGAGAAAGAAAAAAACAATCGAAAATTGAGTTTGAATCTTTGAGATTTAATTCATTTCTCAACTAATTTTGATCAAAGAAAATTTTGAATGAGTTGAACTCATTTTAAGTGACAGTCTGGACATAAAAATTATGAAATTCGAAGAAAAGTATAGTTAGAGTGACTTTTGCATTTCCATGAGTGATTTTGGAGTAAAAATTCCATTGGCCAAAACAAGCACATTCACAATTCAACTTTAAATCAATCATCATCCACTTTTTATATCAATCTTAAAAATGAGATACAATATGTAAGTAGATTAATAAAACATACAGATACAGTAATCTACCAAGCTGCACTTAAAAATGGCATATACATAATGCACCAAACAATCTAAGAAAAATGCACCACAAACACCAATCAAAACATACACTAATTGTTCAAGTTAAATGTAGTTGTGAAGACAACAAGAATGCAAGTTGGCTTCTTTGGTTTCTGCTCACTTTTTGTTTTGTTTTGTTTATAACCGTGGTGTCGAGGCCAGCATTTCACTCTATCTTGTCCACATCCGTTTCTTGGCGTCCCTCTCTTTAACTGCCTGAACGGTCTCTCTGCTCGTTTTGTTACGAATCAATGGCCTCTGAGCATTGGTGGTGGTTGTGGTGGTTGGCTTCATTCCTCTTGTAACTGGTCTAGGCGGATCAGATTGCCTGGTCCTTCTATCGTTAGCTGATATGGAGGGAGTAACATTTTTCTCTACTTCACCATTTCTAGACAACCGTTTCCTTCTGGCCTCTTGAAGATAATCCTGTTCTGTCCTGTCCTGTATCGAAGTTGGCAACACACCGTTGTTCTCTGCTTCACTATTAGTTGACAAACGCTTTCGTCTAACTTGTTGGACGGTGTCCTTTCCCTTCAGCAAATTAGACCCCTGACTTGCCTGACGATTGATAGCATTTGAGCTCTTCAAAATACGTTGCTCAATGTCACTTGTTAAATCGTCTCTGCTAGAGCATCTGCTGCTTTCAAGTGGGCTTGATCTTAAAGACTTTGTGGCATCAGAATCTGCAACCATGCGTGCCAACTGTTGTTCTTGCTCCTTGATCTTGTCTTCAAGTTCCTTAATCTGGAAGTGTAAGAGTTCCATTTCATTACAATTTTGCCAAGAGTTTTATAGGGGAGAAATGCAAGCAATCACACAAGTGGGGTTTGGTGAGGGTAGTATGTACGCTGACCTTACCCCTACCTTGGGAGGTAGAGAGGTTGTTTACGATAGAACATCGGCTGGTAGGGGAGAAATCAAGTCCATAATACACTTAACATATGTTACATTTCACTCTTGAATGTCAGTATTACAGAAGAGAAAAGCAACAAACCTTCTGACGGAGTAGAATGCACTCCTGTGCATTCTGTTCTTTTGCTTTCAGCGTTTCCTCAAGCTCCTCAACCTGAAAAAACAAGAATATTAGGTTCTTGCTAATTTCTACGGGAACTTTCAAGCTGGCAATTGTTGAAAATACAATTAAATAATATGCTTGCGAATGATAACCTTATGTTGAAGGGTGTCAGACTGAGACACAAACTTTTGCTCTCGCTCTTTTAGCTTGTCCTCGAGATCCTTGACCTGATTTTATATGCATATACAAAATAAACTTGTGAACATCCAATGTGCCTATTGAGAATTCACTATATTGAAACAGACAATGAAAAGAACCTTATTGTTGAGGCTTTCAGACTCAAATTGCTGCTGCTGTCTCATCTTGTTCTCTAGCTCTGAGATCTTCAATTTATACAAAAAGTAAAATCAGAACGATAAGCAAAGCATTACGATATTAACCATAGATCTAGAACAAAGCTCAATCAACACGTGTAACTAAGCTGAATATGATTTTGATTAAAGGGAACCTTCTGTTGAAGAGTTGCACAAGTTTCTTCCCGTCCCTTCAACCTCTCTGAAAGCTGTGAAAGTTGTTTCTCGGATTGGCCATGTAATGATGTCTTTAAATTGAGCTGGCTTTCCAGTTCTTTAATCTTATCCTGTTGAGTTTTGGTAACATGTTCCTTCCCTTTAGCCTTACTCTCTAAGTTCTGTAGACTTTCCTCAAGTTTCCTCAAGGATTCGTCTTTAGATTTAGTTTCCTGCTTCGCCTTGTCAAGCTGCCACCGAAAAAGGAGATGAGGATTATTATAACTGGTTGAGTAGAACTCTGTACAAAGAATTCTCATAGGCATATGAACAAAAAACAACACTAGGAAACATTCTACAAACCATGGTTTTCAACTTTTGGATCTCGCCGGTATCAACTTGTTTTCTAACAGGACCTAACTCAACTCCTCTAACTCTAGTAGCAAAGTTCAATGAGCTTATAGTTTCACTTAAGTCCTTATCAGACGGGCTGATCTGTACAAACATCAATGCTTTTGAATCCCCACCTGCAGGGAAGACGGTGAACTTCGAAAATCAGGAATCTAACAGCTATGAACACTATAGTATATTTGGAAACCAGACTTCCAACAATTTGATTACCTAATGAATCTTGGAGTAGATGTGTCAGCTTGGAGTTTCTGGTGAAAAAGATAAAATGTCAGGATGCATATTCAATGACCCAACGGAAACCTACATACAGCCAAGATCACATTGTTACCTGTATGGAATATGGCTGCTTCTATTTGCTAAAGCTGATATCACATCTCCTAGAGCTGAAAGTGACCTATTGATATTTTGAGCTTCCTTCAGTCTCTCACCTTGGACATCAGTCTTCGCAAGCCTCTCACTACCAGCTAAATCAACAAGCCAAAGCTTGCTCTTTGTGCATTCACCGTCGATCAAGTTCTTGGCTGTTACCATAATACAAAGCATGCTGAAAATAAGTGGACAGGATTGACCAAAAAAATTAGTCAGTTGGTAAAAGCAAATCAGTGAAAATGCAATAAGAGGCCAATTAGAATCAATCTATCTTACCAGTGAGAACGGCTACTGTGCTCATTCACATTGTTGGATCCAACAGCACGTGCACTACTTCCAGTCTGCAGCACATTCCAGACTTCTTCTATATTTTCTACTTTGGCTTCCACAAGTCCTGGAATGTGATGAAGCCCTTCCGAAGCTTGTTTTATCTCCAACCTAAAATGATTCCACAAAATTGAAGTTGAGTTCTTAGAGAGAGCAGAAATTTTATTGTGTCAAGCATAGCAACATTTCATTTATAGCACATAAGCTACGGCTCCTATATAATAGAAGAACTTTACTTTTTTGATGTTGTCGGTGGAGCTAATAGGTCCCTGATCTGTTCATTGTAGACTTCAAGCACACTGACTGATATGTCATAGGTGAAAGTTTCATTCCTCTCCTTCGCAATTTTAAACAATTCTTCAAGAGTCCGATAGTTGACTCCTCTGTTTCCTTTAGTACCCTCCATGGTGAATGTTTTGCCCGTTCCCGTTTGTCCATAAGCAAATATACATACATTATAACCGTCTAAAACTGAAATGACCATTGGTGAAGCATCCGCATAGACATCACCTGTTAAAAAGATAATGAAACTATTAGAAGGAGAACACCTTTTCTATTATTTGTTTTTCTCAATCTTGTATAGGGAAACACCTTGATCATCTCTGGGTGTGTAGACACGGTCAAATTTAAATGTCTTTTTCGTGGAGCTGCCATTTAAGATTCCAAGTTCTCCATCCTTGGCGACATCAAAGTCTATGACCGTTGAGCATCTATCTGAGACTTCAGCTTTGCTTAATGGACGGCAGCGGCAAAATACTCTGATATTCCCTGAAAAAGGTGGCTTACCGTGAGTAAGTTAACAAAAAGGAAGTATGATTCTATTTACTTCCATCAATGAAATGTTTAATGGAAAAAACATTGCACCTTTTGCCTCCTGAACTTCATTGAAGAGCTTTCTTCTCTTAGCTTGCTCGTCGTTGTACTTCATTTTAAGATCTTCATATTGCTCAACTGCAGATCATAAAAAGTGATTCGTTCAGTTCGAGATCAGCGTCAAGTTATGCGATTTAAGAATAATCCAAAACTAACCCAGTGACTGAACTGCCGAGACCATTTTATTCAGATCAGGGATTGAGTCTGTACACTCATGCGCATCGCGAGAGAGCTGGGAGTGCTCCTGCTTCATTATCTGCATGATTTCTTCCAGAGTATTAAATGTGCATTTACTTTGAGAATACATTGATAAACTCTAAGAAATTACAAAGTTATCACTGTATTTCCATGATGAATTCCGGAAGTACCTTTACTTTCATCTCGAGATCATTGATCGCCATGTGCCAATAGTTCTTGTCGCGCTCGTACTTGGTTGAGATTTCTGTAATAGTCTTAGCTTGCTCCTCGAATTTCTGATCTGTTAAGGTTAACGTTGCTTAACATTATTCTTCAAATACTAAAGATAATGTCATAGACTCACCAATAAAGTAAAGAATAGCTCCCCCTAACCACCTATAACTGGACTCTGTACACTAAAATCAGATAGCAAACTCAAATTAGTAATTTCTCCAATATCACATCTATGGAAATTGGCATGCATAAGGCCATCTGTCCTTCCATTTTCTACCATCACGAGTTAACTTTGAAGGTTACCTTGAACTTCACACCCATTCTTTGGTACAAAGAGAAGGTAGGAATGATTCTTTAAGATTCTATAACACATCAACAGGAAATCTAACTAAGAAGTATTAAAGACCAGATATATGTAAAATGAGAAATGATCTTAATGTAGGAAGTAGACGTGGCTAGACAAAACTAATCTTTCTGGAAGACTATAAAGGCCATTTATATTGACATTCAAAGAATGTTTTGTTCCACCACTTCAAACGGCAGCATAAATATTCTCGTAATATTTTCAAGATCTACAGGAGAAGCCTTGAAATGGTTCTCAGAAATAGATGTTATTTTCATATCTCTTACCAAGTGAGTAGGTATGAAATGTCTTATTGTCCAGCTCCATCCTAACCTTCTCTAGTTGCTGGTTAGCTGCAGTATAAGACATCCAAGATTGATAACATTCATCTGTCTTGCGCTTCAACAATTCACCAAGCTCCAGTATCTTATTCTCATACTTGGCTGTTGACTGCAATCGTGCCACTTTTTTCTGCATTTATCCAAGCGATCAAGAAATAGACAATAAAATTTCATTAGTCTTAGGATGTGTATGGTATGGAGGAAAATAGTTTATGGAAAACATTTTCCTTCATACCAAAACACATCCTTACTGGTAAAGGTTTTCAGCACCTATTATGTCATACCTGTGCTGATGGAAAATCTATCTCGGTTGCACAGTTTTTGCATGTAAGACGATCATGTTCTTCTTGAGAAGCTGCAGTTCAGTCAAAGATAGCTACATAAATTAGTTCTTCCTCAACCCTTCTAATCCCAATCAACAAATTACTCAAATAGTTAGAGGCAAATAGGAAAATACCTGATGCTTTGGGAGCTTTTCTTATACAAATTCCACTAACCACGGGACTGCCAATAATTCCTTCAAATTTTATCAAAAGTATACCATTCTCTTTGATGAAAACCCTTGAATCGACATATTGTAGCGGCTTATTGGCTCCAACAACAGAGAAGATGTCAAAATCAGACAGAACCTGCATATTGTTACAACTTCTCAATTCCAAATTTCAACATATAAGCACCAAAAGCTAACTCTATTAATGCTCAAATTAACTTGCCTTCTCATCTTGTAGAAAGACATTGAACACTCGCATTCCTTTAGGCCCATTTACATTTATTATCTCAACAAAATGAAGATCAATAAAGTAATTTCCTGGAGTAAGATTGTCAATCTGATAACAGAAGTTTCCTAATCTTGCTGACTGGTAAATGAAAGCATGTTCACCTCCCTCTGAAATGAACTCCTCCGTTTGAAATGGTTCTCCACCTTGGTAAAAATTATCAGCCTGAAAGCTCAGACTGGAATCCAACTCCACTGACGTCTCCGATCCAGCATTAACAAAAAGCACAAGGTCCTCTAATTTCAACAAACCATGTAAACATATATGAGTCTAACTAAAGTAGCCTCAAAAGATAAAATGTGAAGAGAAGAGAAGGACTAGGAGGATAAAACAATGTGAATAACACATAGAATTATTTCATAACAATCTATAATATCCCCTTTGGTTTGTTTTCTGAAACATACAGATGATTAATCTATATCGAGTCATAATCCCCACAACATATAGAAAATTCAGTTTCCTTCTGAAGAATAGGTTCCATCCAACAAAGGAGCAAAATTTATCTTTTTTTCCACATTCTTACAACAACAACATACCCAATGTAATCCCACAAGTGAGGTTTGGGAAGGGTAGAGTTTACACACACCTTACACCTCAAAAAAAGGCAAATCGGAAAAAGAAATAACGGAAGTAAAGTGATCATGGTAAAATACTAAGCATGACAAAGCATTTTAAAAAATGAACAATAACTACAACAAGATAGTGCTATAATATATGAACTTGTCAGTCATAGATTTGTAATTTTGACCCTTAGTTTTGAGGTTCAAATCATACAAATCAAAAAATTAGGTAAATGTAATCTGTATAAAACCGTGTACGATATGGAAAAGTTCATTTTCAGCAAAAGTTTAGTGTATTTGAAGTCCCTGGACCAAGTACCAATACTCATCTCACAACAGTTCAGAAATGGTACAACAACAACATACTAAGTGTAATTCCACGAGTGGAATCTGAGTAGGATGGTGTGTACGCAGACCTTACCCCTACTGTTTCCTACACCCTCTACTCAAGTAAAGCAATTCAGAAATGTTACTTTAAAAAAATCAGTCTTTAGCATATAGATATACAAGTCTATTCAACAAAAAATGAACTCAAAATCTCCACTTTCCTGTGAAACAAGTAGTTTTACAAATAAGAAGATCCCATTTTACAAACAATTAAGAAAATCAAAGAGATTAATGATTTTTTCGAACCTGTACAGCTGGATCTAGTAAACCCACTTGGGATTAGTCTTGAACCCGAGTCACAGACCATCGAATCGGCTAAAAACTGAAAATTTTCACCTTGGTCCATGGCAGAAACTGCAGTTTCTTGATGCAAGGGTTTTTCTTCCCATTCAAAATTACTGGGTAAATCTGGAAAAGGGGTTTCTAGGTTTTGCTCAAAAGGGTTAAATTGAATGTTATCCATGAGAGAAATTTGTAATGGGTGTCTGAAAAACCGAAAATCTTGAAAAAAAAAACTTAAAAGGTCCTTCAATGGCGGAAATGTTTGATTCAAAATTTCAATCTTGTGACCGTTCAAAAAGGGAGAAGGAGATGATTACCGTTACTTTTGAAGTTGTTGGGTCAATTTTAAGCCTATCTGAATTGGGCCGGGTAAGTCCAAGTGATTTAATTTTGGGCTTTGAATGCATCAATGATGGATTTAGGTACGTGTATTATGACCTCGACTAATCTAGATTTACTAAGGTTTTCTTTCATTCTTGAGGCTTGACATTTAAACAAGGATAAAGTAATTCTATTCCGATGAAGCTAATGTTACTAGTAAATTGGATCAATTTATCAATTGTTGTGTTATAATCGTATTTTCTATTTCAAACTTTTTTATGTTATGAGAACTTTAAAATGAAAATACTAGATTCGATCCAGTTTTGTAATTTTGTTGGATGTTTTCTCAAACAAATCATACCAAGGTTATTTTTTCTTTGTCTTTTAAAATATTGCGTATAAAGAAAAGATAGTCCATCCTCTCGAGTGGTTGAGAGTGTTATGATGAAGTGCAATATGATAGTGAAGAAACCAAGAAACCATTACCATAAAGTTAATGATAGTTTTACTCTTCACCTACCACCCATTGTATTTACTAACTAAATTGTATGCATACTATCTCTTGTACATAGACCAACTATAGGAGTATATATATTTTGTTACAAACCATAATATTCACCTTCTAATACCTTACTTTACACTTATCAACATTGCAGCAGGAGCAGAACTCGTCTGGCCAGATTTGAATGCACCCAGCCACTTTGTCCCGCCGCCTAGACTCTTCCGGGTGTTTCCGTGGCTTGTTTTATGGCTGTGGCCTCCACCAAACTTCATCTTCTGCCTAAGCCTTCCACTGTCCTAAACAAGTCTCCTTCAGACTGAAAACACCATTCATGGTGTGGACAGCGTACATAGTATTCATATAATAATGAGTGTATTCTTCCTAAATAAATTCAGTGTGTTCGCTTCGGTGTGATGAGATGTTAATATTGACAACGTATTAGCATTCCTGTCAGTGCATTTGTTGATGACATTTGCTCAGATGGATCAACTTGCATCCTTCAGAAACTAAGTCTTTAAGCTCTGTTGCAAAGTTCATATTTATAGTCACTTTAGCTTTGCCACATTTGTAGCAAGAAGATGCATCCCCAATTGTGGCATAATAGCGATTGGTTTTGCTGAGAAGTCACCTCCCATTGCTGGATGGCGATTTATTTCTAAGTGGTGTTATTCAATGTAAATCTGTAAAAGAAGGAAACAAATCAAAACTTCTATAACTAACTCTTCAAATGCTGACGGAACGTGGATCTCTAAGTTAGTGCATTATGAGATCCAACACGTGCCGGAAGCATTTATTAGAGCACATAAAGATTGGTAATTCATTATAAGTGTTAACAATTACTTGAAAATATAGAACAATATTATTTCAACAGGTAAATTACACTCCTTAGTGTAAATCATCACACTTCAGTATTATCAATATAATTTCAATCATTAAATAATTATAACGCGAATTTCAAATATTTATGAACCTAAAATAGAAATACTATCTTCAAGTTTTAGGGAAATGTCCACAATTTATGTTGTGAACTTTGTAATGATATTATTTATGAATATAGTTAGTAGACACAAGAGATCATTCCTCGTACAAAACTAGAGACATTGATATTTACTACTTATGTGGTCTTTATTTACTTACCATTAATTTATAGAGTAAAACAAAACATATTAAAAGCTGATGTAATATAGGATAATGTAACCTAAAAACTTGTTGTATAGACCAAAATGATTGGTCCGATCAGTAAAGCTATATTCGTGTTACATAAGATTCGGAAAGTGATCCTGATTCGAATTCGTGACTTGTAGGCACTTTAAGACCATTTATATATGTTGCTTTCAAATACTTTTTATATCCTCTGTTCCTATTACTTGTCATATTTTCTTGTTTATTTCATCATATTTACTTGTCAGTCCATTTTACAATCAAGAAAGACAATAATTTTTCCTAGTATGCTTATTTATATCTAGAAATTTCTAGTACTAATTTGTAATGCATGTCTTTTTGGAACCAGAATACTTTATTATACTTGAAGAGTTGTATAATTTAAAGTTAAATTATATACTACTATGATAATTTTGATGCCTTATATTGTTAGTCTAAAGTGGACATAAAAATTAGTTCAAAGTCATGATTATTGACCTTTCTTTTCAGTTGACAATTTAAGTGTGTACATATTCAATAGTGCAAATGTCTTAGGAGAAAGCAATCACGCAGTTTTTCAGCTTTAAGTTTTTTCTAGAAAAAGGAAAAAGTAACTAGTTGCATACATAAATCACGCAATCGAACTTATGTTCCCTTTAATAAGATTGCTATCAATAATTAATTAATGGACTAATTGCAAATTTTTCTTTCCTTTCCAATGGTCTTGTCATTTTCTCCATTTATTTCATTTCCATCATTCCGTCAATTAATTTATATCATCTCGAGAAGATTATCGTTGATGATCAAATTTATTTTAAATCTCGTCATATATGAACATATTAACGTGAAAGATAACCCCATTAACATAATGCAACTACGTACCCTCGTCCATAAGGGGTATTAAGACTCTTTGTAGAATTTTTCTTAGTACATAGTAAACAATTTTTATGATATGGAACGTCATAACTCAGTCAAAGGGTGTATTGGCTCTGCTCTGTAATTTTTCATTAGTTAATAGTTAAAAAACTTACTAATATGAATGACATTATATGATTTTTGATTGTGTATAGTGTAATTTATCTTCTTTTCTTTCATTCATATTTGAATTACATAGAGTTCTACTGGATTTTCTCCATGATCTGTGCTGAATTCAAAT